>CM074975.1:2362357-2379088 GCA_037576825.1 Pangasius krempfi | reverse complement strand
CATTCAGAGTTCCTATTCTCAGTCCTACACTCTTACCTTTCCTCTTCTCTCTCTGTCTACGCACTCTCCTCCCTCCTTTACTTCTTCGACCACCAATAGCCCAATTTCCACCGGCGCCCTGTAGGTCACCGGTGCCGATGGCGGTCGTGGTTAACACGGGCCTCGATCTGGTATGAAATTCAGAGTACTGGCGATTCGCATGATTAAATTTGGCAGTGTTTTATGCTGGATGCCCTTCCTGACACAACCCTCTCTATTTATCCGGGCTTGGGACCGGCACAGAAGTCACTGTACTGTGACCCCCATGGCTAGATTTCATGATCGCATGAAAATATCATGCGACTGTTCTTTGGAAATGTTAGGCAATGACACTTTCACAAGCCACCAAATGTAATAAAAGACCAATAATTTACAGTTAGGTAATAATCTTTAGTCTCAAAGTGGAGATAAATTTATGAACTTTCATATGGTACCATTTTCATTGTTCTACCGTACTTTGTCGAGAGGTTACGAGAGGCATCATGATCATCAGACACCCCCCTCCCTTGTAGAAAACTTTAGCCAACCAGCACCTTTATCACCTATTTTCTAATTCATCTAATCAAAATATATAAGAATTAGCACATTTTATCTCAGAGGTCGATAATTTCCCAAAACAATCATATATTATTATTATTATTATTATTATTATTATTATTATTATTATTATTATCATCATATATTGTAGAAAGAAAATCACAAAACCTTTACATTTAAGTAAGACTATAATTTTCATTACTGTCAATATTAGAAGATGTGTAAAGGTAATATATGTGCTGTTAAGTGGTTTTTATCTGTGTGTGTGCATGTGTGTGTCTGTGTGTGTGTGAAAGAACACACATGCTAAAATGGACTGTTTTTACTGTAGCATATTGAAGTAATCCTCAGCCTAGCATATTTTACCTATATTGTGTTGAATTTACTAATTTAATTCTAATTTACTTGATATGTGAAACCTTTAATATATATATATATTTATTTATTTATTTATTTTATTTATTTATTTTTTTCCTTTATCTCTCCACCTCCTCTTTTGAGTATAATTGCACTGGGGTTTGGAAAAAAAAATTTCAAATAATACTTATTGCTGTCTGTGTAATGGTGTGTAATCGCTGGGGCTCTGAACAACCCAAAAGAAGGATCACAGGCAGTTTTCTGAATCTAGAAGTTTTCTAATCTAGAAGTTAATCTGACAATGTCCCTTTTTCAAATCCAGTGTAAATAAAAGTGAGCTGCACCTAACCAATTGAGCAGTTCATCAATGCACTGGATACGTGTCAAATTTAGACGCAGTTGATTTTTCTAAATTCCACACAGAAGAGGAGTGAACCGTCTGAGCTACCCATTTTGAGCTACCCATTTACCTCTGGTCCTGCTGCACAGAGTTGACATCCCCAAAGTAACCTCGAAGGGCCCTTGCCACTTGGCAAGCAATTTGGAGTTCAATGTGGATAATAATACTAGCATTTTAGCTCCCTGTGAAAACTCATGTAGCCAAGCGCCCCTATTATACAGCCAGGATTGACATACTTGTGACTGTAGCAAATTCTCCGGTGTTAATTGCCCCAGTGTGTGGAGTTTTGTTCTCAGGTCGAGAACGTACTGAATTTTATCTCACTCTCCCAATTTTCAACATCTAAGATGCCGCGGGCCTTGCTCCCATATAGTAATTCAAACGGGGAGCAATCTGTGGAGGCTTGTGGGACCTTATACCAATTCCAAGCGTTCTTGTGTACGGACTTCTGAATCAGAGCTTTAAGAGTTTGATTAAACCACTCAGCCAGTCTGAGAATGGTAAACGCTGATACAAATAAACTTAATCCCCAAGAGTTTGTATAATTCGTGAAGGGTGCGTGACATAAACGTGGTGCCTTGATCAGTCAAGATCTCTTTCAGGATCCCAACACAGGAGATAATTTTGAAGAATGCCACAGCAAAACTGTGCGCTGAGATGTTGCGAAGAGGCATGGCTTCAGGGTATCGTGTTGCATAATCCAACTGGACTAACACAAAGCAATGCCCTCATGCAGTTCATTTCAATAGCCCGACAAGGTCCTCAATTAATCAAAAGGGGAGCAATGGCACTTTTGTGGTGGCCTGAGTATTTCACCAGCTGATATTTCCAACATGCCACACACTACCTATGAACATTTCCATGAATGCCCGCACAGTAGAAGCAGGCTATGAGACGGTTCAGTGTTTTGTCCTGATCTAAATGCCCCTCCATAGGATTATGATAAACTGCCTGGAAAACATTTCTTGGATGGCTCTTTGGGACCAATAACTTGTATTGTTTCTTCTTTTATCTGAGTGTCCTGATAGTATAACCTTTAAAAATCTTTAATAACCACAAAATAGAGGAAGGAGAGTGCAACGTTGGGCCGAAGCCACTGATCATCATTTAAGTCAAATCATCATTTAAGTTAGATCATCAAAGTCAGATCCACACACATTCCCCTCAACAAAATCTGAAATGCCAGCCAGTTTGTTCCCAAAATCAATGGATTAGTGATTTTGGGGGACTAACCGACGCCTCTATTTTATGGTTTGGTTGCCTGTTTGGCCATGAGCTGGGCTTCCCCCGACAGTAGCTGGCAGCAAGCAGACTGTGAGTCTGGCCAGCCCCATGCTTCTATAGCATGCTTGAAGAGCCCAACAAACACTTCTGGGTCATCCTACAGTCCCATCTTGTAAAGAACAATAGAGCTTCCATGACCACAGAGGCTGCCAGGGTTACTGCTGGAGTACCTGCTGGCTGGACTGTAGTTCATTGTAATTGCTAGTTTAATCCTGCACGATTGCACATTATACTTTCTCTTTCTTTTAACAGACTCCCATAAAGACACAGTGGACTACAGCAACTTGATAAAAATAAAAATTAAAGGATCCATCATTCAGTCATTGATAGAATTGTGGATTTAAACACTAAATTAAATGCTTCAATACAAAAGCAACTCATAATGATGAATACAGATGAGTTAAAACACGCCCGAAACACTTCTGTGATAATTCACTTGGTTTATAATTAATAATGTGAGGTTTCTTTTTTCTCCAGCACTTTTCAAAACAAAATTATGTCCATATTATTTTATTTTTAATATTCCTACAGTGAAACATGAAACTCTCAGTAAATTCTGGTTTGGTTCATGCGGCATCACCTTCTTAGAAGACTCACTCACATTATGCGCAAGTATGCAGACTTCAAGCTGCATGATGATTCGCACATGACCTCCTGATGTGCTCACAGAGATATGACCTTTCTCAGAAGAGGTTTCCTTCTGGCCAGTCTCCTACAGAGGTCAGATCCATGTTTTTGATGGTCAAAAACCAAAGCATAACGTTTGGCACAAACCAAATACAGCCCAACACCTACGTAACTTTGATCAAGCACACTGGTGGTAGCATCATGCTCTAAGGTTGCCTTTCAGCAGGAGGAAAGCATGTTGCCTTCACAAGCTACATGGATGGAGCCAAGCTGTTGAGGAGAACCTGTTCCAGCCAGCCAGACATCAGCATTTAGGGAGAAATAATGTTCCAACAGGCCAGTGAGCACAGGGGAATAGTTACAAAAGAATGACCTGAAAAAAAAAATTTTGTTTTGGAAGGGTCAAGTAAAAGCCCTGACTTAAATCCAATTGAAAAATCTGTGGCAGGAGCCAATCAGTTAGGGCACATCTCTGAAACGAGCAGAAGACATCAAAAGACAGACATACAGTATTTGTTTTTATAGAATAGGTTGTAAAAGTCTGGGTCAATTAGCAAGAATAGTTTTTATATCATTGGTTACAGAAGTCGAAACAAAAATGCAAAAATAACTCACCATCCACTTTATTAGGAACACCTGTACAAATGCATATTCATGCAGTTTTCTAATCAGCCAATTATGTGGCAGCAGAGAAATGAAAAAAAAATCATGCAGATACAAGTCAAGAGCTTCAGTTAATGTTCACATCAAAATCAGAATGAAGGAAAAGTGTGATCTCTGTGACTTTGATTGTGGCATGGATGGTACCAAAAGGGCTGGTTTGAGTATTAAAAAACTGCTGATCTTCTGGGAAATTCACATACAACAGTATACAGTATACAGAATGGTGTGAAAAACAGTAATAATTGAGAGACAGTTAAAAATAAAAATATTGAGAGACAGTTCTGTGGTATTGAGAGACAGATTGGTTCAAGCTGTCAGGAAAGATATAGTAACTCACTCTTTGTAACCATGGTGAGCAGAAAAACATCTCGGCATGCTCAAAACATCAAACATTGAGGTGAATGGGCTACAGCACTAGTGCACCACATTGGGTTCCACTCCTATCAGCCAAGAACAGGAATCTGATGTTATCATGGGCACAGACTTGAATTGAACAGTTGAATATTAGAAAAAAAATCATTTTTCCAGTCTTCAACTGTTATCAAGATAGGCTCAGGCTGATAGTAAGAGTGTGAGCAATTAATACTGTGTTTTAGCAGCATACCATTTGAATTAAATACATCACAACTGAAGTCAGTGGTGTGAAAATGTGATGGCCCCAGTTGTGTTCTTGAATAAAGTAAGTACCCTGAATGCCCTGACCTGGAAACACTAGCAATGACATTGTCATTAAAACTGATGAAGAAGCTGGAAAGACAGGAGACCAGTACCAGCAATTACTATAAAGGAGTTAAACTTTTGCTGGCTACGCCTGGTCAGACAGAAACGGTCTCCTCACCTTTTTGAAATAAAGTCAGGGTATAGTGTGGAACAGCTGTATTTGATATGCATCCAGAACAGATTCCTGGAGCTTTTTATGCTTCTGCTCTTTATGCTCCCGCTGCTGCACTCTGCCCTTTCTCCTCAGGTGTCTTCCTCAGGTGTTTCTTTTGGCACAATCTATAGCTGAGTCCTGCAAAACAATTGGTATACCAAGATCCATTTATGTCAAATGAACTAGATTCATTTTTGTTGTTGTTGTTGTTTATTACAAGAAAAACAGTTTCTCTGTATTTCTTGCTTTTAACTCTAAATAATATAAAGCTTAGTTTTGGTTTTTTGGTTTGGTTTTTATCCAAGTCTTTGATGGGAGTTGATCATGGCAGAAAATGACCAGGTCAATTTAGTATAGTTTTGTGCTGTACCTCCCCACTGTGCAACCATCTTGAAAGTAGCCCCAATGCGTTGGCATTATCTATGGATTTTTCTCACCAGGTAACAGGGGGTAGACAGAGGGCAAGTGTCCAGTGAGCTCATTTGTAAAGCAGAAGATCCAAGTTTAAATATACAGTGCAATCAGGTACAAGAACACAAACAGTTTCTGGTCATATCTGGGAAATTTCATACATCAGTTCATTGCATATTTAATTCCCTAAGGAGCAAACCTGAAATGTTAACCTAAATGTGTTTGCTCTACCAAACACAACAATAAATAAGCTCCAATATATCCAGAACTTTGCAGCTAGGGTTCTCACATTTTCTAAGAAATCCTCTCATATTACTCCCATCCTACACAGACTTCATTGGCTACCCGTTCATTCTCGTATTCAATACAAGATTCTCCTCATCACCTTCAAAGCACTTCATGGTCTCGCCCCCCATTTCTGATCTCATTCATATCTACTCCCCAGTTCGCACACTATGCTCTTCAGATACCAGTCTACTGTTAATTCCTCGCCACAGGTTAACATCGTTTGGTGGATGAGTATTCTGTCTCTCTGCTCCGCCACTCTGGAATTCTCTCCCCAAAAATATCCATGATCTTTCTTCATTACAAGATTTCAAAACCCACCTTAAAACACATCTTTTTCTTTCTTGTTTTACTGATCTGACTGTATGACCTGATTCATGCCATGGATTTTTTGTTTATTGTCTTTTGTTCTTTGTCTGCTGTCATGTTTCCATATTGTAAAGCAACCTTGAGTGGGAACAGAAAGGCGCTATATAAAATAAACTTATTATTATTATTATTAAATGTTTGAGTAATAAAGAAAGTGAGTTATTAGACAAGTGCCTACAATGATTTAGGGTGTGTCTGTTGCAAGTAAAAACAATACACGCTGTAAATATGGAATGATTTCAGATCTTATTGTGAAGGCTGGAGTGTCTTCAGAAACCTGCTTAATCACAACAGGAAAAGCCTGTTCAACTGCAAGGAATATTTTCCAGAAAGACACTCACATGAATAACATTTCTTGTGTTTGGCAAAAGAATATTTGTGCTACCTTTATTTAGCACATTATACTATGTTAGATGATGATTTACTTTTTAAATAATCATCTAATTTAATAAACCCAATTCTGTTAGCCTTAACTCGCACTCACTCACTTTCACTAAATGCTTTATCCTAGTCAGTGTCATGGTGGAATCAGAGCTTATCTCAGGGATGCCAATTCATTGCAGAACACCATGCACACACACCTAGGGGCAATTTATCTTAGGTAAAAGTAAATCAGGGAACATGGAGGAACCCCACATGGACACAGAGAGAACATGGAAAGATACTTTGTACAGACAGTAACCAGAGCTCAGGATCAAACAGAGACCTTAGAGCTGTGCGGCAGCATCACCAGCTGCTACCATGCTGCCCTATCCTTAACACTTCAGATAAAATCAATACCAGTGGTGATATCACACATTGCAGTAAGCTTGACAGCTGGCTATTTTTTGTTTGTTTGTTTGTTTCATTGCTAAAACAGCTGATGGGTAGTGTAGTTCAGTGCTACCATGCAGTAGTTAGATTTAAGAAAACAGTCTTGGAGAGACAACTCTGTCACCATATGTGGGTAATTTTGCAGTATGATAGGATGTCATGGGTGAAAAAAAAAAAAAAAAAAAGTTCACTAATCAAGCCTAATCACGCAGGTTCTTCTGTTAGGAATGTCTAAGGAGATTATGCATTCACTCAGCTTATCCTACCATTTTCTTGTAATGAGAGGTGTGACAGGACACAAAGAAACTAAGTGCTACTGGTACAAACATGCAGAAACAAAAAGACTGGTAATTTTCCACTGTGATAGTCAAAGTCTGACAATCATATGCTTGACAATATATCTCCAGGAAAGATTGTTACCACCTATAATTATGCTAGTTTCCACAAAATACACTCTCAGGTGAAATAAGCATGGATTTTCTTCAATAACATGGACAAATATGAGTGGATAGCATTTTTAAGGGAAATGAGAAATGTATGAGAAAAAAAATTAGTAACACGAATCTTCACCAACTTTTATCTTGTCCTCAGTGGAGCAAGGAGCTCCACTTATCTTGGAAAAGGCAAATGGCTCTTTTACATTTATAGCATTTAGCAGACACCCTTATCCAGGGCAACTTACATTTATCTTATTTATACAACTGAGCAGTTGAGGGTTAAGGGTCTTGCTCAAGGGTCCACCAGTGGCAGCTTGGTGGTGTTGGGGATCGAACTCATGACCTTCCAATCAGTAGCCCAACGGCCTAACCACTGAGCTACCATGGTTGTATGATTAAGCTGTTTTCTACAAGAATGAATTACTTCTGGTCAAACATTTTCATGAAAAAAACAAACAACAACACGGACAGTATTTTTATGAACTCTCAGTTGAGACCCAGACCACAACTAGCAAGATGCCCAAGTCTGAGACAATTCCAAGTACAAATGCCAATAAAACGTCATGGGACTGGCGTCGACTTCTAGAGACCTGGGTTGAGGAATTATCAAAGCCACAATTCACACACCAGGCTTCTACATTTCAGGTTTTTTCCCAGGGTTTTTCAATGTTTCCAGGGGCAGATTGGTAGCTGGTAGGGTACATATTTAATTAAAAAAGGAAAAAAAATACCCTTCTGGTTTAAGCCACTACTTAACAGATACAGAGACAGATAATGTCACTGTGTTACACCCATAATATCAGTGAACAGTGGCATTTATTAATAACTATAGATGTTAACGGTGAGCCAGTGCTTCAATAATAGCTTAACCACTTACACGCACCCGAAACAGGACAAAAAAACACAAACAAGGAAGGCACAGCTTTCTCAGACTGCCTCCTGTTCTTTCTCTACCCACCTATTATTCGGAAGTTCCCATGCCATCATATGCCACCTTTCACTGCCTTGTGTGATCTTTTTTTGTGGCACGGGCCATTCATACGCACACAAATACACATACATGACCTCATCGCTGGCACATTCTCTTCTGGTTTCACCTTGCACCTGCCATGCATTCGCTCAATTCGCGTTCCCCTCCAGCTATATTAACATTGAATCTGCTTGCTCTCTCTCTCTCTCTCTCTCTCACCCCACCCATTCACAAGCTATTGTTCTGCACCAGCACAACGTTTGGCTTAGACCTGATCCAGCATCAACTTTCACCCTCAGCACTTGCCACAGAGACACACAGCCTGCTCTTAACTAATGGCCCAACAGCTAATGGTTGGTTTCACTCTGTGGTTTCACTCATGTTGCCCATCATGGACAGATCTGAATTGGATAATACTCTGTGTTATTGTTAAATTAACAAAGCATGTATGGGGATACTACACTCGGTGTACTGGAGATAGCTCTGATTAAATGACAATCTGACAGCAAATTTAAATAAGGAAGTAAACAGTTACTGATAACACCCTGAAGTAGATTATTTACCCATAACAGCACATCCCAAAGTGTTTTATTCTGATTACGGTACAGCAATTTGCCAATGCAAAAATTCTTCTGTCAAAGATTTTGCATGTGTTTGGATGCAAATGCAGGGTTTTATTAAAAAATGTTCAGGAAACAATCCAAAAATCCAATATCGTAGTCCAACAGGCAAAAAAAGTAAGGCAATCCAATCCAGGCAAAACAAGAACTGTAGTGGCAAAACACGTAGACAATAAACATAAGTCTTGGAATCGTCACAAGCGCAAAGAGGCGAGACTTCTCAATGAACTTTAATTTAAAATTAGTGTGTAAAGGTGAACAGGCCTGTGTATAATTAGTAATCCAGTGACTGTGCTCAGGGATATGTGTAATGTGACAGGTCACATGGTGGAGGTTGTAGATTCAGCTGTTGGGAAGTGATTCAGAAGTTGAATCTGGTGGCGCCATGGAATTCTGGGAATTTGTGAATTTCCAGTGGGAGAGGATAGAAAAGTAGTGGCTCTACATTGCTAGCTGATATATTCATTCGTTCATCCATCTTCAGTAGGCTCATTTTCCTAGGCCATGCCTTGATGGATCCAAACTCCATTCTGGGAACACTGTACATGAGGTGAGGTGGGAATTACACCATGGATAGGAGGCACACACAATTCACACACTTATTCACACCTTGCGGCAATTTAAAGTTGCCAGTTTACCAACTGGCATGTTTTTGGGAGCTGAGAGGAAACTGGAGAACCTGTAGCAAACCCACACAAGCACGGGTAGAACACATGAACCTCCACACAGACAGTAACCCGAGCTCAGGATCAAACCGGGAACCCTGGAGCTGTGAGGCGGCAATGATACCATGAAGCCTGGTGCCAGCATGTCCTGGCATGACCTTCTCTCTTCTCGTATGAGATAATCAACTCAAGATTGTCTCTTCTAGGATCAAATGTGACCGATCCTCCTTTTCATAGCTCTCTTTGATAGAAGTACAGCAGTGCACATTGTGTCCCAAAGAATTACAAAGTGTATCACCCCCCTGCTTTTCATCAGCAAAGTTCAAGCACCCGGGAAAGAGTGAAAGAGTCAGTGTGACAGTCATGTGTAGCAATGAGATTTGGTATGTCTCCTAAATTGGATTACAACACCGCTTTAACGACATCTGTCAAGTATGGTTCTTCTCTGATAAGGAGGGATTCACTATCTCAAAGATCATCAGTCCACTCCCTATCTTACATAGATCACACCTTTCCCATAATAGTGCAATAGGCTCTTAGGGATTTGAGCTGGTGATAGTGGAGATAGTAATTGGGGTGAGCTTGGAAGAAGAACAGGTCCAGAAACACTAATCACAAGTCAGGATTGTCCATTGACAATTGCCTACTCTCCTGCCCCCAGTCACAGCTCACCAAATGTGTATTAGCAGGCAGCTTGGACCCACTCGGATAGGATTTAGCAACTCAGCGGCCTATTAAATCAAGCAGACAGCAGCAGAAGATTATTGGGGTCGATTTTTTCCCACACATCAGCCAATTAGCCCCCTGAGAAAACTGGCAGTACACCTCCATCTGCCAGCTGTACCATATCTAGAGAAGTCCAGGCATCCTTTCCTCCTTCTACCCTCCCACACCCTCCCTCTCGTCTTTGCCCAGCGGCCCCACCTCTTTCCTTTTCTTCAACTAAGTAACTTTAATTGTCCTGGGAAAGTCAAGGCTGGTCCTCGGGGCTCAAAGCTCGAGCCGCTAATGAACGTTCCAGCCGAGGGATTAGGTGGAGTTGTAGGCAGCCAAAATGAGAGGAGTTGTGACAGGGAGAGTGTGTAATCTTCCTGACTAATGTGTGCATGTCTTAGTATTATCACAGTGTGCTTTCTGAGCCTGTGTTGGCATGTGAAAGTTCAGAAGGACATAACGAAACAGATTTATCTAAATACACAGATACCAATCACGAGGATCTAGCAAGATCTAGGAAGTGTATTGAGCAACCAGTTGAACTTCCTAAGTATGATTACAATCAGATGTATTTATAAATGGTTCAGTGGCCTTTAGCTATTGTCATCAGTAGCTTTTGATAAAGGTACCAGCAGTAACATTGTCAGAAATACATTACCCAGTGCTTACACTTGCAAGCCTCGTGTTACTTGAGATTGTTTTAAATTCTATGCAAATTAGGTATGACGCAGTAAAGCTACAAATCCAAACGATTGCCAGTAATTGCCCAATTCCCCACTCACAACTTTAGTTCCTACCTGCAATTAGTTCCCATTTACAGTTGGACTTATAACTATGGTTTCATCTTGTCCTATCATATACCATCTTTCAATACCTTTTAAATACGAAGAAAAATAAAGCTTGAAAGGAAGCAGCAGAGATCACCAGGGTGACTCTGGTGAGTGTACATAGCTACTACTGTTAGCTTGCTTTGCTAACAAAGCTACTATGAAGGAACCTACACAGTTCCTGAATGAGTTTATGTTTTCACTTAAAGGCAGGAAAAGTGACCAGTATAAAAAAAAAACAAAAAAAACCTAAGCTACAGAGACAAACTGAGTAACTTATCTACTATCCTGCATGTGGCTAATGTATTGCAAACATGGAGGAGATTGGTCTTGCAAATGATGTTAACCGAAATGCAATTTCACACTTCAAACCTTTTGAATCATGTTATTTACTTGCCGACAAATGGCTTGTACAAACTTTGCTAGTCGTATTCCGTGGCCTCTGGTAGCTTGTAGCAAACATCTTATTAAGATTTGGTTTGAGCCATTAGCACCGTTTAGTATGGAAGGCCCCGCCCCGATTGCTCTTAATAAAAGCAAAAGTGTAAAAAAATTGGCCATATTCCTGAAGAAGCCATTAAGTTCCTGAAAAGGTTCCTGTACTAGAAACACAGCTCTAGTCTTTTGCCATTAGGATCCTATAGCATGCGGACCTAAATTACATTCAATCCTAATTGTAAGTAAGGTATAAATAGGAAAATAATCAACAATGTGGTGGCGTGATGAAGCAGGGCTTCTGTTATCACTCCGTAGATGATTCATTTCCTGTAAGAACGACATGTTTTTCCTCTTATATCTATGTAGTTGCCAACAATTACAGATTATTATTATTATTATTAATAAACAATGTTTTTGCATTTTAAGCCTGTCTTAGTTTGTGTGGGAAGTTTTCATGCTGGTGTCAGGGAATGAGTCAGAACAACCCAGGCATCCCTTGTTTTCTCTCTCTCTCTCTCTGTCTCTCTCTCTGAGAGGTATGAAGCAGACCACAGGGAAATGAAATCAGTATCGACGGCATGCAGAGGCAGACACTCGCTCCGAGTGGACGAAGGGTCAGCGTCAGATTGACCCTGAGATTGCCCTGCTTTCTGTTTCTTTCTTTGCTGTCCATGCAAGACATCCTCCATCTCATATCCTTCCCTCCTACACACACACACACACACACACACACACACACACACACACACAAACACACACCATTATTCCACCCCCTTATTTTTCTCTTCTGCTACTTGCAGGTTCCCTCACTGTAATCTGTGCTGTGCTACTGCGTAATCTGTCCTTGAGCTACTTTTGTGCAAAAAAAAAACAAACAATCTGGACATAAATTGCAGCTATGTTGAACTGCACACAATTCTGATAAGCGATAAGCGATGTGTTAGACACCCATTTTGTTTCTGCTTTTAAATTTTTAAATTTTAGATCTGTAAGACCTTCTCTGGAGGCTGTGGGGTGTGGACTAGTGAGAAGAGTATAATCCAATAATCCAGTGCTTATTATATAAACACCTAATCAGAAAATTGGCAAAATACTTCTGGAAATTTGCGAATTCATTTTCTTTAACATGGTAAGCTATTGAGCACTGCAAGTTTTAACACTATTAGCACCCAATTAAATCAAACCTACTGAAGCCAAGGGTGCCAATACTTTAACCTCAGTGACAACAAAGTGCAAACTTTAACAAGACATGAAAATACAACAAAAAAACTAATATTCTGTGGCTGACTCCGAAATGGTGTCCGTTCATCATTACAAAAGTGTGTTATAGCCCATGTAGGGCGCAAACACGGTGAACAGGAAGCAATTCAAAATTTCGCCTTGAATTTGGAGGATTTTTTTTACGTCTCACAAAAAAAGAAATGTAAACGCTAAGCTAAATAACAGAGACGAGAAAACAGAGACAGTTGCTATGCTACTGAAGACCGTTGTACTGTCCACTATTAAATCTATGACAATCTAGGACAATTCTGGGACCAAACAATGATCTGTACTTTTTCTAGCTCCGCCCACATATCCTTATTGGCTCGTGTTCTACGTAAGCAAGACACCAAACCAAATTCATCGCTGCTAAGCAAACCGAAAACATTCTTGTTTAACAAAGATAATGTATAATTGTTTTGCTGTGGTGACGTTTTCTGTAAGGAGATGTTTATTTAACATTTAAGGAAGGAGTCTCCAGTGTCAGCACTTTGCACCAGTCAGCGGTGAAGCTGTGCGTTTTCAGGACAGAAGACCTTGTGTTTTGCGGTTTCTTGGTAACAAGTTGAACTATTTTTCTCGTATTATTTCTTCAAGAGAAAGTAAGCAAAGCGGCAATAACATGATAACGTGGTAACTGTTTGTTTCGTGGATGTTTCACAACGTTAAATGTCACCATAAACGGATAAAAAATATGATGTCTTGTTCTTTAACAAATAAAGAATTGTAATCGTTGGCAAATTGTTGTGGTATAACAGGAATAAAATACTCCGATATGTGCTGTTATAGCAAAATGCCTCATAACTTCGTTGTGGTAACACTGACTCCACCAATCGTTGATTATTTTCCTATAACCGCATGACACTGAGTGTTTTATTCCTTACAGAGAATCATTTTTTCCACGCTGTTATTGCCAGATTATGTGTTATAGCAGATAATGGAGGACTTCAAAGATCACAAAGATGAAAGATTTCAGCACTAAAGGCAAACACTCGACGCGGACACAACCGCCTCCCAAAGTACTACCCGAGTAGGCGGCACTTGTTACGTTTTGGACGTGTGAAAAATACGTTTCAATGAGCTATGAGTCAGTGCATCAAAGCGGGATACCCACACAGAGAAGGACCTCGAGAGCTCTTTTGAGTGTAGGCTCTCTCCAGGAGTCTGGCTCCAGTGTAGAGGCCAGTCTCAGCGTGACACCGCCATAAAGCCCGCATTCACCCACACACCCAGGCCACCATTTTGATCTCGCAAATATGTCAGAAATGTTTTCATACTAGCCATTCGCGGGAGCACCGGGGCCGAGGGACCTAATTGCATAAGACATGGAATTAAAGGGAGAAGCATGGAATTGAAGAGGTGCTTTTTCAAAGAGGGAGGAAGGTAAAGGAACGAAGTGGATGAAGAGAAGGAGGGAGGGAGGGAGCGGGCCGATGAAAAGCGTTAAAATGTCTCAGTGTGAGAGAGAAACTGTATTGATGGGGTACAAAAAAAAAAAAGCAGAGGGGCGCTATGTCACGGCTGTCAAGTCCGTGTAATGTTGACAGGCCAGGGCTTTCTGCTCCGTTCCTCCCTCTTTTCCTTCCTCCCTCCCTCTCTCTTTCTATTTTTTTTCCCCCTCTTTCTCCGTTTGGCAGAGCGTCGTGCAGAGTGTGGGAAAAGACGGCCCAGGCACGCGCCAGATAAGATCGCACAACAAACCGCCATGGCCTCTCCAGGGAGCGCCGCGCATGCTTTCCGAGGCAAACAAGCCCTCACTGGCACGCAGAGGAGAGGAGAGGAGAGGAGAGGAGAGGAGAAGAGAGGAGAGGAGAGGAGAGAGAACACCCCCCACCCCATCCCCCCAGGGCCTGGACACACACACACACACACACACACACAAACACACTCAATCACACACACACACAAACCCGCCACTGTGTGATCCAGCCACGAGGGATGAGTGTGTCATCCTCCGTTTCCTCTCTCTCACTCTGTCTGATTCATTCCTGCTAGCTCGCCACTCTATTTTCTGACTCTTTTTTTTTTTTTTCCCTTTCACACACACACTCTATCACTTCCCACCTTCCCAATTTTGTCAGTTTTGGGTGATTTGTTCTTGTTACCAGCCTGATTCGTTTTCAGCACCCTTATTATCTGTTAGGATTATAACGCAATTCCGCTGTGCACGTATATCTGTATCTGTATCCGTATCCGTATTCGGATTTAAACCCAAAGTGGGAGTGGCCTAAACTGGAAGTCTTTTGTTTCTTTTCTAATCAAATATGCATTCATATTCATTTACATCCTTAATTATCTAACACTTTTGGAATTTCAGTGTGTCACTCTTTGTGTAATAAGGTCGCTTTTATTTTACGCTTGCATTTTTTTTGCTGCACTCGGGCAACTTGTGCTGAGAATTCCGTACGTTTGGTGAAATATCGGTGCTGAAATGCTGTTTCCGATCCCTGGTCCTCTTGAGTGCGTTGGTCTGGGGTTTGCGAACCCTGGTGCAGTCCGGTATCAGGAGTGAAAGCTACAAGCTTGATGCTTGGAGCAGCATCCCGAATAATATGATTGGCTCGACTTGCCATGTCACTTCCTGTTTCTGGTTATTATGGTTATTGATATATAAAACCAGACTTCCATAATTAGCTCAGCTTTATGGCACGAGCGCTTGCACTGAGAGCGTGGCGATGCGTGCATGCATCTAAAACACGTTTCTCTTTGCGTTCGAGCTATAGGAAAAGAATGACGCAAACTGTTGAATATAAGCCCCGCCCCCAAACAAACCCAGAATCGGTCCTGAGTGAGGATTCGAGTATTCGGATGAAATGCGTTTTTTTTTTTTTTTTTAAACATTGCACATCCAAATACAAAGTAGACCTTTTTAACTTCTTTATTGCCTAATTACTGTACTTGAGGAGCGACTGAACAGCAACGACAACATTACGACATATTTTTTTTGCTTTTTTCCCCCTAAAAAAAAAAAGTTATGATAATTATGAAGCAATAGAAATTTCTAGAAGCTGGTTTTATTATCCAACAGATCTCATTTTTCAAACTGGATATGTTCCGGTAGTTCTGGTTGGATGAAAAATGCACAGTAGGAACTCTTTATTTGGACCCAGTAGCTGATGGAAAAGGTGCAAAATTTCTGAAAATTCTGAAAAGACTTTTAAAAGAAGCAAACTCGTGTCACGATCGTTTTATCATGTTTAATCGTGACGCAATTGGATGCAACGTAAACCCTAAGAAACAGAGCAAGCTGACTGTAAGAGGTGTCACACACACACACACACACACACACACACACTAGTACACCCATATCAACACATTTCACCACACAGTTGAGGATTCACCATTATGCCGTATGGGGTGTGTGATGCGTTCGTCAGAGAACGAGAGATCAGCCCATCTGTCAGTGTGAGCCTCCCTCCGTCGCTCGTTATCCCTCCTCGCTGTTTCACAGAAACACACACGACACACACAGCTCGACGTGCTGAAGTATTTTGTCATCGTTCTCGATTTCGCGTGAGCAACACAGAAGCCGAGACGATTTCCATCCTGTCCTACTGGTCACCGTTTATCATCTCAAAATGAGAAAAAAAAACAAGCTAGTGTGTTTCTTTAGCAAGGAAACAGAATATATGAATACATATGAATACCTACTGTTGTGTGTGTGTGTGTGTGTGTGTGTGTGTGTGTGTGTGTGTGTGTGTGTGTGTTAAATATTATGAATACCTAAACACTCTGAAGTAGCACAGGTCATGTCAAGAAACACTGTTGTTTCTTGAAAAGACTTTGTCCTTTTCCCACACACACACACACACACACACACACACACAAAAGAGGTTTTACACACTATTCTCCCAGGTACCTGGTCCTTATGACAAACAAAGCACACCCACACACACGCCTACTCACTCAGATACACACAGTGAGAAAAGTCCTGAGAGACGGCCACACACACACACACACACACACACACACACACACACACACACACACAACCTCACTGACCTAACGCAAACATAACATATTCACTCATGTACATGCTCTTGCTCCTTGATCCTGGTATGGGGGGGGGGGGGGCGCGCGCCCCCCCCCCCCCCCCACCCCACACCCCCCCCACCAACCCCCAACAAAAAAAAACAAAAGA
>CM074975.1:2299277-2362347 GCA_037576825.1 Pangasius krempfi | reverse complement strand
CCCCACTGTCCCTACCCAAACATAACAAATTCACGCAAGTTCATGCTCTTTTTTCTTTTT
This sequence comes from Pangasius krempfi, assembly GCA_037576825.1. Lineage (NCBI taxonomy): Eukaryota > Metazoa > Chordata > Actinopteri > Siluriformes > Pangasiidae > Pangasius > Pangasius krempfi. The sequence continues at coordinate 2,362,287 of CM074975.1, read as the reverse complement.
CCTTTTATCCCCCCCCCCCCCCCCCATCCATCCACACACACACACACACACACACACACTGCACTTTTATCCAAAGCCTTCATATGCCAAGGTGCTGTATGGAGTGTTTTAAAGGTTCCTCGTTCAGGTGTTTTAATCATTTTTTTAGAACATTTTTTAAATGCTGAATTCTGGATTCTGATTGGTCAGAAGGTGTTGATTAATTTTCTCTAACAGCAGCTCTGACAGTCATATAAGAGGAATAAGACACTTTAAGACATGCTGTTATGGGAAAATAACAAGCAGTAGCTCTACTTCATCACACCACTCGTTGATGTCGTTGATTATTTTCCTATAACAGCACAACATGGAGTGTTTTATGCCTTACTTATATACAGCAATATAATAACTACACATGTTGATGAATGTGGAATTTATACGAGATTTGAGCAACAGATCTGAATCAGCGTGTGTGTGTGTGTGTGTGTGTGTGTGTGTGTGTGTGTGTGTGTGTGTGTGTGTGTGTGACAGGGTCAGGGTCACTGGCAGGTCTGTACTGATGGGTGATCCTGCGCAGGGTAATTGGGGCCCTGAAGATCAAACGGGTGCCATCATTAGCAGCTCTTGAGCAGTCACTAATCCAGCCGCGTTCTCACACAAAAGGAACGGGAGGGGGAGCAGGATGGTGCTGACGTATGTGAGTGTGTGTGTGTGTGTGTGTGTCTGTGTGTGTGTGTGAAGGGTGTGGGTGTGGGTGCACCGCCTGGCGCCCGCCAAGTTGAGCAAAACATCTCACCCACAGATCAAAGGGCCTCAACATCTCCGAGCCATCCAAGGAGAGAAAAAGAAGCGGAGAAGGAGGGAGAGGCTGTGGGAGAGACAGAGAGAGAGAGAGACAGAGACAGAGAGAGAGAGAGAGAGGAGGGGAATGGTGCTTCCCGTGGCTGGCACAGAGAAACTCAGATTGTGTCTGCTCCAGAGAGGGACTTTTGAACGTGAGTCAGTGAGCATGGTTACTGCTTTGCTCTTTGCAAGGTCTTATGAATCATATCTTTTAAAAAAAAAAAAAAAAAAAAAAAGCTGCAAGGATTCCGGGTCACTATTATTCTCCTTCTCTCGCTCTCTCTCTCTCTCTCTCTCTCTCTCTCTCTCATCCACAAATACATCCGAGAAAAGGAAGTCAGGGCCTAGTTAAAACATAGCCTAGATAATTTACTAGGCAAAGTGACTTGTTATAAAGAATTGAAGTTATTCCACCCCAGACAGACAGACAGACAGACAGACATTAGGGCAGACAACAGGATGCTGTTATAAGAAAATATTCAACATCAGGGTGGTGTCATGAAGAGGAGTTCCGATTACCACCGTGAAGTTGATTATCTTCCTACAGCAACACACCCCGAAGTATTTTATTCCTCTTAAACCACAGTAATAACAAGTTCACTTGGTATCCATTTATAGTTACATTTAATACTGCGGAACATCGACGAAAGCTATTTCCTGTTATCACAACTCCTCTATGCTGAAGATGTCGGAAAACGTACCGTGACAAGGTTCTGAAACCGGAGACTCCTTCCCTAAATGTTAAATCAACATAAATATGTAGAAAAACGATAACATATTTGAACGAGCGCATTAATCACTGATTCGAAGCTGCACCACTGTTGAAAATTAACCAGCTTCTGACCAATCAGAATCCAGAATCTAACAGCGCTGTGGTATGATATCATGTTCCAGCTCTGCTCATGTAGTGAGAACGTGTCATATGCTAAGGATTAGCGAGGCAGGTGAGGGACACGATAAGAGGACGAGGGGGACTAGTTATTCAGGAAGTTTCTGCGTCAGAGGGTTGAACCAGGGATCCAGTTCCAACCCCTTTATCACTTTTCTGCCTTTGTTGATGTTTAGGGGCTACTGAAAATTAGCCCCCTGAAAATTAAAAGCTTTTTTTTCCCCCACATGTTCATCTGGAGATGTTTTAATCTTGACCCCGAGTGGTGGAGAGGTGAGAGAAGGGTCCACAAGGGGGGTCATCGCAATTTGGGATTCATTCAAAGGCAAAAGCACAAATGATTTTCTCGCTCTGCTCCTGTCCCGAATCTTGTCCTAACCCTGTGTTTTAAATCACGGCCGTATGGGTGGTCTGTCTGTCTCTCTGTCTGTCTGTCATCTGACGAGGCAGGTCGAGTTTTCCCAAGCCCTCATCTGTCCAAGCCCAGATTCTAATTGCCAGGAGGCTGACCTCCCGGTTCCTTTAAAATCACACCATGCAGAACGTTTATTTAGGGAAGTGCAGGGGAGAGGAAGAGGCTGATCCATGCGGCCTTGGCTGCCGCTTCAAAGCCTGGTCACGGACAACGAGAAAGTAGAAAGAAAAAAAAAAAAAAAAAGACAGAGGAGCTGAAAGAGCTTTCAAAAGTGGGTTGACATTGAAAGAAGAGTGACATTGGGATTCCCAAACCTTTGAGGCATTTGAGGTCAAATGAGAAGAAATGGAGCGTGTGCACATGTATGATGCATGTTTTCAGGACACTCGTTGGACACACGTTTACATCCGACATCCTCCTTGACGTTAATACCAGATGAGCTGAGAAAAAAAAAAAAAAAGAGAGAGAGACAGGATGTGGAGCTCAGAGATCAGCTGTCGAACAGGAACCTCGGTCGACTCTGGAAAAGTGATCATGGGGGAAAAAGTGGTGGAGATCATACTTACAAAATGGCAGTGAGTACTAAAAGAAAAAAGATAGTAGAAAAATTCTAACGCGTTATCGTTTCTATAGCGACATCTCGGTCACAGGGTCGCGTATGGCGAACGCTGGGTTAAAAAGCGTCATTGATATGGTGACGTTTTCTGGAAGGAGGCGCTTATTTAACATTTATTTATGGAAGGAGTCTCCAGTGTCAGCTCTTTGTAACAGTCAGAGGTAAAGCTGTATCTTTGGAAAGTCTTCAGAACAGAGGAGGTTACACTTCCAGCATAATGATGGGAGCTGCGTAAAAGTACATTAGCAAATGTCTGTGGTATAAAAGGAATAAAACGCGTGAGTACATGCTGTTAGAGGAAATGAATCAACGCTGAGGTGGTGACAGTAACTCCACATCTTCACTCCACCCTGTCGTCGATTATTTTACTGTAACAACATTATATTGGCATGCTCATGTTAGTGTTTTCTTTTGTTTTTTTTTTAAAAAAAAAACATCCTGTGGACGGAAAGTATGTTTTATGCGGAATACGCCTAAGATTCATTCGACTGGTTGCCGATCATTCCTGAACACACCTCTTGTGTACATAAATAACTCATCTGCTGTGTCCACTCCCACATGCTGGAAAAATGTGTTGCTCAAAAGAGCGTACACACACACACACACACACACACACACACATACAAACACGCACACACAAATCTATCATGTGGTCATATGAGGGTTAAGAGCACTACATGAGATACACGCGAGCTTCTCCTGCTTGACTCCACACTGCTGCAAGTGCCAAGGGTTGACCCCCTCCTTCTTTTCAGCCCTCTCTCTCTCTTTCTCTCTCTCTCTCTCGCTCTCTTTCCTCTCTTCTCTTCGGCCTGGCCCGGGCTGTGCTGCGGTCCTGGCTCAGGCCCTGTAGGCCACAAGCTGTGGAATGTGTGAGAGCCATGTGTCAAATCCCCAGACTGTGGGAAAGTGTTGCTCTCTGCTGAACTCTCCCCCTTTCCTCCTCCCTTACAGCACTGCTTGCTTCCACTCTCCCTCCCTCGCCCGCTCGCTCGCTCCCTCCCTCCCTCTCTCCCTCCTTCGCTCCGGCACTCTCGCGGCGACTGCCCTGCCCCGCGCCGGCCGCACACAGGAAACTGAAGGGGCTGCCAGAAGCGCGTCGCCTGGAACTACGACTTCCGAAGAACATTTTCACGCCAATAACTCCCTCCTGCCACCACCGCCTCCCCCTCTCACATCCCTCGCTTTTTTTTTTTTTAACCTCCCACCCAATCAGTGTTTTTGCAGACATGGACTGTGCATCAGGAAAAGAAAAGAGCCTTGTCTGTTCTTTAAAATCTGTACTTCTGTCCCTGGAAAGATTTATAAACTTGTGCTTTAAACTATTTATATCTGGATTCTGATTGGTCAGAAGGTGTTGATTCATTTTCTACAACAGCAGCCCTGACAGTAGTGCAGCTCCAAATCACAGGTTAATATTAATGTATGCATTCTAGTACGTTATTGTTTCTACGGTAACGATTTACCCAAGGACTTGTATGTTGTAAGGAGATGTTTATTTAACATTTATGGAAGGAGTCTCCAGTGTGAGTGCTTTATAACAGGCAAAGATAAAGCTGTAACTTTTTTCCAGTTGTTTTTTGTTTCTTTGTTTTTTTGTGTTATCAACTAAACTTCAGTGTGATAACAATAACTCCGCTTCCTCACACCACTCCGGTATTGATTATTTTCCTATAACAGCGTGTCACATTGTGTTTAATTCCTTACTTAAGGCATGCGTACTAAAACGTCTCCATGCCTGGGCCATGAGTCAGTCAGTTGGTCAAATTGTACCAGAACTTTGCAAATGTGAGACAATGTTGGAGGAATAATAAGGAACAATATTTTACAACCTGAATGTATGATGTGTGTTTGAAATGTAAAGTTGTAAAGCTTGTAGTATTGGCTTTTCCTGCATGTCTTTGAAAGGAACCTTTTGGTTTCAAGTAGAGCGTTCTGAAGAATGCATGACTCAGAGCTTGTGTAAGGGTTTGGACCTCTGGACTTTCTCTCTTCTGCTCGTTTGACCTCAGTAATGCTGACCAGGCAACAGATGCAACAGATGAATTGCAAAAGACAGTGTTTATGCTTTAGCCTCTTCCAGACCATTCTAAAAATACCCACACACACCTGCTACGGGTCGGGCAAACAACCTCCATAAGCTCCAGTCCCTCAAACACAGAGAAAGTCCAGAGCTCCAGACACAAGCTGTGAGTCATGCATTCTCCAAATCGCTCCACGTGAAGCCAAAAGGTTCCATCTTAATGACTCTTTGTTTCTCACAGACGTGCAGTAGGCTCTCACGTTTGTAGAACATACTTTACAATTTTACAATCCTGTTCCTACAACAATATTGTTCTCCAACAACGCTTCAATTTATTTGAAGTCTAGAAGGTTCTCGATTTAACTTTTTTCCCTTCAATTTTTTTTCAGGTTTGTTTTCAAATAATTAAGGGTTTTTAGCTTCTTAAAAAGGTTCTACTCGAGGTTTTCTGAGTTTCTTCTGAGATTCAACATAGAACCTTAAGAAGTTCACCCAAAGTGATGACTAAAGACCCTTTACAGGTTATAGATTTAACCTTTTTCCTGACTCAGTGTGTGGTACACTCTTGAAAAAGGTTGAATCCTGAATGTTCTATGTAGAATTAAATGTTCTGTGCAGAAAAAGGTTCCTCTTGAAGCATCTTTTTAAGCATTTACATGCTCAGAAAGAAAGGTTCAATCTTTAAGGGTTCTTAAGTTGTTCTTAAGATGTTTCTGTCAGAAAAGGATCTGTGCTGAACTCTTTTAAGAAGTTTAAAACCTTCAACTATCCAAAGAACCCTCGAAGAACCTTTGAAAGGATGTTGTTGTTGTTGTTGTTGTTGTTGTTGTTGTTGTTGTTGTTGAGTGTATGCAATTTAAAAAAGAATGCTTTAGAGGAACTCTAAAACTAAAAAACAGTTTTTTTGTTTTATTATCAGTTCTGAAAGACAGTTTGCTGTAGGTTCTAGCATCTCTGACTAGAACCTTAGTGAAAGGCTACAGAAGAATTATATGAGCTTAAAAGACTTTTGGTGCGAATTTGTGCCAACATAGTGGGAATACTGTTGCTAGGCAACTAATGACTGATGCCACCTTCACGTGATGTGCGAGAATTCAAGTGGAACTTCCCAATATTCCAACTTGATAGTGTTTCCACATTGCCATTTTGTATATGAGATAAAAAATGGTAGATGTGGTTGTTATATAAAGTTAACTAGCATTATATAGCATATAGTTGTGCTTATGTTAAGCATTAGCATATCTCTTCCTTATCTTTTAATAGAGCAGGTTGTGCAATTGTAAAGTTAAATATGAACTAAAATTCCTGTTTAACACTGCTTGTTTATGTAGTCAAGTCCCTCTGGAAACTCGAGAGCACTTAGAATTCCGATTGGAAATTTCCACTCAGCATTCAACGTGAGATGTTCTTTCCAATCAGATGGTGGGGTTTCAATGGGTTTTTTCCCCCCCATATGACAGGAACACAGATTTGGTCTATCAAGTAAGCTAGCTAGTAGCTATTAAAACTTGTATTAAGTTTTCATACAAACAACATAAAGGCACAGTGACACTGGAAATGAGGCAGAACCATTGAGAATATCAACATTTTCCTCTGATGTGTTGGTAAATTAATACGTAAAGCTCTACACCTAAAATTACACTCTGACTACATTTACCTGAGCTTCATATACCTGAGCTTGCCATATTAAGAAAAGTGAACGTCACAAAAATGTGAATCCAAGGTGCCATGGGTTCTATTATGAGGTGCAAAAGAAGCTTTAAATGTTTATCTTCCTTCAAATATAATAGGATTTGCCTAGAACCATCCAAATATCCCCTTGAGAAACCTTTTTTTCCAAAGAGCGTCTGATTGTAGTATGTCTTGGATGTTTTGGTGTCTGCCCTCCTGCCTGGGAGTGTGGCATTTCAAAGGCTATAAAACTGGCACAGCAAGAATCAGCTCTCTGTGAGAGTTTGAACAGAAGCCCACCAGTCTAACGTTCTCCACTGACCCCAGAGTTCACACTGGTAACTTCATCACCACTCCTTCTGCATGGGAAAGACTCAACATAAACCCCTGCATATTGTGTAGTGCACTAATATCTACCATCTGCCAAGTGGAGAACCGTTTTAATGTCTCTCTCTCTCTCTCTCTCTCTCTCTCTCTCTCTCTCTCTCTTATAAGTGGGACTTTAATGTGAGAACATGTAATTAAGTTTTAATTGGCATATCGCTTTGGAGAACATACGAAAAAGAAGACATGAAAAATGTAAATGGTTCTCTGAGTTAATCGCTAAACAGATAAATATACAAGGAGGTTCTCTTGGAGGAGATCTGATGTTTAATGTTGGAGGTCAATCTCGAGGGTGGTGGTGTTTCTCATGGAACACAAGAACCAGATGCCAACCACAAGGAAACCTTCAGCACTGACCATGACCATGCATAGGTTCTTCACAGAATCCAAATGAATAAACCGAAGAACACTTTATGGTGTTGGATCACCCCGGTGTTTAGTGCAGTCCCCAGGAAACAGCAACATACTTTGAAAATAAGGAGGATCACCAAGATCTGCAATCTTAAATAGTGTTCTTCAAAGGTTCTTTGTATAGTTTAGGCTTCTTAGCTTCCTCAGTGGGTTCTACTTGACTCTTGACTCTACTTAACTCTTTCTGAGAGGAAAACACTGTTGTAGGGCTCTTCACAGAATTCAGATGAATATACAAATAAATAAAGAATACTTTATGGTTTTAAAAGGAGACTTTTTTTTAGTGTTGTCTCCACCAAACAGCGCCATTTATATTCTGTAACTTGGGGTAATCAACAAGATCTGCACACTTAAAGGGTTCTTTGGATTTTATGTGGAACATACAAATGGAATGTTTCAGAAAAGTGGCCAAATAAAACCACTTTAGAAAGCTACAACTATTAACTATTCAAAAAAAAAAAACTCTTGAGGAACTATTTCCTTGAGTGATTTTGGCTAAAGTTGATTTATTCGAACCCTGAAGAACTGAAGAACACTTTAGGGTGTTACATGGAAGTGTTTTAGTGAAGTCTCCACCAATCAGGACCATTTGTATTCTGGAAATAGACATAACAAGGTCTGCACTCTGCACCTCAAGGGTTCTTTGGATAACTAAGGGTTCTTAACATCCTACAAGGGTTCTACTTTAAACTCTGATAGGGAAACATCTTTAAGGGTTCTTAGGAGTGTGGTATTCCTTTATGTAGACTTTTTAAAGACTACATCGTTTAGTTCACCTGTAGCTAGCGCCTCATCTAAGGGGCCATCTGCTCCACTGGGCAGCAGCCAGTGAGAGGAGGGGTAGCTCCGGGGCAGTCCGGAGCGCAGTGTGAACCTTCAACTTGCGCCCGAGAAGTTGAATAACCACCATATGCTTGACGTTGGCTTGGCATTCTGTCACTAGCTCAGGCCTTGTCATGGCGTGCCAGCTTTCAGCCACTTTTCCCACACTCTCTCCCAGGAGAGGGGCCAGTGGGCATTCCCATAGGTCGCCCGCCTGGTCTGCCACCAGCCAACCCACCCCCTTCCCTATTCCCACACACCTCCTGGTGTAATCCTTTTCAGTCCCCTTGGCTGGGTGCAATTCAGCCTCAGTGACTGCTTCACAAAAAGGGCCGGGCTGGCCGAAGACACGGAGCCAACGGCGGGGCATTGAACTCTCCACAGACGGAACGCAAGCGCCCGTCATACAATGGCTGAGAAGCAGAGAGGAACGAAACGCTTGTCAGCCTTGAGTGAATGCATGCAAGTGTGTGGATTTGGAGTTTTCCATGCCACCAGTGAACTCCGTGTTCTCAGCAAGACACAAGACAATGCTTTTAATAATACAGAAAAATAAACTTACCCTGAATAGGTCTGAACAACACAGTGAACACCACAAAATTACAGCATGTCTCTGAGAATAAGAGGACTAACAGAACCCTGTGTATCAGGTGGAACAGGAAGTGTACAAGGAATGGTTAAGAAGCAAGGCTTGGGATGTGGCAGAATGCCAGACTGCCCTTATCAGCACCCGGGCTTGGATCATGACCACGCACCAGGGGAGAGAGGAGCGCCTTTGTTGTGCGCTCAGATCTACAGCCGGCCTTTATGGCACGCTCCAGATGCTTATCAGTGTGGGAAAGTCTCAGCTAAGTTCCAGCAAGGGTATGTGTGTTTGTGTGTGTGTGTGTGTGTGTGTGTTTGTATGAGAATGTGCTCAGTGAGATTACTGACTCTAACACAGCTAGTCCTATCACAGGAGCCTCACTGCCTCTCGTGATAAAGACCATAAACAAGAGCAGGGAGGTGGTCCAGAGATAATGGTGAACCTTGACCTCTTGGTTTCGCCACGAACGAAAACAAAGCACCAATCAGGAACAGAGACGAGTTGTCAAGTGTTTGCACAGACACGAAGCGCATACGAGCAGGAAGCGAAGAGCACATTGCAAGACATGAGAGTACGTGAGAGCCCCCATGTTTATCTAATCATCTAAACTGTACCATCATGCCATGTTAAAAGCAAACGAAAGAGGGACTGCAACTCCTGCGGCACTTCACCTGCACTGGCATGCCATTAAAACAGGTTTAATAACTAATGAGAGATTAAAAGACAGGGTCATGAGGGCAAGGTTGGTTCTACTCCTTCATTTCTTTCTGAGTTTGTGTTATTGGCTGAAACAACTGTAGCAAGACAAAAACAAAATGTCTATCAACGGTCTTGATGCAATAAAAACCAAACAAGCATTCCGAAATTATTTTATGGAGCGTCAATTTCATTCTTTCTGTGCTTAATTAACATGCACCATAAAGCCCTAAAGCCCCTCAAGATTATTTCACGCGCCTCGACACTGACTACTGCTAGATGTTTGATGGTCTGGAAAACCTTTGTATAGACGTGAGAGCAAAAGTTTGTACACCCCTTTTTTTAAAACGAGAAAAAAATGAAAACCCTTCCTCTATTTTCCTATACATTTGTTTTAAATATAATTTTTCTTCCTTGGCTCTAGACCACAGATGGCTGTAGCATCATTGGGACTTGAACTCACAATCTCCTGGCAAGAATTCTTTTCTGTTGCGCAACTCTGTTATGTTACGCAAAACAGCATGGGTGTCAGGTGTCTCCCCTATCGCCATAGCAAGGTGTCAAAATTCATAAATGCTACGGCAAAACTGTAGATGTTTGGACTGCTGAAATTGTCTGAAAAACACCAGGAAGGATTAAGCGTACGGTCGTCACAAAGGACAGGTTATTGAAAAACAATATATTGCGAATGTCTTTACTATTAGTAAACAAGCCATGATGTAGCTTGATCAAAGCACTTGAGTGCTATATGTTTGGGTTTTAGCAAGTATATACGTCTCCGTACATCACATAGATAAGGGAATCTTTCTGTAGAGCGTCTCATGCTGGAGTAAAACGACGTGAGGAAGCCAGCCAGACTAGACGCACTTTCCTCAGCCTATAAAACCAAATATAAAGTCTTCATTGCTCTGAGGTCATGAGTTAATCTATGGCAGCTTGGGCTGTTAGCTGAGTCACGGATGAGTTCATGGAGACACTGCGAGTGGGTCCCTGTAAATCACCATCCACTCGAGCCCTACGATGCCTAAAACACTCAATTAGAGACCTTGTGAGTCAAGCAGGTTAGGCACTCAGTGAATTAACAGAGCAGACTGAGCAAGGGTCTGGCACCAGTGATATCACAGCCATTAGAAAACACAATACGGTCATCAGACATCCCAGGAACTGATGGTGAAGATGGGGTTCTTGTTTGACCCGCGGAACGACGGGATGCTCTGATCCCTCCATTGCTTTGCTGTATTTAAACTTTTAAGTGATTCTCAGAGGGATGTGGGACAGCGGAAATTTACCATCACACGCCTCACACACAAGCGAAGAGAATGAGATTTGTCTTACCAAGTAGATCTCAGTGACCTGAAATAAACCAACCTGCGCTTGAGTCACGGCGTAAATCAGACACATGAGCGATGACACAACTGGGTACATTTTATAAGACCTTTTGTGAGCACATTAATAAACAGGGGGAGAGATGGTGTTTTATTACACCCTTAGATATAGTAATGTACAGTAGAAATGTAGTAGGGCCTCGTATTGAATAAAAAAAAGAACAAAAAAATGTAGATCAGTCACCTTTAACATTTATATGTAACATTTATATACACCTTTTATACACATCATCAGGGTTGCCAGGTTGGGCTACTCTCCACTTCCTGTTGTGGGGTTTGGGATTGGATTTTTTTTTTTACATACTTTAGATTAATCCTCTCAACATTTTTATATGAAAAGCTGATTATTTTCCCATAACACCATGTTTCAAAGTGTTTTATTCCTCTTATACCATAGCAGTTTACCAACGGTTGCAATTTTTATCGATTCAAGAATGACATGTTGTACTTTATAACTATTTAGAGTTATATTTAATACTGTGGAACATCCGCAAAAAAAAAATTAGTTCCTGTTCTCACTTATATTATAGCAGCTATAAACAATCGCTCCCTCACCAGCCTCTGTTTATCTCTCAGCTTTACCTTTACCTCTGACTGTTACAAAGTGCTAATACTGGAGACTCCTTCCATAAATGTTAAATAAGGGTCTCCTCACAGAACAACCTTATAAACGTACAAGTCGCTGCAAATGAGCTGTTACTATAGAAACGATAATGTATTAGAAGGAGCGCATTAATATAAACCTGTGATTACTGTCAGAAAATTAATCAATACCAACTGACCAATCAGAATTCAACAGCGCCATGGTGTTTTAGTATTGTACTTATAGGAAATGGATATAAAATAAAAGCTGTAAATTGTCATTCCTTGATGTTTTAGGGAAAATGTGTGCTTCTAATGCTTCTTTATTAAACTGTGTCACTTGGTAAGTATTACGATATATTTGGCTTTGATCAGGGTTAGATTTTGGATTTGGACTGGTGTTATTGACCATTAGGATTAACCTGGCAACCCTGCACGTCACACCTTTTTTCCTCTAGTGCATGCTCCTGAGCAGAATGTTATTTTTTTTTGCCGTTTTTGTAGCAAGCAAAAATACCATGCACATGCACATACAAGAGTGTGTGTCCTTTGGGTCTGGCTGCAGGTTTCTCATCAGTCCTGCAGGTTTCAGGAGCGAAGTCCAGGAAGAGAAGACGTTAGTGATGCGCTATCTGATGGAAGCGTTATCTCTGGGAGGTTTGGGAAATTAATACATCCTGACCACACATGGAAAGGCCACCCAGGTCAAGCTACAGCGTAAAATCCGCAAACATTATTAAAAAAAAAAAAAACATCCATTGGTGCATTATAAATCTCCACACTAACTGCAGCACATGTCGACTTTACACGGCGTTACGTTTTACACGGCGTTACGTTTTACACGGCGTTACGTTTTACACGGCGTTACGTTTCACACGACGCGCCTGTGTGCCTGTAGAGAAGCAACTTCCTTTCCCAAACAGTCACCAGTCACACCCGTGTCCTCAGGCCGTGTGTTTCAGAAAGAAAGTGCTTAGCAAGAAAGAGACGGGCCTTCGTCAAACAAATACTCAAGACACGATGTGACATCATTATCATATCACCATATTATACATCATATATTTATTAATTTTGCTTGTTTAATTTGTATTAAATACTTTTTTTCTATTTAAATTTAAATTTATTAAAAAAAAATTCTGAGCTGTTATTTTCTTTCTTTCTTTCTTTCTTTCTTTCTCTAAATGTATATTAAATATTTAATTTTAATAGTTTATAGTTATAATTCTGACTCTATCAGTATAATTTCATATAAATTTTAACATAATATAAATAAAAAACATTCCTACAATCAACCAAATAATAATTATTTATTGGTTCCTTTTTCAAACATTTTAGCAAACAGTATAGCAAACATTTTCCTGTTTGTTTATTGGTTTATTTATTTATTGCTTACTTAATTTAATTTATTTAAATTATATATTAAATATGTAATTTTAATGTTTTCTTTTAGTTGCAATATTTATTTATATATTTGTTTATTTATTTATTTGACTATATTTTCTGCTATGCCCAATTCGTTACTGCTATTTTAACATAATTACTTATAAATGTTCCTTAATTATTATTATTAGAATTATTTTAATAATAATAATAATAATAATAATAATAATAATAATAATAATAATAATAAACCTAGAAATACAGAGGAAGGAAGTAAATTCTCATAGGCATCCACAAGATGAGGAACTGTACATCTAATAAATCTTTCAGTGTAGATCATGATTTATTGTCATTGTAAAAAAAAAAAAGAAAAGAAAAAAAAAAGACCTCTGGAACTCGGACCCCCGTCACTGCCTCCAGCTCAGCTCGTGGTCTTTTGTTATTCGTACCGAGTCGTAACACGTGGCGTCTCAGGCCTGACCCAGATCAGACGACGTTATCTGCGCCTCAAATCAGTGGCAGAAGATAGCAGTTGGAAGCAAAGTCTGTTTGCTCTAAACAAACTTCAGGCTGTGAGAGACGTTTTAAGGAAGTGCTGATGTTATGTGGGTAAGAATGTCCTTGCAGAGACATCAGACCCAGCAGTTAATGTGATACTCCTCTACCGCTCGTGTGCACCAGCAGCAAGCGGAGTCAAACCTCAGGACTATTATTTTACGGGCAGTGGTAGCTCAGTGGTTAAGATGTTGGACAACTGATCGGAAGGTCATGAGTTCAATCCCAGGCACCACCAAGCTGCCACGGCTGGGCCCTTGAGCAAGGCCCTTAACCCTCAACTGCTCAGTTGTATGAATGAGATAATTGTAAGTCGCTCTGGATAAGGGCGTCTGCCAAAATGCCATAAATGTAAATGTAAATATTTAATCCACACCATGCCATAAATGCATTAATAACAATAATAATGATAAATCTTACTTTGTAGAGAAGTGCTTTGATTTCAAAACTGTAGGTTAAATGTACTGCCACACAGTACACTGGAGCCTGAAGTTTATACCACGTTGCAGTAGAATTCGCAAATCCGATTGGTCAGAAGGTCACAGGTTTATATTAATGCGCTCGTTCTAATACGTTATCGTTTCTATAGTAACAGCTCATTCACAGGGACTCGCATGACAGAGACTCGATCTTTTTCTGTAAGGCGATGTTTATTTACCATTTAGGGAAGGAGTCTCCAGTGTCAGCTCTTTGTAACAGTCAGAGTTAAAGCTCTGATTTGAAGTTTTTCCGGCATCTTCGGGACAGAGGAGTTTCACGCTGCAAGACAGAGAAGAAAAAGCGGGTGGTGACTGTTTATAGCTGCTATAATGTAAAGAGAACAGGAACATAGACTGTCAGGCGTCATGATATAACGCTTCCAAATAACAGCTGTATTCACTACTTCCAGCTGACTTTACTGTTGTTTTCAGGGTAGTCACTAAGTAATTTGTTGTAGTTACTGAATAAACTGCTTTCTGATTCACCAAGTAATAAACTGACTCTTTAATGAGCTAATCTTCATCTTTAACCCGACATTCACAACTGCAAGCAGACTGTATCATTGCAGACCGAGTTAGTAATGTCATTCAGACAAGACTCGACTCTCTGATTCATTCTGACACATCTGGAGGAGGCAAAATAAAAATGCTCTTGTGGCTTTTGAAATTTCGGTATAAGACTCTGTGATTCACTGTGGGACCAACGAGCAGAGACAGAAGATTCGTATGTTCTTTCCCAAGTACAATTATGGACAAAAAATTGGCGTATATACTGTATACTGTACATCGCGATCTTTACAATTTCAGTGAAAGAAGCCGTGGTGTTATACCTTATTTAAATGATTACTATAGATTATAAACAGACTCTTCCATTGACCGTGGAGTCTTAATTAATATAGTGTTATTAGCTAAGCATGAGTTCTCCTTATTCTACTGGAGTCGTTGTGTTCATAGTGCTACATGACACCTACATAAGCCTTTCATAGCATCTGATATGATATGAAACCTGCGTAATCGTTTAGAAGTCTTACTTCATACTGTGTGTGAAATGATATAACACTTGGACATACATTAGCATGCTACGACAGCTGACTTTGTAGCTCAGTGCACTTCTGGTATGTCATAATGTCCCGGATTTGGTGGTGATGTGATGTGGCTTGCCAAGTGAGGGTTAAATTGAAAAAAAAAACAACAACTAAGAGATGTGTCTAAAGAAGTCGACACTTATGTCATATTATGTCATATGTCATACTGATGTCACAGTAACATCAAAATGAAAACCTGCTGTACAAACAAACAAAGGAAAAATGTGTAATTGTTGACGTGGTGATGCTTCCTGTGAGGAGGACTTTGTCTAACGTATATGGAAGGAGTCTCCAGTGTCAGTGTAAGAAGTAAAGCTGTAACTTAAGTTGTAAGTCTTGAGGGTGAAGGACGTTGTGTTGAGGTGTCTCACTGCTCTGTTTTATTATTATTATTATTATTATTATTATTATTATTATTATTACTATAGTTAACTTTAAGAGGAAATAAAGGAAGGACTGTTTATAGCTGCTAATGTAAGTGATAAGTATGACTTGGTATTTTAATAAAAAAATCATTATAAGTGTTGGCAAATTACTGTAGCATAAGAGGAATAAAACACTTCTGCGCTGTTATTGGAAAATAATCAACTTTAAGGTGCTTCCTTATAACATCTTACGCAAGATGTTTATGAACACTTATGAAAACTTTATGACACTGTAATGTCTGTATGAGTTTTCTTAGATCCTTAAGTAAAGTGAGTTTCTTATTTGTGCTTAGAAGATCTAATGCATGTCTATAATCATAAATAAAGATAGATATGCACTGTATATTCTAACTTCAAATAGAAGTACATAGAGATACTATAGAGTTTGGTTTTAATGTTTGATGCGTCACATCACAAATGATGTATTATGTCAACTCGACAGTGAAATGAACAGCAGTCCTTATGACAGCCCACGCAAGAATAAGCCTTTCTACATTTACAGTGTATCAGTTGTTATAAAGGGCTTACGCAGGTGTCATGAAGCCCTATGAACGCGACCCTTAAGCAAAGTGTTAATGTTTAATATCAGTGTTTGTCCACATTAACAGACTGGGCATACAAACTATTTTCACAGAAAATCGAACTAAAAAAGCAACAATGCTCTTGGATGACAGGGTTTAATACTGAACCATGTGTTAGACCCTCCAACAACAGACTGCAACAGTTCTTCAAATGAACAGAAATCCAAGCCCGGGACTAAAGCAGAGCACGCATACGACTGATCAGCAAACACCGTGTTCAATCAGTCCTGAGGAGCCCGAGTGTGTAGTGTTCATCAAAGACAAAGCCTCGACGCTGTTTAAAAAGAAGCCTGATGCACAGAAATAGAGCTGTGTGTTGACCGAGAGGATCGGGACAGCAAACAGAGAGCAGCTTGGCCCTGATCCCACATCTGTCCCCCTGTGCACTGGCTATTGGGCCAGCAGATTTGAAGGATTGGCCTCTCTCAAGTGGGCTGAAGCTGGCCTTTAGCCTGCGCTGACACAATGTGATAAAAGGTTGTCATTAGCAATGCGGCCAGCATCAAAACCAGAGCTGAACATAGTGAAACCGGGGCTTTTTGGGGAATCACAAGGACAGATTAGATGTGTGCATATTTGCGTATCTGTGTGTATGTGTGTGTGTGTGTGTGTGTGTGTGTGTGTGTGTGTGTGTGTGTGTCCTATCAACCCTAGTTCGGTCTGTGCTACTAATCCGAAACACCAAGAAAGAAAAAAAAACCCACAGGATTACGGGGTGTGTGAAAGAGAGAAAGAGGTGCAATAATGTAGCACCTGTCTGGCTTAAAGTCAGATCCTTTACTACAGTGAAGAATTAAAATGTTAATGTTAGCTTCCTGAGATGAAATACACCCTTCTAATCTGCTCATAAGTGGCTTAACAGTCTCTGATTACTGAATCCTGGACTCTTATAAAGTTTATTATAGCATATGAAGATAAAAGAGTTCATTGTAAAAGCTACAAATTGTTACAAATTGTTTATATTTACACTGCTAGTCAAAGATTTTTATATACACCGAGGTCTCGATGAAGGTCATGTGTATAATGACCTACGAATGCATATACACTGCATATACATTATTCAGCATTACGGTTTATTGCAATGTTTATAATGCGTTATAAGGTTTAGATTACATCTGTGGAGTTGTACACACACTGGCTGTGTTTTTCAGAAGTTTTTCAGACTTGTGTACTACGATTTGTCTGGTATTATTCATTAAAATATATTAAAAATCAAAATCAAACCATGTCTTATGATGCTCCGTGCAAAGGTGCTCGGTTTCTTTGTTATTGCTGTTATAATGTGTTATGAACGCTACTTATAATATACTGTATTATGTTAATAATTTGTAGCGCGTAATAAAGATAGCTAGAAACGATGCATTTGTGATGCATTTTCATTTATAATTATAATGATTTGTATAATGCCTTGTAATTGCATTATAACACTGTCTGAATATGTTCATAGTTAAACTTTGTAGACCCATTATCCGCAATTTAATACAGAAATATTGCCAACAATTTCTATGAGTCATAATATATTTCAATTATAATAAATATATGAACTATAATAAATTACGAACTATAATAAATTATGAACACATCCATATCATGTCATAATGAATTCATAAGGCATTAGAAACATTGTTATAATTAATTTATGAAAATGCATTACACTTTATAGCCACCTATATTATGCATTATGAATTGTTAATACACCAAGCCCCACTTTGCATAGTGCTTTATGAGAAGACATAACAGCGATATAATGTGCTATAAGCACTACTTATACCAGTTATAAACAATGCTACAATCTGCAATGCTTTTTTTCATAAATAATAAGAAGGATGAGTGTAATGCCTTATGAATTCATTATGACACGTTATGAAGGAAAGCGTAAGTCATTATACATATGGAAAGTCTTCGTGGAAAGTGTTACGGAAAAAAAAACGTAAACGATTTTCCCTAGGACTTTTTCATCATCCACTCTCAGATCGTAAAGGGATTCTTGCTTAGATGTTTTAATTTTATACCTAAATAATACAAATACATTAATTTTGCCTGAACAGGTGATTAGTTCGTGCAATTCTTTTTTTTTAACGCTTGAAACGTTCACAGGTTGAGTCTAGAGATCAGGACGCAACATGTCGCTTCAGTGTGAGGTTTTTTTTCTTTCAAACGCTCACGTGTAAAGCTCGCATGACATTTACATCTGTACAATTAACTTTAACTAGTTTTACTAGTCTTGCTTACTCTTTATATTTGAAAGTACTTCACTGGAAAAAAGAAGCTGATGACGTAAAAACAAATTTTTGTGTGGGTGTTGTGATTAGATTTTGTTCAATTTTATACAAAAAGGTATAAACACTAACCCTACCCCATGACTCCACCCCTAATCTTAATCTTAAGGTTAACATTTGTATAATTTCTTTCAAATTGACTAGTGTAAATTGTTACAAGCTTCCATCTGTGCACAAAAAGTTACACCTACTTGAGCAAACTTGAGCTATATGTACATCCGAAAAACAAATCCAAAGTTGGAATACTTGCGTACATGTAAGAGTTGACACTTTTAACCTAGCTACAGATCCTCTTCCATTTAACGTTATGTAAAATTTCATTTTTACACCTCTAAAACAGCTACACAGCAACAAAGTTAAACCCGTTTGCATACAATAATCAGCAAGTGATGAATTTCTGATGCGATGTTATAACATCAAATTATGCGCTATATACATAGCAGTCCTTTCACATGCACGAGTACATTTGCTCTTTTAAGGTAACTGAAGTATGTATTCTCAAAACGATTGGCCACTTTTCGAGAAAATGAGTTGCTAAATGTGAACTAGATAAAGTGTTGAAGAGGGGCTCTTGTGGCCTGAGGGTCTTTGAGTACTCCAGGTCTCTCCAGGACCTGTTGCTGGAGGTTCCTCATGTAAAGGGGCTCCTCTTTAAAAACAGAAACGAGAGAAAGGAGGGAAATCGAACAAAAGCCTCTTTCGCTCAACAGCCTGATCGAAAAGTTGCCCTGTAATGCCACGATCTGCCTCTGCAATAATCTGTCCCTGAAACCCGACTGTCCTCAGGAGGAATTAGCATACGGACAATGGTGGTGCAGTGTAGAACGCGAGCTGCACCCACTTTACAGTCTATCAGCTCTGAGCAGAGGGGCAATCGCTTTCCCTAAAGACCCTCCTCTTTACATCTCTATGGGACAACTCATTAGCTAAGTAGAATCCCCTCTTTTCTCCCTGCACCCGGCCTTTTGTGCCACTCTCGGCCTTTGTCTCTTTTAAATGATCCCAAACAAGGCCCATTTTCTGGTTAATACATATTTACAGCCATGTAAGGTTTTTGTGAGGATCCTGTAGTTTTATTTTGCACAGCGTCATTCCTCGAGCCATAAAATCATTAACAAGCTGTTAGAGAGCAATTGTGGATCTACTTGAAACAGAGCTTTTGAAGAGTTCAATGAGTCAGTAACTCTCGGAGCAGACAGATGGTCGGACAACACCATCTACGTAAATTTCTGAATTAGGTGCGTCAGGATGAAGCCACACCCAGAACTTTCCATCTGATCCTGAGCTTACTTTATTTTTATCCAGATTGTATTTTTAGCTCACTTCTTAAATTTGATTAAACTTGATTTGAGGCAGTCGGAGTCAATATATTTGAGAAGTGTGAGGGATGCAAGCTATATCTATCTATATATATATATATATATATATATATAGAGAGAGAGAGAGAGAGAGAGGGGAGGGGAGGGGGACCTTTGGGTGGTCGGAGTGAGTTGGGGTGATTTTTCAAAATCAAAATTTTCGACCCAGGTCTAGACGTAGTCTTTTAGGGAATGTTTGTCCGTAGTCTTTTAGCCAATGAGCTCTCAAAGCACAAAAAAAAGTGAAGTACATTTTTTAAAAGAAGTACAACATTATTACAAATGATTAAATTGAACAGCAGACTGTGTAACAGCCAATGCTTGGAGGAATATGTCTTTCTACATTCAGGTCAGTCTTTGTCACTTCTCATAAAGGGCTTATGCAGGTGCCATGTAGCCCTATGAACACTCCTCTTAAACAAAGTGTTAACACAAGATTCTCCACTATTAGTTCATATTGACAAACTGGGGTTCGGTAGTTCACAAATTTCACAGAAAACTGAACTATGAAAGTGCAAAATAACTGAATACAGGAAGTAAATAAAAAAAACAAGAACTATTAAGGAACTATGGAGTTCGTCCATGTGGGAAAAATGTATTGACTGGCGTGAATTTGAAGACCGCTAGCTGCACATTGCTAGTTTTGTGTTTGGAAAATCATTTATTAATCTTGCATGTTTTCATTTCTTCTCTTTACAAGTGCACATTCCTGTCACTGACTTCTCAAACCCCGTTCTCCGTCTCTGTGAAAGCTGACCAGTAGCTAAAACATGCTAGCATATAACTATGACTCTAACATGGAGCATTTAGTACTTTTAGTAGCATTACTCTGGTGAGAATTTTTTTTTTTTTACTCTGCATTCATTTGATAAATTCATTTCAGTGACTTTGAAATTGAAACAAAGTGTCATCATGTATGCTAGTTCTAACTAGCTCGTATTATATTAGCTTAACAAGATGGACAATAAAAGCGTTTGGATTATGGATAATAAAAAGCATTTATTTTCAAGGGATAAAACATTATGACATATGACAAAACTAACATCACAAACATGCTGTGTTAGCATGGCAAGTTAGCATGGCTGTGTACATCAGTGAAGCTAGCATTACTGATTAAACTGATTCCGAGCATATAACTAAGAGCTTATTACTTAAAAATGAACAAAAATTATTCGATAAGCGTAAAATGGATATTCTATTCATAAACTGTTGGAATATTAAAAGTTGTGAAGTGTAATAAAAAACAATTTAACGTTATGATGGTGTCCATTATGTAAATGGTGCTTAAGGACGTTTTCAGACCTATTAGTGTATCATATTCAGTGTCTATTTTCTCTTTTTTTGTTTGTCAGAATGTCCAGAAAAGATGGCATTTTAATCATTTTAATAGCACTGCTATATCAGCATGGTCAAAACAAGATCCATCATGATCCCTACATGGCATTTCCCACAGATTCCCAGTAAAAAAAAAAAAAAAAAAAGCCATAAACAAGACAAACCAACGGTTCTTGATTAAAGGGTCTTCTCCTGCCCCTCCTCTTTACAGTAGACCCGGGGTGAGGGGTCATCAGCCGAATGAAAAGGGCATCTGTGGTGATCCATGAAAGGGGACGAGAGGAGAACAAAAGACAGATTCCCCTCGCCAGCAAAGACAAAAGAGCCAGGCACAAGACCCCGAAAAGATCACCCAAATCATCTCCCGTCAACAATGACAAGCAAAGTCAGGACAAGAAGGGATCAGGCGGGGGATCGGAGGGAGATAAGCCCAAGGTCTTGTTGGAGATTTGAGCATGAGCTGCTAATTCCACTCTGCTTAGCACACAATTCATTTCCCTCTCGGCCAGTGCAGTGTGGGAACATACGAGGCTGCGGAAAATCAGCAGCTTAAGCGATGAAGAGGTGGAAAGGAACACTGAACAGATGCCGTCATACGAGACGGAAGACACGGCACATACCGTCATAGCTACGAGAACTTTGGAGATAGGAAAAAAATGTTAAAAAGCCGTAATACTTATCATAGCTCATAGCTGAGCGATAAGTAAGGAATAAAACATGAGAGTGTGCGTTGTTATAGGAAAATAATCATGAACGTGTTTTATTCTGGTCATGCCACAGCAATTTGCCAGCAAATACAATATTTAAGTTACTAAAGAACAATACATCGCACTTTTTTTAAAATCTGTTTATGGTTACATTTAATGCTGTGGAACATCAGCTAAACAAGTTCATTCCTGTTCTCACTTATGTTATAGCAGCTATAAACAGTTGTTCCATCACCAATGTCAATTTTTTTTTCTCACTTGTAGTTGATAAGACAAAAATCGCAGCTTGTCATGTTAAAGAAAAAGCACAATGCGTAAACTCCTGTCTCTCTGTCCTGAAAATGTCCGAAAACTTAAAGCTACAGCTTTACTTCTGACTGTTACAAATCGCTGACACTGGAGACTCCTTCCATAAATGTTACATAAACATCTCCTTGAATTTATTTATTTATTCACATAGAAACAATAACGTATTAGAACGAGTGCATTAATTAATATAAACCTGAGATTTGTAGCTGCACTACTGTCAGCGCTGCTGTTATGGAAAATGAATCAACACCTTCTGACCAATCAGAATCCAGAATTCAACAGCGCTGTGGTATTCGCCAAAAAGATCATGTGATGATTTCTTCTCTGAGAAACCGAGAAACACTAAAACTGAGAAACACTGAATTCAATAATACTTTTATTTAACTGTTACGAAAACAAATGATTTAACGCAGAAATGGAAGAAAATATTAAACATTCATCAAAGTTGACATTTTAACACCCAATTAGCAGCTAAAAATGTGGTTCAACTGCAAATAATTTATATTAAAACAAAGTCAAAATGTCATATTTGATCAAAGATTATTATTAAATAATTCTAAAAAAATTTTAAACCTATCTCTAGACATATTTATTCATTTTAAAGTTTGAAATAGTCTTATTAAAATTACATAATTTTTGTTTTTTAAATTTTATTTTAAACATTATCTGCCAATTTAAAATTAGTACAATTTCTAGAAATAGGCTTAATAAGGTCACTTGTTTTTTTTTTGTATTGTACAAACACCCTTAAAGGTGTTGTATGTGTTATTAAAGTACTGACAATACCTGCAAAATTAGTGTATAGTGATTGTGAATTTCTCATAATATCGATATTACTTCGGCAGTATGGCATTGCCATATGTGTCATTAATGCAGAGACCTGGATTTTAAAAATAAATAAACATTTATTTTAAGGTCTCATTGGTCATGTGAATCCACTAAACATGGAGAAGTAATGGCTGCCCAGAGGAATTTTCCATCCAGTTAAAGTTCATCCTCTTACTTACCATTTCCTCTCCAGGTATAATTAGCAGGTTAGCTTTGCTTTGTGAGAGGCTTCATTCACTGGGTTTTTAAGTCTATACAATTCAAGCACGTAGTGTGATAATGTTACTTTTGTTTAAAAAAAGAAAAAAAAACGGTTTGTTGACATGCATTGGGTCTAAATCCAGACTTTCAGGAAGAGAGGAAATTCTTTCCCACAACAACAAGGGAACAATATAGCTATCCAAGCCGAAAACGATGCCCCTGCTGACTTTTACATTAGGGCCAATGTAGCAAGAAGCTAATGCCCGAATAGGCTTAGCTAGTAACAAAAGTATCCAACCTCTGGGAGAGCCAGACAGTGGTTTGGGTTCTATTAGAGCACCTGCCAGTGAGCTCAGTGGCCCAGGATCTCCTCTTTTCCGGTACACAGCTCAGGAGGACTAGATTAGGCTCCTGGAGGGCAGCCATCCCCCCGCCCCCCACCCCGCCCCGTGCTCCCCTAGTGCTTTTCCATAATGGCCGCCCTACGGGGCATCAGGTCCTGCGTCCACAGTCCTGCAGCTACGCTCAAAGCCAAAGAGGATCTGACTCTCCAACCCTTCAATTACCTCACTCTGGAGTCTGGAGTCCAGATCACGCCAACATCCACATCACTTCTCATTCATCACAGATGTCTAAAGACTTTCGAGATCTATTCAGCAATGTCCTTTTTTTTTTTTAAACCAGTGTTAGTTGGATTTACTTTTAGTCCTAAATCTTTTGACAAAAAAGTACATTATAATTGTTGCTACATTATAGGAATTTTATTATTGTTCATTCTAATCAACTTAAGAATCAACTCTGGATTAATCTTACACGTTTTTACAAATCACTAGAAGGAGCATTTCTCCGTCTGTGATGTGCGTCTGCTAAATGAAAGCACTAAACATGCTAACATACGACTACGACTGTATCACTAACATGCAGCATTTAGCACATCTAGTAACATTACCTTTCTGAGCAGTTTAGCTAGTTTTAAATACTCTTTAAAACTCATTTAATATAAGGTAAATAGTTTCTATAAGTTTGGTGAGGTGTGAGACATCAGGTATGCTAGTTCTAGCTAGCTAGCATTGTACTAGCTTTACATGATAGGCACTAAATAAATCTATTTTCAAGGAGGAGAATTTTTTTTTTACATTTTATCACAAAAAGAATCATAAACAAAGTACAAGAACAAAGATTTTGGAGCCAGAACGCTGTAAAATTAGCACGGCTGCACAGAACAGAAAAGCTAGCATTCCTGATTAAAATGATTGCAAGCATACAGGAGGTTTTGATCACCTTGGCAGCTTCTCCTCTCTCGATCTAGGTTGAGTTTCCTAAGAGATCACTGTTAAATGGTAGAGCGAGCATCAAATTAAACACTCTCTCTCCCAGTTAACGTTACGATCTTAACGTTGCGATGCTTTTGGGAAACTCAGTCCTGCTCGTTTTTGAAAATTTTGACAGTTCATCATAGATTTTTGAGTGAATTTTTACTGAGGGTAAGAAGAGCGACACTGAAGTGCGACAAGTGCGAGTCGAATCAAATTTGTTTCTAAAGGAATCCGAACACTTGTTAAGAGCTGGAATGAAATGTGGAAAAATGTCGCTTTTGTGACACCTATTAGCATAAAAAAAAGGAAAAGAAAAAAAAAGTGAATTAAAAAGAACAAAGGTTTTCATTCACTCTCAGAGTTATCAATTTGTTTTGTTTACAGTTTTTGACGAATTTTGCGTTTATGTCAACAAAATGAACTTTCCATTGGACCAGTGATGTTTTTAGTTTCGTAATTATTTTCATTGCTTGCTTTCTTGCTTTTACACCTTCCTCCCCTTTCCTTTTTTATAAGAGAGTTTATATAAAGCATATGAATACATGGATATAGCCCGCTCTGGCCTCTGATCTTCCGGCACGTGACGAAAAGCTTCGGCCCTGGCGTATGAGTGATCGTCTAAAGCGAATCGATTGCCCGCCGGTCACACATAAGTTAGTAGTAGTTTCAGCAGGCAGCAGAAATGACCCGATCTCCATCAATCTCTGTCCTCTCGTTCCTTCAGGATACACATGCTGCCGGCTTCCTCCATCCAACTCTCCTCACACAACAAAGACGGCAGATGCTACCATCAGCACTCTTTATGAAAGAGGCCACTCAACCCAGCGCCGAGGCTTTTTAATCTTCACTTAACACTGAAAACATCTGACAAAAATATGGACCGACTTCAGATGAACACTGGCCTGAAGAGGTCAAAGGTTTATATGGTCTTACAAGCATGTCATAATCCCTATGTACCAAAGCTGTTTGATGTTCGCTCAGTGTTCATCAGGTTTTAACTGATAATCCCAACAATATTGAATTCTCCTGTAAATTGTTACCTAAGTGTGATGTTCATAAAGCTACATAACACCTACATAAGCCTCTCAAGACTACTGACCTAAACTTACATAAACATTTACACAGACTTATTCCAACAGTTGTCAGTAGACCTAAAAATTGCTTTTCTATATTTTGATGTTAAGTTGACATAAGGTTGTTATGACTGACTTATGTCAATGTGACATATCCGAAAGATGCCAAAACACTTGGTGGGAATAACATGTACAGGAAATTTGATGTGTAAAGCGTGCCATAATGATGTTTCATTCATGTGGCTACATGACATGTACATAAGGCCCTTATGGCACCTGACATAAACCCACATAAGGCTTATTACAGTAGATGTCAGATGACATGAAACCTACTTTCTTAATATACAAGTCAAAGCACAGATTTCTGTTGACATGAGTTATTACACTTGCATTAGAATATCACATATGGTGATAGAATATGCTGCTTATAATGAGACATAGCTTGCCCATTCAGTTTGATTAAAGAAAAAACACGTCTAAAAATTGCTTTACTTCACCTAAGGCTGATGTTCATAAATGTACATAGTATCATAAGCCCCTCATGACTACTGACATAAGCCTACATGTGATGTAGCAAGGCAGTGAGTTTGACTGGGGGAAAAATTGCTTTACTTTACTTATGGGTATTGTTCATACAGCTACATAACATCTGCATAAGCCCCTTGTGACTACTGACATAAGCCTATGTCAACAAAGATCTGTTCCAACAGACTCCAGCAGTCCTAAAATCTGCTTTCGTATGTCCTATGCATTTCCAAAGTCAGAGTCAAGTCACACATTAGGGGTGTTATGACCGACTTATGTCAATGTGTCATGCCTGAAAGATGCCATAACACTTCTTGATAATAATATGTATATGAAAAAGCAGCATGCTATATTACACTGTGGCATAGTGACAGTTTATTAATATTAATTGATGCATAATTACTGTAACAACAGATTTATGTATGAATATTTTCTCTGGCTAAAGTTAATAAAATGTAATATATATGAATCTTTATAATAATATCATAACCGGTAATTATGTATAATTTATCTGTCCCTAAATTAGTTTATTTTACTATTTATAGGGTTTTAATATGAAGAAATGGCAACAATTTCTATGAAGATATCATAGCTACAGTATAATAACCTATAAACATATTCATATCATGTTATAAAGCATTTATAAGACATTAAATAAACTGTTATAATTATTTATGAAAATGCATATTTTAGAGCTATCTTTATGATGTATTACGAATTGTTAACATGAACACTATAAGTGGTGTTCATAGCACATTATATCATGAAGCCCCAATTGGCATAGTGGATTATAAGAAGATATATTGTATGTAGGTGATATAATGTGTTATAAGCACTACTTTTAATAATTCATAAATGCACTGGAAAACAATGCTACAAACTGTAATGCCTTTTCATAAATAATTATAACGATGTATGTAATGCCTTATGAACGCATTGTAACATGTTATGAATGTACTCGTAAGTTATTATACATGTGGACTTCATAGAAAGTGTTCTTACATAAAACCTACATAAGCACCTACATAGAGTGTAAGGAAATGTAAGGACTAGAGCTAAAAATTTTTAGAGCTAACCTTTACTTAAGGATGATGTTCATAATGCTATATAACATCTGCATAAGCCCCTTATGACTACTGACATATGTATATAATGCCTAATGAATGGATTGTAACATTATGAATGTATTCATAAGTTATTATGCATGTGGCCTTCATAGAAAATGTTAAAAATGTAGGTTTATGTAGGAGATGTAGGTTTATATCAGTTGTCATAAAGGTCTTATGCGGCCTTATGAACACTTTTAACCCCCTTAAAGTGCAGTTTGAGGATGAAGAAATTTAAACAATAGCGGATATAAGACAACTTTTATGTTCAGGGTTTATTTTCTGTGTAAACCAGGTGGAAGGCGATTGTGATATCAAGGCAGGGGTCCATGGGATGGGGGGGAAGAGCACCTGCATTCATACCTACACACACACACACACACACACACACACACACATACCTTAAGGACAGGACGCAGGGGGTTGAGCGCCATGCTGGTGGGGTCCTGCAGGGCTATTCACAATTAGATTTAATTGTTGTAATTACGCTGCCAGCATGCGGCTACGGCTACAAACAACACAACTGACAGATAAGCTGAGGTTTTAAACAGCTCACAGATGGACGGCTTTACAAACGGTGAGGAAAATTGTTCAAATCAATATTCTGGAACGGACATATTCAAAGATTCAAAACACTTCATCACATTTTATATGTTGCTCTATTTGGATTTATATTTATATTTATTTACTTTGTCAGTTTTCCTCGTATCGCCAATTCTCTCCATTTCTCTCCATTTATTATTTACTGCATAAACGTACTGCCAAACAACTTCCTGGAAATCTCATTAGAGACGAGCCGTCATTAATGTTAAACCCCAATTAACAAGTGCATCACATGACCATTCGTGTAAAAAAAAAAAAAAAGACAGCAGTGGTTTATTCAGGCACTTTTTAAATAGATATTATTGTAAAGTTGGCACAATAATAACAATTTCTTTGACTAATATCCCATATTGGAATTGTATTGAATTGAATATTATATACATTTGAAATTGTGCAAAAAACTTGTAGCTCTAGTCCTTAAAGTTCAATAAAATCTATGGAAGTGCTTATGTAGGTCTTATGTAGCCCAAAAAAATTAAATCATAACTATGTCACACTGTTATACAGCATGTTATTACACTTTGTATTAGTTTCGCATTAATGCCTGTTATTACTCCTAAATGTTGAACATCTTAAATCAGTTGGTATAAGCACTATGTCACATTATAACTGTCATAATCCTGTGACATAGAAGAACTGCCCTGAGAAAGTCATTTAACATGAAGTCAGTCATAACAGCCTTATGTCAGCAAAGATCTGTGACTTGACTCTTGGATTGTGTCAAGTCACATGACATCAAACTTGAGAAAGGTTTTTAAGTCAGCTGGCATTACTTGTAAAATAAGCCTTATGTAGGTTTATGTCAGTTGTTATGTGGGGCCTGTGTAGGTGTCATGTAGCCCTATGTACAAATCATAGGGATACATAAAACCTACGTAAGCACCTATGTATTCTGTATTGAAATGTAAGGACTAGAGCTAAACATTTTGAGAGCTAACCTTTACTTAAGGATGATGTCCATAAAGCTACATAACATCTGCATAAGCCTCTTATGATTACTGACATATGTATATAACGCCTAATGAACAGATTGTAACATTATGAATGTACAGTTATTATGCATGTGGCGTTCATAGAAAGTGTTACCAAAGAGATCTTTGAATGTCAGTTGTCATAAAGGGTCTATGTAGCCATATGAACACTTTTTACACATTTTCTTCATTTATATATGAAGTCTACATAGCTTTTGATTCAGTAAGACTAATACATAAATGAAAGGTCAAAAATTCCAAAAGTGGATTCCTTATTTTTTAATTATGCCATAAAGACAGGCTTTTCAGTTACAAAGTCCAAACTGATATCATTAAAATGCATCACTGAAGCGGCAGATGTGTTCAAACTGAAAAAGCCTTGATCTTCCTCGGCCTTTTGTAGAAAGGAATCCCGCTATCGGAAATGAACCCACAAAGTCCTGCATGAGCATAAAAAAAATAAAAGAACGTCCTTTTTTTCTGCACCGCTATCACAGGGCTCCTTGCGTGGCCGTGTGTAGTGGTCATTAGAGAGTGGTCAGCGTGGCAAATCTGCTGTCCTCCATCATCTTGAAAGCTGTGTCCAATCGTATTCATCCTCAGCAGCAGGTAGCCCACTCGCCTCGGACACTGCATTACGATTGGACGGAGCGCTCTGACCAGGCCATGGGTCATCGGCCTGGCCGCACAGAGGCCACGTTCCTGACTGAAGTGCTCCGGCGTGGCTGAGAGAGTGATTAATGAGCGGTCAAGGCAGAGTGGCACGACACACCCGCTGGGCATGAGACCACAAAACAGCGAGGTCTTTTGTCCGGCGACGTTTGCTCCGTTCCTGATGTGCGATACGTTCCTGTAAACCTGTAGTGATACACTCCACTTCAGCTCCGAGCTAAACGAGTGTCAGGTTGTACATTTTGGCTTCAGGAATCACACACTTTGCATGATGTGATGAAGCGGAGTTCTACTAAGTAACCACTCGGAAGGTGATTATTTTCCTATAACAGCATGCTCTGAAGTGTTTCATGCTTCTTATACCACAGCAATTTACCAGCGATCACAATTCTTTATTAATGAAAGAACAACTTTTTAACTGGTTATGATCACTCGATGTCGAGCATTGTCTTACATCCATGAACCAAGGTAGCTCTTTGCCACTTGTACTTATGTCATAGCAGCTATAAACAGCCGTTCCATCACTAATCCCTATTTCTCTCTCTCTCTCTCTCTCTCTTCAAGTTAATAAGACAAAAAAAATGCAGCTTGTTACCAAGAAACCGCAAAATGCAGATGATCCAGATGTGCAATCTATGTCAGAGTTAAAAGGCTTCTTTTTTTTTTACGTTAACATCGTATGTTGCGGAGACAAACTGACTTTGAAGTTGTAAAGCTAGATTTCCATCATACGGTGTACAAATCTACGCAAAGGCTAAGGGTGTATCTCATACAATGTTATTAAGCATAATTTATCTACTGCCAAGTGAATCCGTGGTGTTAGAGCAGTGTTAGAGCAGTGTTAGTGTAGTATTAACGCACTTCAGAAGTAGCTAAAACCGAGCAAACTGTGATTGCCCTAAAGGCTGTAGGATATTAAGAACAGATGTTTTGTTTTCACTCATTTTTCATGTTAAACACACGTTCCTACCAAGCAAATCTTTTCCCAATTATCTCACATGAAAATTAAACTCGCCGCTTTCCAGTCTTTTGTGATTTTATTCACATTACGCAACTTTGAATGATGAAACCCTGTCTATATCTTTGTGACAATCCTCTTGACGACTTGCAATGAATAAAATCACCGCAGTGCTCATGAATCTCCACATACTGCAAACCTTCAGAGCTCAGTAAGCCCTCTGCAGCTGCTTCAGTGTGTGGGTGGACTGTTTGTCTCCGGTGGACCTCAGAAACAGGCCTAGAAAGCTCCGCGCCCTTTCAGCTAATTGCCCGTGGGATGGCCTTAAAAATTATTGACAGTTGTGTGATATACTGCCTGCATTGTGTCTTTGGGCCATTGTGTGTCACAGTAAATAATCCCCCTGCTCCGAGTATGGCGCGCATCCTGCCTGTGGAGCAGCATGGTTCCTCGGGTGACAGAGACGCTCTGCGGGGAATCGGGGTCTTCGGCAGCATCCTGCTGCTGGAAATTAGCCGTCGCCTGGCCTCTCTTTCTGCCGCTGTCAGGCGCAGGCCCCTGATGAGAGATTTGTTGATATGATAACTTGATTAGGCCTCATGTCTGAAGAACAGGGTGACAGAGAACCAGCAGAGCACTGAGAGGCACAGGTCCTGCTCCTAAAACTCTACTCAGGAGAGCAACACTTGACCTAAATATTTGTCCTCGATAATAAAGTATAAAACACTCCATGTAGTGCTGTTATAGAAAAATTATCCATCCTGAAGGCTTTTTCTCCAAGACTAACCATTTCTATTCATTATTGAATGACATGTCATACTTTTTATAGATTTACATTTACGTTTACATTTCATATTTCTATTCCTCTATATTTTTATCATCCTATTGTAGCATCACTGATAATTTAACATATACTCTCTGCTTGCATGATCTCTTAACTGTCAAGAACCCGCACTGAAGGAACGCTTCGGAGGAAAGCTTTAATGATCGCTGCACCTACAACCTGGAACAAGCTTCAGGAAGTTTTGAAGCTAAATTCTTTCATTCCTCTTAATGCCTTTAAATACAGAGCCACTGAAAATTTAACTAGTACCTTGGGATATTGTTTCAATATGGTTAAATATATATATATATATAAATTATTATTATTATTATTATTATTATTATTAATATTATTAATCATAAGCATACCTTCTTAGTTCTATAACAAGTTCTCACTTACATTATTGCAGCTATAATCAATCGTTCTCTCATCAGCCTCTCTTTTTTCTCTCTCGAGGGTAAGACAAAAAAAACACAGATATCAGGGAAAAAAAAGTTACAGCTTTACCTCTGAATGTTACAAAGCGCTAACATTGGAGACTCCTTCTCTTAATATTAACTAAACGTTTCCTTAGAGAAAACTCCGCTATATCAACAATCATATAAAAGTTTTACTTTGTTATATAACAGCAGTTTTTGATCCGTTACCAGACGACATGTTATGACTGCCACTGTTGTCGCTTTTTTTTAAGTTCTGTTGAGAAGCAGTAGTAGCTATATATATATATAGTTTCTAAAGCTAACTAGTTAAACTAAATAAAGCTTAATCAGTATGAAAATTGAGCCGCTGATCTGATTCTGGATCAGCGTGTTTGAGCCAGTATGCGCCACTGATCTGACTATAAACTAGCAGAGTGGGATTGGATAGTGATACGCAACCCGCGGCTCAAAATTGTTTCTTTGATTTACATGTTGGGATTCATATTAGCTTTGTTTTCAACTAGCTTTATTTTTCTTCCTAATGTCTCTACGTATGTTTAATAACTGGATAAGATGAAACCACAGTTATAGGTCTTTTTTTTTGCATTTTTTGCATCAATAAGTAAATGGGAACTAAAGCTGTGAGTGGGGAACTGAAGAAATGTCACACCATAAGACTGGTCTGAGGAATCATTCGAGCAAACCGTTTGGATTTGTCACTTTTCCTGCGTCATACATAATTTGCATAGAATTGAAAAAAATCTCAATTCAAACGTTGCTTGTCACTGTCACTGTAATCACGGCTCCCCGTCACTCATTTGCATAGAAAATGAACCTCGCCTGTCAGTTTGTTGCTCTCTAGTGTGAACCTTGGTTTAGATCTGTCTCGGGCTTGGATAGTGAAAGAGCCATGGCTTTAAATTACAGATAAAGCTCTTCACACACTTTTCTCTCAGAGTAATCGGGTCCTGTTAGTGTCAGGAGGAGTTTTTTTTTTTTTTCCTCTTATCCTGCTCATTAAATTGGAATCGGAGAAGATTTATATCAAAATCCGGGATGAAACAGTCACGGAGAAGCTCTTGTGCAGCGGAGGGTCATATCCCACTTAATTAAAAAAGAAGAAGAAGAAGAAAGAAATAGGAGTTAATGTACAGGCAAAACTGGCATAATGAGCTATAGATTCACGGATCTGCATCACATTCAGGCCACGCCCTAGCTGTCCATGCACACACACACACACACACACACACACGTTAACCTGACCCTGTGGCTCCCAGCTGCCCCGAAAACACATGCGAGCCCCAAACAGGATGTAGCACATGTGTATCATATTAAGGACGTCTCTTCCCAGGACCTGTAGGTGCTATTGGATAAACAGCTGCCCCGCTCTGAGGGCTCAGACTCCCTGAGCTGATATTTCACACATCTGTACCAGGCCCAGCACAGGTGGGAATGCCCTCATACATGATAAGTACAAGTCACTGTTGTTTCTTTCCACACAGTGAACGAAGACAGAGGAAGCCATTCAGCTAGTAGAAGGTCCGTGCGGTCACACTGGGTCAGGACACAGACGTAGACGCTGAGGTGCTTTGAAGACAGGATGAGCAAGAAATTTGGAGATTTCTTACAAAGGCTGTAAGTCATTGATTAGCTAGATCTGTGAACGACAGGATTACAGTCATTTCCGTAGATCCCAAATACTACATACGGATTTGCTTGTGCAATAAGAAATTGTGTGCGCGATAGAGGTTGCACGACTAGCAATTCAAAAAAGTAGTCGACTAGTCATCTTTTCCATAATTAAAACAAAATCAGGACCTCACTATTTTTAGGCTGTTTTATTTGTGCAGCGAAGAATGCGTCAACGCACACTTCAACAGCCGTACACAGCTGGCAAAACACATCTCCAGCTTGAGTGCTTTTTTTTTTTTGGTTAAAAATAATGAAATTGTTGTAATAAATAGGCAAAATAATAAATCTGTGTATGATATTACACTATTTACACTGTTTAAGGATGCACCAGTTCTTAAAATTCACTCTTATGGACAAACTGGCAGCTCAGCTAAAATCATTAGCCTTATTGGGATTGGATTAGTTTATCACATGGACGTCTGTAATTATTATTTTTTTTATGTTTACGTTTCTTCAGTGATAAAACTCTTGCATCCAGACAGCCATAAAACCTGGATGTTTGTGTCTAAACGGTCGAAGAGGCGCTGGATTAGAGAAGTGATGCAGGCTCTTATTTCATTTCAACCATCGTCACTGCAACAATTTGAAAAATCTAATAATAATCATAATAATAATCAGGAGACTATGGAAGAAGGAGAAGATTATGGATTAAGGAGAAGCATCCATTTTTCGGTTCGTGACTGAGGAACTGTTTAATATCTGACAGAGGGTCACTGATTTGTGCACTATGAGACTGAATGCACCAAAGTGCATCTATTTTTTTTCAATGCGAAGCAACATCTGCATAAATTTCTCACAGGAGGACAGAGAAAAACACCGACATCACAGAGGAGCTTCAGTATAATAGGAAATTACCCCAGGACTCTATGTACCCTATATGGATAGAGCTATTGAATATGAAGCTTCTTATAGCTTCAAATGGCTGGATGCTATGATGTCTACAGCAGCATCTGGAAGGTTTTTCCGCTGTGTTCAACTCCAGCCTCAGTAGCATCTGAAAACAATTCTGGATCAGCATGTTTGAGCCACTGATCTGACTATAAACTAGCTGAGTAGGATTGGATAGTGATGCGCAACCCGCGGCTCAGAACGCGCTCTTTCACACAACGCCGGTCATGACAGAATTCAGTCTGGTATAGGGCGTGGATTTAATTTACAACTTATTATTTAGGACTTCTTTAGTGTGTAGTTCATGGGATGTTTTTTGGATGATTTAAAAGGAATAACTGCGTAAATGACACAATGTGCAAAAATTATGTTCCACTAAGAGTCCTGCTACATTGTTTATGATTCATTTCATTAAAAGAACTAGTAAGACAAGTTGGAACTTGCCTGGGCATGGACAGCCTGGGCAATGTCCTCTATTGTCCCGGATGATCCTTTCGTAGCAGCTGAGTTCAATACAAACTGTCAGCATTTCCCTGCTTGCTGTCACACCCTCCCAAATGATGGGTCTGACAAACAAAAGGGGGTCAGGGCAGATTGGCAAGGGGACTTTCCAAGGGGCTGCATTGTAAATGAACACTGCATGGAGGTTAGAGGACTCCACAAGAGCTGTAAACATTACTGCTTACTGTCAGATCCTCAGACGATCCTTACTGCCAGAAGGATCTACATCCTTACAATACATCTCAGTGGGAGGAATAACAGATGAGACAGAATACTTTCTGTCTGTCACTGGGTTTTCATTTCACGGCACAGCTCCTGTGTCTGTTTCCCTTCATGTAACAATACCCGTAAAAAATAAGAGTTTTTGTGGAGGATTAGTGATGGGCACGATTAGTAAAAACTTTGACCGTATATATTTCCATTACATACATTCTCTGTTCATGTAAAAGGAAGAGATATTTACCGAATTTATTTGTACTCTTTACCATAGAAGCATTCTATTCTGTTCTATATCATTAATGAACGCAAGATACAGCGACACAAACAAAGCCAAGGGCGCCAATACTTTATTAACAATCAACATAGCGATGTTAAAAAGACAAAATGGAAGAAAAACACAATATCAACAGAAGATGCTAAGCTAAGTTATTTGTACTCTTGACAATAAAAGCATTCTATTTTGTTAGAATGTTAAACAAAGCCAAGGGCGCCAATACTTTATTAACAATGAATGAGGAAGAAATGTAAAATCGTCCTAAATAGCGACGATAAGAAAATTAAAATGGACGAAGAGATCAAAAACTAATCTACAACATCACTGAAGATCACTGTCTAAAGGTTGAGTGTCGATTAAAGTTCTATACAAATTCTACGGTACATTCTATAGTAACCTTCTCATTGTTTCCATAGTAACAACTTACATACAAAAAAAAAATGTGTGTAATTGTTGAAATGGAAGGAGTCTCCAGTGTCAGGGCATTTGCAACAGTCAGAGGTTTTCAGGACTTTACAGTTTTACAGTTTCTGGGTGACACGACAAGGTGCGAGAGTGTGTGTCTAACTGCTATAACATAACTGAGAACAGTTCACGGACATTCCACAACAATAAACGGATAAAAACCATGACGTGTATTCTTTAATATGTGACAGATGTTCTCACTGGCAAATTACTGTCATGTACAAGGAATAAAACACTGCTGCTAGGAGAATAATTTGGACGACTTCAGAGTCGTATCAGTTATTTCCTGTCCTGTTTGAGCCTTTACCGATTTCTAGCTCCGCCCACTCGTTCCTGTTCCAGACTGTATTACATACATGTGAGTCTAAAAAAAAAAAAAAAGTATGACGATGACAGATGTGTGTCAGCCCCTTGTGTTAGACTTACTGAGTTTGTGACCTGGGTTTCCTTTTGTGTCTCTACCCAGGACTGTGTGTGTGTGTGTGTGTGTGTGTGTGTGTGTAGGAACAGACACACTGGCATCATGGTGGGAGACTGACAGGCTGACCGAAGGGACAAGGACACAAAATCTGTTTTGTCACTCTCTGTGAGGCATCTGTTGCTTCTCATCAGAGGAACATCCCGACTCAACATGTCTGAACAAGTTCATCTTCACAAAATCATCACCTTATAACATGAGACACCTTTTATTTCCGATTGTACGTATAAACCCTGAATTGTGCGCTTAGGGTTAATTACAGCACTAAAGCACTCGAGGATGTGCGTTATAGTTATTATATCAGGTGTAAGGCTGTTCTTAGGCAAGTGTAAAATAAAATCTTAATTATATTAATATTAAGCATTTTTGCAGTAAACAATTCTTCCTCTATGCAAAGTTTGGTTTTAACAGTAAGCTTTGGTTGCTAAGCAACATAACAGGCAAAGCTTATGGTACACTATGGACACAAGGGTATCGTTGGCTGATTTAAAACCGGCCACATTAATACAGAATTCAGTTTTTGTGATGCGCTCACAGGTGTGTGTCGAGGATTCACACACACGGATCAGATTTTATTCATGTTGATTTTTACCATGATGATTAAACTTCAAAGAGTATTGTTGGAAATGTTGATTATTTAAGTGGACTGAAAAACTGTCTTTTTTTATAATAAAA
The DNA here is from genome assembly GCA_037576825.1 of Pangasius krempfi. Taxonomy (NCBI): domain Eukaryota; kingdom Metazoa; phylum Chordata; class Actinopteri; order Siluriformes; family Pangasiidae; genus Pangasius; species Pangasius krempfi. The sequence continues at coordinate 2,325,805 of CM074975.1, read as the reverse complement.
ACATATCAAACGTAATAATAATTTACAGTAAAATGCACCAATTTACCTATTAAATTTTAATACAGTATATGTCATCTAATAGGATCAATAAGTTCTAAATAGTTCTCGCTAGCTATCGCATGACATATAAGATTACTCATTAATACTTTATTAATCCTTATTAATACTTTTTTTAATTAAAAGTTTATTAAAACTATATACTCTGAATCAAACAAATGATAAACACATCTATAAAAGAAGTCTTTACATATTAAAGGTGTTTGTATGTCCTGTAGGTCATGAAATATAAACCGAAACAGTCCGACTGTTAATATCCAGGTAACACAATATCTATTAATGGCTTATTAATACTTTATTAATAATTATAAAAAGTATAATTCCATTTGTGTACAGGTTGCTAATTATTAACTAATAGTGAGCAAATAAAGAATGCTTTATGAATGGCTAATGCATGACCTATATGGATCCTTATTAATATTGTAATAAAATGTTTTGCGGATGGTTACGTAAAGAATAAAATCCTTATTTACGAGTAATACACCAATAGCATACAAATGCTTTGTAACTAGGTTTAAGCATGACTAAACAGTAAATATGTCATCTATTAATGGTTTATAAACACTTCATAAGGTGAGAAAATCTACAACTCTGTTTGTGTATGTGTTCCTGCTTCTTTACCAATAGAGTACAGATGATTTGTAACATAATTTAGTCATTAATACATTATTATCACGTCATGTATTACCAGCTTATGACTGTATTAATAGTGTAATAAAGTTTGTATGGATGGTTATGTAAACTTAACACGTCATCTATTAATGGTTTATGAACACTTTATAAGGTGAGGTTGTTATTGAAATGTATAATTCTGTTTGTAAATGTGTTACTGATTTTTTTTACATTCTCTTACATTCTAACTGGCTAGTATGTATGACCCATATGTATACTTATTCATACTGTAATAAAGGGTTTATGCATGGTTTGTAAACATAATTAAATAAATGATAATTATTAATAAGAATAAAATCTCTAGATGTACATTTTTGTATATGGGAACATGTTATAAAGTTATTATGAAGCATTACTAAAAGATTTATCAGCCTTTAGATAAATGGCTAGTTCATAACTTATATGAATCTTTATTCATACAGTAATAGAGTGCGTATGAATGGTTATGTAAACTCACTCAAATAAATTATACTTGTTAATAAGAATAAAATCTTTAGGCATGAATGAATGAACGTTATAAAATTCTTATAGTGAGACTAAAAAGAATGTAAAAAATAGTACAATACGTCTATGAATCCTTATTAATAGTGTAATAAAGGGTTTAAATATTTATGTAAACTGAATTAGATAATTTATGCACTGCTTATGAAAGTCTTTAGTACAAAAAATATAGTTTATATAGTTTGTATACGGGTTATTAACGACTTACCAAATGTGTTGTAACTTGGGTTTAAGCTTGCCTGAATGTTTGAATGTTAATAATGGCTTATGAACATGTCATAAGGTGAAACATTCTTAAGAACCATCAGCTCATTATTTCTATTATATCAAATTTGGACAGTTTATAAGAAAGCTTTTGGAAAAACCTTAAACTTTATTTTTCCAAATCGCAGAAGAAAATGTGAAGAGAAAACAAACTGAAACAAGCGAGCTTGCGTGTAGTGCTTTGTGCTGTAGGGAAGGGCAGTAATGCGAGTGGGCGTGTCCGTCTGTCCGTTTTACAACGTGCAACAGATGAGTGTAGCTGCGAGCAGGGGAGTTGACCGGGGTGTGGGAGTGATTGATGGGCGACAGGAGCTGAGCGGTGGAGAGCCGTCACTCACTACGGTGCCTCCGATAGCCTCCGGGGCTCACCTGGGTGTTTGCGCATTTTCATGCAATTACCCTCTGTAACAGGAGGTCAGCATGCGGCGGTGGAGAGAAAACCCAGGGCCGGGCCGGGCTGAGGACTTTACTACACTTTACAGCAGGGGCTAATTGCGGCCTCCTCCCTCACCTGCATGCTGTCTGACTTCAAACACATCTCTTCATCCATCAGATTAGACTTGCTCTTACTATTATTAAAAGCTTGCAGTGTTTCCTAACCATAAACACACCAAAGACTCTACAGTCATCTTCAGACACAAATGTACTATTCAATTCCATTTTCTTTCTTTAATGCATAACTAGTTTTAACAGTTTTTAATCAGATTTTTAGCACATGTAAGTTGATGACACACACACACACACACACACACACACACACCTGTAGCTGCATGCCCAGATTTCTGATAGGAATTGATAGGAATTGAAAAAAACGATCTGTGGCCTGTGTGTTTAACGTATGACTAACTTCTACTGTTAAGAATCGAACAGTGAATAAATAAAAACAAAAACTTTGCGATTTTTTTTCCCCATTAAGCCACAGATCTGTGGAAAAAGACTCAATTTAAAGTACTCTAGATGCGCCGTAATTATTAAGCAATATATTAGATACCAGATTCCTGGTTTTCGTAGAAATTCAAGGGTTAAGGAACACATATAAGGGGTTAATTCATGTCCTGTTATTTGAACAATAAAGTATTTATGGCTACATGACATCTGTTAGGTCAAAATGAGTAATTATTGTATTATTAGTTGTGATTATTGAACATGAATTAATAAGCTAAGATGTTTTCAATAAACGCCAGTCACGTGACACAACCTAGAACCTAAAGGTCAAGCATGGATATTAAAGCGTTATGAGATATGAATTTTAGTTATTAATTCGTGCACAATAGTTTGTATCACAAGTCTTTTTTTAACTGTTTATTGTTCATTGTAAATGTGCAACTGCAATGTATTTGTGAGAAATAAAACATTGGAAATGCCACTGATTTTAAAAGAAAAAAGCTAAACTTAATACAGTAAGCAAACTGGGGCTGTACGTCTTTGGAATTAGTGACTATAAGTGTTATAAACGCTGCTTATAATGCATTATAATAATAATTACTAAAAGCATTATACACATGGTTATAAACTGTAGTGCCTTTTCATAAATAATTATAACAATATGTATAAAGCCTTATTATGTTAATGCATCATGACATGTTCAGATGTGCCTTTTATACAACTAAGAACAAACAAAGGCATTTGTTTTCCTGATTCATCCATTAAAACTCCTCAAAATGCATCAAAATGAAACGAAATTCATTCATTAACCCTAAATTCTGAAAATGGTCAAAAAATAAAATCCATGACAGATCATATGCCTGATAAATACTAGTGGAAATCTTTTAAGAATGAGTGAAATTCTTTATTCAATTCAATTCAAGAAGCATGACTCACTGAATCGATTCAACGTTTAATGTATTGAAGTGAATCAAATTGATTCGGAATTGAATCAGAGAATCAATTAATTGTGAATCGAATCAATTCGCCGTCAAAGTCTTATTTGGATTCATTAATGAGCTGAAGGTGGAACAGGTGTGTGTGTGTGTGTGTGTGTGTGTGTGTGTGTGTGTGTGTGTGTGTGTGTGTGTGTGTGTGTGAAGTCACCAGGATGTGTGAGAACCACGTGTTTAGATATGAGTAAGTAACACACAACACGGTGTTGTCCACCAGTTCTGGCTTTAATACACCACTTTCCAGGAGAGCAGCTGTTTCAGTCCGAGCTCCCGCCTCTCTGCAACACTCTTCCTCTGTACAACACACTGCGTCTGTACAACACGCTTCCGTTAGCCAGTGTAGAAAAAAAAAGAAGAAAAAAAAAAAAGAAAAGTCTGAGTCGAGTGGGAACAGATCCTGACAGGAATTATTTGGGTTTGTATTAACAAAATAAACAGCAGCCTGTGCAGCTGCAGGGGTCTATCTCTCTCTTTCTGTCTTCCTCTCTCTCTCTCGGTTTCCCGCCGTCTGTCTCTCTCTTTCTTGTCTCTCTCTTAGTGTGTCACTCACTCCTTCTCTCTATTACTGTCTATCGCTGTCTTTCTCTCTGTCTCAGTCTGTTTCTCTCTCTCTTTGCCTCTGTCTTTTTCTTTCTGTCTGTCTCTCTTTCTCTCTCTTCCTGTCTCTGTCTTTCTCGCTGACTCTCTTTCTGTCTGTCTCTGTCTTTCTGTCTGTCTTTCTCTCTGTCTCCCTTTCTGTCTGTCTCTGTCTTTCTGTCTGTCTGTCTCTTTCTCTCTCTTTCTGCCTCTGTCTTTCTGTCTGTCTTTCTCTTTCTCTCTGCCTCTCAGTTTCTCTCTCTCTCTCTGTCAGCCTCTCACTCTCTATCAGTCTGTCTGTTTCTCTGTCTCTCACCCTATCACACCCTCTCTTATCGGTCGCTCCCTGTCTATCTCTCTATCTCTGTCTTTCTCTCAGTCACTCTGTCAAAAAAAGTCAAAAGTCTCTCTCTCTCTCTCTGTCTCTCTCTCTGTCTCTGTCTCTCTCTCTCTCTCTCTCTCCTCCAGTCATGAGGGATCATGGGAAGGGTCCAGCACGGCATTGTGAGCACTGAGTTAGAGCTGCTTATTGTCAGATGGACGTCTTTCCCACAGCTGAGCTCTGACTCACAGCTTACACAGCTCCAAGTGTTGAAATGATCCACCACTCGACAGTTCCCTCCCTCCTGCGCTCCATGACAGAAAAGCACAAATTTTTGCCAAATTTTCCAGTTCCTGGAACCTGATTAGCAGCTGATGTGCTACTGGGTCCAATATTTATGGCTCTCATAACCAGATGCTGCAACAAGAATGAACTCTTTGGATAGAAAAGCATGCTGGAACAAAATTACAGCAAATTATATCTACTTTTACTCTTCTTTTTTTTTAGCCAGATAGGCAATCCAGGGCCTTGCCTTTAACTGACCATCTCATTAAAAATGATTTAAAACAGTGTTACATCCACTCCCTCTCTTTTCTTCCTTCCTTCCTTCCTTCCTTAGTTAGATCCTGCCACGGTCTCCATTTCCTCTCTTAGCCACAGCTACCAATTTCTGCCTAAACTGGACAGATGGGGTGAGAGAGTCCCTGGGCAGGTAGGCATCTCCAGAATGCGTGGGTGGCTTGGGGGGTCTTTGCGTGGGCTGAATTGCGAATAAGTGCCTCCCACCCACACCCACAGAGAGGAGCAGGATGGGGTCATTGTTCTCAGTCTCCCTGCATCCCTTCCTCCTCGGCTCTCTCCGGCCCAGCCCAACATGCTGAGTGGGTGAATTCTGGGGGTCCTAACGCCCACACACACCTGCATGTTCACACACACATGACTCATTCCTGTGACATTTCTCACGGCTTTTGTGTCCAAATCCCCAAAGGTAATCCCAAAGTTCTGAGCAGAAAAACAAAAGCTCTGCGGACAGACGTCGAGGCATTAAAACAAAAAATGCTACAAGAAGTGATGCAGCATAAATAAGGAATGCAACATGATGCGGTGTGCTGTTATAGGAAAATAATCAATGACACAAAGTGGAGTTAGTGTTACCACCCTGAAGTTGATTCTAACAATAAGTCCTGAAATGTTTTATTGCTCTTATACCTCTGGAAATTGCCAGCACTAACTTTTTTTTATTCTTTCAAGAACGACATATCATACTTTTTTATCCATTTATAGTTACATTTAATGCTGTGGAACGTCCACAAAACAAGTTAGTTCTTTTTATCCTTCCCTCACTAGCCTCTCTTTTTCTCTCCCTTGAAGTTAAGCCAAAAAGAAGCAGCTTGTCGTGTTACCGAAAAATCGCAAACTCCTCCGTCCTGAAGATTTCAGAAAACTTAAACACAAACACCTTCGACTGTGACAAAGCACTGACACTGGAAACTCCTTCCATAAATGTTAAATAAATAAACATCTCTTTACAGAAAACGTCACCAGATCAACAATTACATGTGTTTTTAATCCATTTACGTGGAACATCCATCATACCAATCCCTGCGTATGTTCTTAGAAAAAGGAACGTATTAGAACGAGCACATTAATATAAACCTGTGATTTGCAGCTGCGTTACTTTCAAAGCTGCTGTTATAGAAAATTAATCAACAGCTCACGGCCAATCAGATTCGAGCATTCAACAACTCTGTAGCCCTGACAGCTTACTGCAGTCAGGGCTACATAAACAGCGCTCATTTTTTTTGGCCATCTCAACCGAGCATGCTTCCAAGAGTGCAATTTCCTGTACATAAAGAATCTTTGCAGCACATCTGACCACAAACACCAAAATCTTGGACTGCGTTTTAATGCCCCTTTTTTTTTGCGGCGCACGTTCATGAGCACATATGATTAGGTCCAAAAGAAATGGAGGGGCTTTTAATCTTGGTGCAAATGGCCTGTCATCACCTCAGAACCATTTGAATGCAGGTCTAAATTACATATCTGGCCCATAAGCAGGCAATTACAGAGGTGCTAGTGGGGTTATGTGCAACGGCACGGAGTGCGTGCGACTGCTGCTTACGATCAGGGCTCGCCACAAAGCACTTGGCAATTTGCACCTCCATTTTTTATTCCTCAGCTCCCATTTTGCAATGGCACACCCTTGGTTAGATTCCCAAGCCTCGCATAAAACAGAATGATTTAGAAACTGGGCCCAAACGTTTCTCTGTGTCAGGGTAGGAAAGAGGAGTGAGGAAACGGGATGAGGGCTTGTGCCAGAGGCTCCGTCTGGGCGCGGAGGCTGGCTGACTTGGCGCGACAGACAGTGGCGTTATGTGGGCGCTTCCCAGGAACTAGGCTGGGTGCCCTTTGCCAGGCCAGACGGCTCGAGAGATGTGATGGGCGCACCCACGCATGGCACACGACTTTGTCATGGGAAAAAGAGAATGAATGTGGTTACCAAGCCTGGAGCGAACAAGTCAAGAGGTGAGACATGAGGAGGCTAAGTGTTTTACTCTATCACCTCGCCTCCACCTTCTGCACCTTCCCTAACATCTAACATGCTTCCTCACCAGACACACACCATGCCAAGTGAATCTGTTGGCTTGAATCTAGCAGGAGCATCTTAGGCCACCATGGGCCTCCAGAACAGCTTGAATAGCATCGGTTCTACACTTCGAAATTGAGCACCATTCTTCCAAAATATGTTCCCACAGTTTTTTATTTTGTTGAGCGTTGCTGCTCCAAAATCTCCCACAGGTTTTCAATTAGGTTGAGACCTGCTGAGTTTCAAGGCCATAGCATCACTGATCATTATTTTTATCATTGTCATCCTCATAAACCCATTCTGTGTGACCTCGCGCCCTGTGGATGGGGGCGGAGTCATCCTGGAAAAGCCACACCCATCCATCAGGATAGAAATGTTTCATAGTAGGATTGAGGTGATCATTCAGAAGAACTTTGTATTGATTTGCTGTAATGCATACCACTAATCCAAGGAAAGCCAGTCAAAAAAAAAAAGCACCCCCACACACACACATACACACACACAGCATAATAGCATATATTCTCTTTAAAGTATGAATTGTCAATGGCAGAATGGGGTGTGTCATTTTTTTTTCAGGTCTTATCAAACCTTTGCTGTTATTTTTTTCCACATACACAAGAGAAAGCTAGACAGAGAACAATCAAAGATCCTGTTTGAAAGATCTGCTAATCTCAACACATCACAGCTGCGGTTAGAGAACAAAAATCCGTCATCCCCCCTCCCGGAAAACCCTGGTTTAAGGTAAAGTAAAAGTAAAAACCCTGATTTAGAGCATGAACATTGCTAACACCTCGAGCTCTGGGCTCAGGAGAAGACATGTGACCCTGGAGCACAATACTTTTGCCTTGATCCCTCTGGCCTTGCCCAGACCTGTGCCCTAGAGTGACGTGACAAACGGGATTATCTCTTGTCGACAAGAAGCTGATCCGAGCCCGGCTGCTCTCTCTCTCTCTCTCTCTCTCTCTCTCTCTCTCTTCTTTTGGAGGGAACTTCTTCCATGGCACGTCCCTCCCCCTCCTGACCTGAGCTCTAATCAGTCAGAGGGAGTCTTGCTGCTCCGCCCCGCTCACAGGTCGGCATTAGCCTAATCCTCTGCATGCGTAGCCCATGGCAGTGGAGCTCCATCAGAGAGCCGGCCAGTCCTGTTTACTCTGCACATCTGAGTCAACAGGAGTAGCACCACATGCAGCTCTCATCTCATTAAGGCCTGGAATAAGTTTGCGTTTGACATTTACAAGTGTGCAGCTCTATAACTGAGGCTTACGGTTTCGCTGTAATGTGTTAATGTCTTTTATGGTTACTTTTTGGTGAATCATTGCCTAAATGTTGTGTTAATTACTGAATTACTGTAGCACTGACGAGATTAATGATCATCAAGCACAGAATTTAAGACAGATAAAGAACAAGAGGTTCATAATATTGTAACCTTGTAAAACTTGCTTAATCCTAAATTATTTACACCTTAGTTATGTGAGTAGACAGATTTTACTCAATGACATAAACTTTGGAACATTTATCGGACAATTTATGAAAATATGTTTAATTCACCGATGGGAAAACTTCAGAGTCAAAACTTGCACTTGTTCCATTTGACGCATTTGAACAATAAAAATAATAAATTATTGTAATTATTTAAAGTTTTCCAAAAAGAAAGTGTGAAGATTTAAACTTTCCTCCACCCTCTTTTAGATCTTACAATAGGACACTGTTATCCCAGCGCTCACAGCTGTGACCTTTGACACGTTTCCATCTCCTGTGAACGTGATATAAACGCTGAAGGACAATGCCATTAACATATCATCAGCAGACCATTTAAAGGTTGGATGTACCAAATATGGCTGCTGTATCTGTATTATAACATTTAATTTCCTTCTTTTTATCTCAGAAATCTAAAAGAAAATCGACTTTTTTCTAAGGTACAAGCTGGACCTCAGTGGCTGTGGTCATGTGACTCTTTGTATCACTTATATCATTGTTCAAATGAAATTAAGACAATGTCTAATGTTGTGTATCAACAACGTTTTTTAAAGGTTTACTAATTCAAAACAATGTTACAGCTGTAGAATAAATGTATTTATTTGAACTGAACTAAACTTTTCAGACATCGTCCACCATTTTCTTACTCATTACCCAAGTTCTTAGTCATTAATCTGGTTTGAATGAAACTGTTTTAGAGAGTGACGTGTCTGGCTAGTGATGGAACCACTGTACTCATCCTCAGGAGAAAAAAAAAAAGCCAGTTGAGATCACTGAAATCCACAGGAACATGTCTCCGTCCTACTTCTCTATTGTAAATTGAGTCCAGTATACTGGAGTTTCCTCCATGTGGTGCAACCTTTCTGCGCTGTATTGAGCCTTAAAGAGACGACAGCTCCCTCTTGTGGTGAGTTGGCAAACCCATGCCAAATTCAAGCATGTCTGGCAAACAGAGGTTTTTTAATGTATCTTCATTTCTTCAGTGTTATTGATACACTGCTTTTAACAATAGACAATGTCAAAAAGCAGCTTAGCAAAAAAATCCAGATGTAGATTTAGATCCCTAAGAAACAAGCCACATGTGACGTTTTTCAGGAAAAAAAAAACGTTTCTGAGATGGCATGAAGGCATGAAGACATGAAGAAGAAACCTTGAGAGGACCCAGACTCAAAAGCAAACCTCTTCTGATTATAAATCGTTCCAGTATACAGGTGTGAGTGTGTTGACAGGATGTTCAGTACACACCCAGAAATATAGGTACCAAACCTGCCACTGGGGTGCTACCATCAAAGGGGACATGTTTTGTACCTACGGTGTGTATAATCTTACCTGGAAAACTTTAAGGTATCTAACTGGACATTAAGGACCATTGATCTAAAAGCTAATCAAAGCTAATTAAAGCTACTTAATATTAAAGACCCAGTAAAAGATACAGTCTAAAGGGAAGAAATATGCACCTTGAGGGTACCACCCCAGGAAAAAAAAAAAAAGTATAGAGCATATGTATGAGCAGATTGTGTATAAGAGTCCTGGGTATGAGCACAGGACAGTCTTTCGGATTACAGTTCTTAGATTCAAATCTGCAGGATCCAGACTGAGATTTAGGAGTTTATTTAAAACCATCCAGTGACCAGATTCATCCATGTCGAGTCCAAAAAAAAGCTGAGAAACCAACCAAGGACCTGCCACAAGAGGCTTTATTAACTATAGACATGTCCAATTACTAAGACACAGTGTGTGTGTTATGACCAAGATTGCAGAAGTATTGAAAAAAATATAATGACATTCATATCTGGAGTCATGAAAAGAATAAAATAAAGAGAGAACACTTTATTTGGATTGCCTGCTTTCGAAACGCCTCTGACGGAGTATGAAAGTTGAATCGATTCTCAACATCACCAGTTTCTATTTGTTGATATTTAGTAGATAAGCTATCTATTATCATTTGACCATCATTTGTCTTCCTTTGATTTCACTTTATTTGAATTAAGTCTGGTTTATGACTTGGAATTCTAGTACAGGGTGACAGAAAAGTTTTTTTTTTTAGAGTAATGCCACATAAGAACCATTTGTTTTGTTGCTGTAACCTGGTGTTAAAGTGGAATTAGGGAGGTGGTGGAACTAGTGTTCATAGGTTGCAGTTTCAATTAGATCTCACTCTCACTGTCGGAAAAATACAGAATTGTTATGAAATGAAAAACCTCATGTCAGCACGTTAGCGCAGTGTAAACGTCACAGGACACTGGTTCAAATTAATCAGGACGTATCGCTGGAAGACAACTTAAACATTTCCGTAGAATACTGTTCGAGTTTCTTTTTTCATCTTTCAATTAGCTACAAGATTAGATTACACTATGGACTGTCTAGCTAGCTAACCTAATCACCAAGCCAACAAGCTAGCTACAACGTAATCTAACAAACAACTTTCGACACAATGAGGCCGTAATTAAAGACAAAGTGATTACATATATCATTACAAGTTTGTTTAGATGGACAACGCGGACATTTAAGTCATCAGCGGCATTAAAATCTGGTTGACTTGAAATGATTCTGAGCATTTACATTCCTCACATCACAATTCTCACTTGTGAAAGGATGTTTGTGGTGGAAAATGATTATTAAATCCTTTCTTAACCAAAAAAAGGTTCTTCTATAGTGTCACTCCTAAGAACTTTTTCTTGCACCTTTCATTTTTAAGACAGTTCTTCATTAGTAGTAATGATTGAATACATATATGACATGTTTGAAAAAATTGGTTGATATGTTGTTGAGAATCGCTTATAACTGCTTCATGACAGTCTATAGATCGCTTATTGACAATTGAGTTCTTCAACTGGGGAATCTGGGGGAACAATTCTTTGTAGATCCCTACAGTAGATCAAGTAGAACCAAGTAGAACTGGTTTTGGAAGCTAAATAGCCTTAATTATTCATTAAACCCTTAAGGAACCCTTGAAGAACCCCTAAATATTACTATTATGAAATAATGAATGAATGAATGGATGAATAAATGATGTTTATGCACATACAAATAGTTAAAAATAAATGTAACATGTAGTGCCATGTCAGCAGCAGGTCTTTGGACCATCTATGAAAAGTACTTCTCCAAATCCTGAAGTGTAGGAACAAAAGTGCTTGACTGCCCTTAAGGACTTTTGACCATGAAACCAAGCAGGACAACTCAGGATCACCTTACGCACTTAGCCATGCTACCAAGAAAACAAGCCTCCTTGTAACACAAGAAGGTGTGTAAAAGAGAGGATATGGACTGCGGGGCACTTTAGCCCAGCTAGAGCTCTCAGCGTACTTCAGGTGGAGATGATGTTTGGCTTGCTTCTAAGAACAAACAATACATACAAGACGTAGCCGCTGAGTAAACCAGACATTACATATCAGAACGAGTGCGTTAATATTTAGCTGTGATTTGGAGCTGCACTACAATCCGAGCTGCTGTTCTAGAAAATGAATCGACACCTTCTGACCAATCAGAGTCCAGAATTCAACAGCACTTTGGTTTAAATATTAAATAATGTCATGATGCTGCTCTCAGCCTCTTAGAAAGCTTTCTCGAATTGCTTTTGATGACAGATAGTCCCTCTTTTATCTCAGTGGATTAGGCAATAGACTTATTTCATTTTTGGACTCCAGGTGGTCGAGATCTCAGTGTGCGTCCCATTTCCCTTCCTCTCCTCTTCTCACCCTTTCCTCATTTGTAGAGTATCTAAGTGTCATAAACGGAGCAGCCATGCTGTGTGCGCTATTCTGGAGGCCACAGAGAGCCTTTAATCCCTCAATACATATCCCATAAAGCTGCCTCATGTAGTGCGTGTGTGAGTGTGTGTGTGTGTGTGTGAGTGAGAAAGAACCCACAAACAAAAAAAAGAACGCTTCAGTGATGGTAACCAGACCTCCCTGGACCTTCATCTCCACTCACTGTGCTGATTGCATAATCCATTAAAGAATTTCTTTTGTACATTTTCATTATTTCCTTTTAATTTTCAAAGAAATAGGTTACGGTCTTCTCTCACGCACACTCCGTGATATACGGCGTATGACATGTGCCCGACAACAAAGGACCAAAACACACACTCTTACGTCTGAGAGTGTTATTTGGCCCTCAAATGAACAAAGAAAAGATCTTATCAGTGGATCTTAATTCAAGGTCGTAGCTTTTTATTCAGGAGGACATCAAGGCTCTGATTTACTAAAGAGTCATGCGTGTAAAATCACGTGCTGAAATTGAAACACCCGCAAAAATCCGCCAAGCGGTCATGCTAATTGGGTCTATAGAGAATCAGGTCTTTCAGCACATCTGTCCGTTTTGTGTGTTTGCTGAACTGAATATGTAATATGAAGCTTTTCTAGCTAAAAGTGTAAAATATGGGGCGGGGCCTATGCAAATTTGCGTAAACTTATTTCTGTATTTTGTAAACATACAATTAAAACCATTTTCACTAATGATGTGTTACATTAATGATGAGAAAGTTTCTTGAAATGATAGCTTTATATTGGTCAGCTTCCTATATACACTCAATATTCGCTTCATGTTCAACAGCAACCAAGATTGTTAAAAAAAAAAAATTAAAAACAAGCATACAAAATTCTACAATTGATTATTTTGAGGTTTTTTTTTAACACCCCACCCCCTTCTCAGAAGACAATAAGAACTTTATTAGCAGTATATGAAGTTCATTTTGTTTTTGGCTGATAAAGCCACCAGTAGAGAGGGAGAAAAAAATACAAAAAGAGAAGAAGGAAAATGAATAGAGATAGAAAAAAATAGATCAAAGAAAAGCAGAAGAAAGTTTTAAATAAAAAAAAAAATAAGTGAGAAATGAAATCAAGAGATATTAAGCATATTATTTCTGCGTATTATTTTGAGTTAGCGTATTTGTGTTTGTGTATCACTGCATTTTTATATGTTTTATCCATGATTAAACATCATAATACTTAGTCTAGGTTAACTTCAAACACCAAGGACATGCAAAAACCTCATTTACATGTTGTTCCCTCCCCCTAATTTGCATATGACGTCATTACACAGTTACTATTTGTAAATTACTCAGAACACTCCCACTAACTGCATACACATATTAGCACTTGTCATTTGGCACTTTATTATTCAGAAATCCACAATTACTGTAGATCTGAAACCAGGAGTACTCAACTCTACCTGGTAAAGGTCCGGTTATATAAAATTCTATCCGGAAAACGATCCGGGTAAGCGACTAACATGACTTGATGATGATGACAGTTACCTTCGGATACTTAACTTTGGCTACGTAACCATTAATGATTAGTTTAAGGCTATAAATAAGACATTTCGGGGTTATTCTTGTTCAATTTCACAGGGGCACTATGCTACAACTCCTACTCGCTCCTGCAGCAATATTATTATTATTATTATTATTATTATTATTACTATTATTATTACTATTATTATTACTATTATTGCTTGTACGTGCCTGTGATATTTTCCAATCAACTTAGTTGGTTCTATTTCCCAAAATATAAAAATTACTCTTACCAGAAGTGTGTAAAAATTCCACAATGTGGATCAATTTAAAAGGTGACGACTGAAATGTACCAAGGCAACAATCATAAATCGATTATAAGTCATTATAAAATTATTTCATATTTCATGTATATATTTAAAATCATTCATATTTGCATTTATTGGTATGTAAATAATTACACAGGCTAGCAAGGTGATTTGGAAGATACTTTTAAAAATAGTCCTTCGCCACATCATCGTCATTATTTGTGAGTTAATGGTAGGCCTACCCCAGATTCTGAACAAAGTTGGTCAAATGTATCATATGGTAGCAGATTTGGTGGCATCATCAAATATCAAATATGGAATCACTGCCTTATAATCATATTGTGAGGTTTATACTCCTAGCAGTTAATGAAGATGAATGAACGAATGAATGAATGCAGTAACTGCGTCTCACAGTGCCGAACAAGCAACCTGTACATTCCCATGTCTATGATCATGGTCTTTCTTTGTCCAGCAAGCTTCATATCTAGCCATCTATATTAAAGTAAAAACCGTCCAAGCATTTTCATCACAAACCTGAAACCTGATTTTGTTCATTTTGAAACATTCTGGATTTTTTAAACAAGTCTTGTTAAAAAAAAATCATCAATAATCAGACCAAAATATGTGAATGAAATTTAAAAAAAAAATCCATTTCTGTCAGCTCTCTCTATAGGTCTGACCTGGTGAGCTGCCTTCAGGTAAATGATTTATATAAATGTATGTGTTTTTTTTTTTATTGGCCGTAACAGAAGCCGTGCTAGTTCATGTTTTGAAACCCGGGGTCACTGAACTACGTACACATTTTCTACACACATTCATGGAATGATATGGAAATATCCAGAATAGAAAAGAAAGTTCAGAAAATTTTCATGGAGTAATATTAGTTGATAGGGCATCGTTTTTCCTTGACAAAGGTTATTTCTTGGAAATATAACCGTGATGCTCGACTCCCTGAAGAAGTTCTCATGATGATATTCAAGTTAAGGGCCAGATTAAGCAAGTCAAGTGAAAGTTGAAGAAGCTCAGCTCCGGCCGTCGTGTGTAAGTGAGAAGCCATGGATGAGTACGGCTGAGCCACCCTGAGGGCCAGACAAAGAAAAGAGCCACTCTGGTTAATGTGCCTCTCGAGTCAGGAGAAGAGCTCAGAGAGGCAGCAGCATGGGGGTCCATCGAGCTAGCGAGCCATCGAGTCACCGCACCATCACTCCACTGGCCCCCTATTGTCAGCGTGGCAGGGTAGAGGAGCAGGAAAAGACGGCCTCCATTAGGACGGCTAGAAAAGAGCTTTACTATGAGGCTCGGATGGCAGACTAGATGTGGTGACGAGTAAGATAGAAGATAGATGGTGGACAAAAAAAATAAAAAAAGAAGAAGAGTAGGGAGGGCAGTTTCAGTGTATTCAGAAAGAGAGAGGAGGGTGGAATCTTTTCTTTTCCCGCACCACTTCCATTTAAGAGGGCTTTTCCGAATGCTGTCTTCTGTCCTCCCATAGCAACCTGTGTGGCAGCCGTGCACTTTTTTTTTTTCTTCTTTAGCCTCCCTGGTAGGCCAACCTCCCCGTCCTGGCTAGTAGCTAAAGTTTCTGCTCCAGTAGGCATGGACAAGGCTACCATTAACTGCGGCCCTGTGTGAGGAGCACGTGGGACAAAAGGCGCAACACGGCATCCCAGCCCTCAGACAAGGCTGGAAACAAATGTTACAGGGCCTCGGCAGAATAGAATCATCCGGCCGATGTCACTGAATACATTTACCTACCTCAGAGCGCTTTCAGGCGCCTGCCTTTGTTTTACGCTGAGAAGAAGGGGAGGTGTGAATGACGGGGTGGGATAAGGGGGCCGGCGAACGATGAGAAATAGCACGCATCTCCACAGTGACCATCCGAAATGTTCCAGATGACAAAAAAAAATCCCTTCCACTCTCACGTCACTCTCAAGACACAAGAGCTGCCGTTTCTCCAAAACAAGCCTTTTTTTTTTTTTTAGAAGTTTTGTCTATTGTTTTGTCTCATCTTGTTGTGTTTACGTCCTCTCCAAACGTGAGCTTTGCACTAATTACACGTTTTAAGAGGAAGTGTAAACTCTCCATCTCGAACTCTCAAAGCTTCTGTGAAGAGTTTGGACAAATCATTAAGATCCATGAGGCCAGTTTTGTCAACAAACTGATCAAAAGCTTCTGATGTGCCATTGTCCTGTCCGTGTTTATAAGCCTAAAGAATATCAGGATCGTAAGAATAAGACAAAACAAGTCTTGTTTAGACCTTAATGAAGGAAGAAATGTGTTACGTCTTGTGCAGATCTGACTGTTTGTAAAGAATTTGCACTTTTAAAGACTTGCATCAAATCGGCAGCTTACATTCAGTGTGTAATTATTAAAAGCAAAAAAATGTTAGAAAAAGCTATCGCAATACTAACAATATCTCCGAAAGGTGTATCGTGACAATATACATCGCAGCATTGCTATTATATTGTCATATCGCCAAGTCCTAACATCAACTTACGCTTATGAATGTGTAATGAAGGCCCAGTGTGGATCCCCTTTAAATAATCACATAATCAATTCAAATTTATTTTGATTTCTGATCATATGACAAAGCTGTAATAACTATCAGTTTTACTTTTTAGTACATGAGAAATTAATGATCGCCAATCCCCTGGAAAGTCATTACTTTGTACTTTTCGACTGTGAGATTTTTTTTTTTTTTTTTGTCCTGGTAAGCTCCACAATCCACTGGCTTTGATTCAGTCATCTTTTCACTGATATTCTAATCCATTTGCTCTTTGAGGCTTTGTAGAAGTCACAGTCTGCAGTCGGACGCACAATGGCAACTTGCTGGTGTATGACATTAAAGGTTTTGTGAGTCGCGCCATACTTGAATGGGTCGCTATTCTGCGCTTTAGCCTGTGGAAGTGTGTGTTTTCAGCCTGGTTGTCATGGCAATTTCGTTTCCTCGTCCTCCTCCTCCTCCTCCTCCGCCCGCCATCACATGAATTCCAACAAATTCTAAATAAATCCATTTGTAATCTTCGAAAGAAAGCAGTATGTTATTTTGTTTAATAAGGTGCGATACTGTTTCAAGAGCAAAAATAATAAAAGTGTAGCATTATTAGTATTTTATGTCACAGAGCTGCTGAGTTCTGGATTCTGATTGGACAGAAGATGTTGCTTAACTGACAGTAGTGTAGCTTTAAATCACAGGTTTATATTAATGCACTCGTTCTAATACGTTATCGTTTCTATAGTAACAGCTCATTCACAGTTACTTCCAGACGATCTACGTAATCTAAGACTAATAATAATAAATTAAAAAAGACAAGACAAATGTGCGTAATCATTTATATGGTGAAGATTTCTGTTAGGAGATGTTTATTTCATATTTATGGTCCCAAAGCAATAAATGGGCAAAAGTGCGAGGACTGTGTCTGTAAACTACGTTCTTTTCTCCCTTTAATTACAGATAAAATAATTCAGTTTTATGTAGTTATTGGACGTAAACCTTATAGTAGCTCTAGTGTTAGCAATCCTGCAATGTTGTAGAAATATCAATCATGCAGTTATTTTTTTTTTTTGTACCGGCTCAGGATATTTACTACTAGAAGCTGAATTTAAACTCTAATGACCCTGACCAGGCAGTTACTAAGGATGAATGAATGAATGAATTTAAAGCTGTAAATGTAAGCCATGTTAATGAACGTGGTCTTTCTTTGTCCTAAGAGTTTCATATTTTATGAAAGTGACTTTTCTGTTGCGTCCTGCAAATCCCAGTCCTGATAAAACTTTTAGTTTTAAATACAACTGTACCTCCTATTAATATCTGTATTTATATGTGATTAGAAAACATTACTGGTTCATTCTGGATAATGTATTTATATTCAGTTATATCCCTAACCTGTATATATATATATATATATATATATATATATATATATATATATATATATATATATATAGCACTGGATTTAAAAGGACTAAAGTGTTCTACTCTTCTCATACAAACCACAATCAGAAAACCTTTTCAGTCAAAAGACTGTCACCAAACTGGTGTTGACAATATTAATGGGACGAGACACATAAGCATAATCAGGCATAATTAACATGCTAAATGAGACGTCTTTTATGCTTCTGGCACATGCATTGTAGCTGCACGTTGCCTAACTAGATTAGGTTGTAGTTTTTTCCAGTTTTCCCAACGCACATAAAAGTTGTGTTTGACGTATCTGAAAAGGGTCGACTTGTCACCGTGTCAACAAAAGGCAGACAAGACCCGGCCTGGTGTACTGAGAAAAGGGACAGAGCCTCAAGCAGACGGCGTCCTTTCCTCCCTCAATGGGCTGGTGTCACTTCTGACAAATTGGGCCCTTTAGCCAGACTACCTGTGTGGGTTCTGAATGTAGTCCCTAACTGACTTCATGCCCATATCCTCCTACTTTTTTTTTTTGGCCTTGTTTTCTTTAGTCCTGTCTCTCTGCTCTTTCTGACGTCGCGCTGTCTCAAGTGGGCTGGATGTATCCTGGGAACCTGGCAAGCGGCTCTGCGGTGCTCCTAAGTCGGCTTGTGAATTAGCCCTTATTAGTCTGCAGCCTGACATCCAGACCAGCAGCGACTTGTCAGAGGAGCTGTAGCTGACAATGAGAGCGCTCTTAACAAGCCAAATAAAGCAGGAAGGAAGGAAGGTTTGCCAAGCAAGTGGAGTTAAGTGCACCCTCTCTCACACACACACACACACACACACACACACACACACACACACACACACACACGTTGTCTTACTATCCTTGAGAGAACATTCCATTGCATAATTATTGAGGCTAATTTGTGCTTTATTACACCTAAATCTAACTGTAACCTCAGAAACCAAAAAGAAACCTGTTTAATAAAAGTTTAGGTAAAAATGCAGGTCCCCACAAGGTCAAAATTGTCAGATATTCCTGTCTGACACAAACTATATCTCATTCAGATTCACTTCTGTAAAAATGTCATTGCACAATGGGATCCATTGGCGCTAATATCATAATGACTTGATTTACAATATAAACAATAATGGGATTTCATTTGAAATGCGATTCTTATCAGGGCATTTGAAGATTTTGCTACAACTTACAACAAATATTAGACTCAAAAAGGAGTTTCATCCAATCTACAAAGTTGCATTCATTTACTTTCACGAACTTCATGTGTGAGTAAATTTTGTAGGCAGAACCAAAGACAGTCAGTTAGACCAAGACTCAGCATGTCTGTTGCCTGTGGGACAAAAAGTGTAAAAGTTCCACTCTAAATAAAGAGCAAATAAAGTTCCCTAAGGCTCTCGCCAAGATGCCAGAGCGTTGGGGGACTTTATTCGCTCTTTATTTAGAAAATGCCATTTCACTGTAAACTTTTTTTGAATGAATGAATGAAGAAATCCTGCCTATTGGTTGATGATTGGGAATTTGTATCATGCAGGCATGAGATTTTATATTATACTGACTATAACTTATCTAAAATAAAATGTATGCAGTCACCGAGAAAGCTGGATTACAGTGTAACTGACTTTTAATGTTTATGGTTGCTGAGTTAGCTAGCTTCCTAGCAACCAGGTTGCTAGGTTGGCAGGCAAGTGGAAAACTATGCATACGTAAGACTTACTTGAAGTGCATTTATGAAACTGGCAAAAGCAGAGTTAAGTAATAGCCACAGCCAAAATGCTAAGTCATGGCTAAATGGCTATGTACAACCCAACAGAGGACCAATCTGGTCGTGTGTTTTTATACCTATTTTTCACAGAGATTGCTACTTTGGTTTAATGTTTCAGAAAAAAAAAAACTCTTAAGACTACAGCTCATTTAGAAAGTTATCGTCTTCTTGTGATAGTTAAGAGTTCTTAGCTTCATAGAGGTTGTACTTGAATTAAAAAAATTATTAATTCTAGGTTTCTATGAGGAAACCCTTTAAGGGTTCCCCTGCAAAACAAAGGGAACACCTGAATACCATCTAGGGTTCTGGGAAACTTCTTAGACTGCTCACTTTAAAAAAGGTTCAGTCTAGAACCCTAAAGGGTCAACAGTTTGTCTCTTTGGGGAAACCTTGAAAGGGTCTATGTAGAACCTTACAAAAAGGATTTCCCTGTCAAAGACAGTTCCAAGTAGAGCCCATTTACACAGCTTCACTTTCTAAAATTCTTGAAACATTTAAGAGTCTATAGCTTTTATGGGGGTTCTACTTGGAGCACTCTATGATAGGAGTTGAGGGTCCTACATGGAAGCTTTAATGGTTACCCCAAAGAGGCAAAATGAAGATCTTTTAGGGTTCTAGATTTAACCATTGTTAAGAGTGTAGAGCTATTCAAAATACAATCCAAAAAAAACCCTGTCAACCTTTTTGTTCAACAATCTTAGAATAGGGTTATCCCTCTGGGTAACCATTAAAGGTTCTGTATAGAAAGGGTTTCCCTTTAAGAAATGACTTCTAATAGAACCCCTTTAAAAAAAAAAGGTTGACTATCTAATAAACCATTGAAGAACACTTTTTTTTTCTAAACAAAAGGAATAAACTGACAGGGACTGACAAAAGGATAAAAGGTTCTTGCAAATGACAGAGCAGTGAAACCTAGACAACTTTCCCTCTCACATAAACTCATTACCCAGAAATTCACTGTTCCACCCTCTACCACCTCCAACCTCCTGTCCTCCCTCCACACAACATCCTGGACCAGAGCCACATGTGGTTCTCAACAACAACCCCACATTTTTCCTGCTGAAGCAGCAGTTGAGGTATTCAAGTTTAGTGGTTTGTTTGCATTTACGTCCTTTTCCCAGCAGTTCATTAACACCAGAGAATAAGAGGAGCCTGACAGGAGCCACTTTCATTCCTGTACGATGCTGCCACTGCACAGGAGGCCAGGGGGTCCATTTCAGATGACTCACCCCTCATAAAGCACGCTACCCGGCAGGGGATATGACGCCTCCTCCACAGGGCAGAAATGGCGGCACGACTCTGTCACTGCACTACACTTGACTCCAAGCTTTGCTAATTCTTACTTTAGTGTGGGCTGTTTGAGATTAACCAGACTCGCAAGCTGGTTTTACCAGACAGGACAGAATCAGTACAAAATTGCTGATACTTGTGAGGTTGCTGGTTGTATATGATCTCAGATTCTAGTATCTTACACTCTTCCAATAATTTTTTGGATGAGCTTGAGTTTATGTTTCAGATGTCAGCTGATTCAGGAAGTGGCTTTGTGTTTACAACCAGATGCGGTGGCCAGGTTAGACTTTGTTTCGTGGCAATCAAGGGTGCGAAAAAATACTAATCTGCATCCATAGAAAATGACATAATGGAGCAACCCAGTCTGTCCATGGCCTGAGTAGGATCCCCATCAGACTTAAAATGTATGCACCTAAGCACATTTTTGTTGTCTAGCTAGCTACAAAAAAGTCACAGCTAAAACATTAGGTTTTATAACCCCATTAGGTTATAGCTTATTGAACAATGATGAAATGAAATTTCCCTGAGATGTAGATGTTGTTATGGGCATGCTGTTATTGTATAAACGAGGCAATCACAGTGAGATTTATCAAGTTTCCCAACATATGATATTGGTAATTAAGCATAAGAATTAGAATTAGAATCAGGTAGCCACCCCTTAGCTACAGTACGTCCATGCTCGTATCCTGTTTACTCAGTATGAACTGTTTCAACTCAAACCCAATAACTTTTAAAGATGTGAACCTTTTCAAATCTAGTCTTATCTTATCAGGGTCTCAGGATATCTAGAGCCCATCCCAGGAACTCTTGCTGAGATGCAGGACTACATCCTGGATGGAACACCTGTCCATCACAGGACAGTTCCTGGAAGTGTGGTGAGCCAATCAGATTGCATCTTTCAAGAGTCTGGAGCTGGAGAAAGCTTATGAAAGACAGAAGCTCTGTGAATAACAGATGGCATGGAATTCCACAGAGCAAACAGGTTGTCCTGATCACACTCGGCAGCGAGATCCATCACAGCTCTGCCATGCTTCTTCTCCACCACCTGCATCACATTAGCAGATCTCTGTCTTCACTCTGCGTGCTGAACAGAGGTCTGCCTTCCATCAGCGAACATATAGGTTCACTGATTTCCATCTGTTCCACCAGCTGGAGCACGAGGACAGCAAGGCTGTGCATGGCAAGGGTGAAAAGTGTGCTAGAAGACCCCACTCTTGAGGAAAAAGTGTTCATTAAGGGTTCTTTTAAGTTTTTCTTAAACTAAATTAAGAGTTTAGAGGTTTCCTGAAAAAGGTTCCTCCAGAATAAATGATTAATGTCTATGCTATTAAAGGGGAAAACTTAAGGTTGTGTTCCCCCTAACTTCATTAGGTAGCTCAGAGCCTTTAATTCTTTAAAGAATCCACAAAGAACTTTCTTTTTTCTAAGAATGTAGCTTTTGAGTCTTGAATATTTGAGCTGTGTCCCAAACTGAATACTATTTTGGCACACTAGTATAATATTATGGGACGAAACCCAAGAGTCAGTGAAATGTGAAGTAGAACTTCTATAGGTAGCTCAGAGCCTTAATTCTACAAAGAATCCTTGTGAAACTGTCTTTTCTTGAAGAGTGTAGCTTTTGAGTCTTGAATCCTTGGGTTGCATCCCAAACTGGATACTCATGTACTTTGGTGTGACTAAATGGTATTTTAGCACACCAGTGGTGTCATTACTATTAAGACTATGGGGATGGAGATGGAAAAGAATGCAGCACAACCCATATTAAGATATCCTCTTCTCTAAGTAGCTCCCAGTCTCATTTTTCAAATCTCAAAAATCTCCAAATCTTATATTCAACAGCTTTAAGTTGTTCCACTTAGAACTCCCCAAAGAATCCAAGAGGAACTTCTGGATCACTGGGACACTGGGTGCCCAAATCCCCAAATCTTACCTCCAGAAGCATTCAGTTTACACCAAATGCAGGATTTTCCTCATCCTCAGTTTGGTCCCAGCCTTTTATTTCACATGGAGATGGTGACTTCATGCGTTTCTGGTTGTAAAGAGTGGTTAACTGAGTTATAGTAACCTCAGCTTGAACCAGTCTGGCCATTCTCCTCTGACTTCTCTCAGTAACTAGGTGTTTCCACCCACAGAACTGAAGTTCACTGGATAAATTTTGTTTTTCACACCATTCTGTGTGTACTCTAGAGACTGCTTTGTGAAAATCAGCAGTTACTGAAATGCTCAAAGTCACTTGCAACGTTCAAAGTCACTGAGCTCACATTTTTCCCCATTCTGAAGTTTGAAATGAACATTAACTGAAGCTCTTGACCTGCATCTGCATGATTTTGAGCATTGGATTGCTTGAATTCTCAGGTGTAAATGTGTTCCTTAAAAAAGTGGCCAGCGAATTGACAAAGAGATTGTCAAGGGTGTATTGAGGAGTCCTGGTGTGTATGTCTAAATGCTTATCAGGTGCAGATGGCAGCTGGAGAGGTCTGAATGACTGCAGAAAAGATCTCCACAAACATCATTGTGCTGCCAAGATTCAGAGGGAAAATGGCCAGCACGGGCATCCTGCCAAATTAGGCTCTAACAGTGGGGAGTGCGCATTCTCGCCTTTCATTCCTCTGCCTTCTCGTCTTGACCGTTCGGCCCCATGGGGCCTTTTGTCACTGGTCAGAATCGTGCACAATAAGAACCGACCGAGGTGCCCAGGAACCGCAGGAGAGCAGCGAGGGTGATGGAAGTAGGTGCTGCGGCTTCTCAGTGGGGCTGTTGACACGGAGCTGTGACCCTGGCCTGAGGCTCAGGAGGTCAGCGCTGCTCTGTTCAGAGGAGAGAAAGGAAAGATCAGCGTGCACTCGTTTGTGCACTGACCACCCAGGGGACGACGGGTCATTTGGGTTAGAGATGTGCCATATTCATATTAATGCCATAGAGCTTAGAAAAGAATATGAATCCAAAAAAAAAAGAAGCTTTGGAGCTGCACAAATTTATTCAAATGATCACGCGAAACATGATGACAATATGATCCTGATCCTGGTTCTTCACTTGCATGGAAAGTTTAATAATATCAAGTTCATCCATTTGAGCTCCACAGACCTTTTTACACACTCCTGGGTTCTCCAAGACATCATATCCGGGAAAACATGAGCGCAATGGGATAAATTTACACATGAGGACATGAGGATGTTTTTAAGTCTCATGAACTCTTTCGGCAAACACTTGGTAACTTTGTTGTGTTTTTGATTTTAATAATATTTGAATTTAGATGATTGATTTTATACCACAGCGCTGTGGAATTCTCCATTCTGATTGGTCAGATGGTGTTGATTAATTTTCTATAACAGCAGCTCTCGCTCTAATATGTTATCGGTTTCTATAGTAACAGCTCATTCCCAGGGAATCGTACGAAGGATGCTCCACACAAACGGATTAAAAAACGTGAGTAATTGTTGATACGGTGAGTTTTCTGTAAGGAGATGTTTATTTGACATTTATGGAAGGAGTCTCCAGTGTCAGTGCTTTGTAACAGTCAGAGGTAAAGCTGCAACTTTAAGTTTTTCTGATATCTTCAGGACAGAGGAAGTTACGCTTCGAGACAAGCTGCGTTTATTTGGGGGGTTTTTTTAACTCGAAGAGAGAGAGAAGAAAGAGAGGATGGTGAGGGAACGACGGTTTATAGCTGCTATAACATAAATGAGAACAGGAACTATCTTGATCTAACATGATGTTCCACAACACTGGAGGTCACTTTGACTATTCTAGATGTTGCTTCCGGCGTCTGCAGCTTTTCCCTCGTTTTACTCCTTTCCCCCGATGATTAATCAAACCTGTGTCTTTTTCCGATGAATGTCTTCCTTCCTGTTTATCTGAGCCCAGCGCTCTCATCTCCTCAGCATGGGGCTGATAAGGTTCCTGACATGAGAAACCTGTCCTTCTCCATAATCAGCTCTGGTGTCCTGCTGAAGAAGGGCAGTGTGATAAGAGTACAGAGGGCAGCTGATTGCCTTTAACCTCCCCATCAATCCTTCTCTCATCCATCCTCTCTGACAGTGTGTGACTGCTCCTCAAACGTTTGA
The DNA here is from genome assembly GCA_037576825.1 of Pangasius krempfi. NCBI lineage: Eukaryota > Metazoa > Chordata > Actinopteri > Siluriformes > Pangasiidae > Pangasius > Pangasius krempfi. The sequence goes on along the minus strand of CM074975.1, from coordinate 2,300,905 downwards.
GGAAGCCCTGCTGGAGATACAGGCCTTATCACGACCCAGCCGAGCTGCCATCTCATACTCATCCATCCATCAGCTGCTCAACAGCCTGGAAGAACGCCTCTCTTTTATTTCTCTCATTCACTGCTTTGTCCTGTCTTTCTCTCACACACACCTACACACACATGTACACACACCTTGTACCACACGGTAGGTCTAGTTTCTGTATTTATGCTCAATTCTTTTTAAGGCTTGAATGTCCTAAACTGTCAGACTTCTTAATTATTAAATGTTTACAGTTTAAAGAAAGCAAGCATGCAAGAAAGAAAGAAAGAAAGAAAGAAAGAAAGAAAGAAGTGGGTGAAATGAGAGAAAGGAGGACAACAGAAAAAAAAAATCAAGTAGAGAAAGTGACAGTGGTAAAAGCAAAAGAGATATTTAATGACAAAAGAAACAGAGAAAGAATATGGAGTAAGAAAGTAAAGAAAGAAAGAAAGAATATGGAGTAAGAAAGTAAAGAAGTAAAGAAAGAAAGAAAGAAAGAAAGAATATGGAGTAAGAAAGTAAAGAAAGAAAGAAAGAAAGAAAGAAAGAAAGAAAGAAAGAATATGGAGTAAGAAAGTAAAGAAGTAAAGAAAAAAAAAGAAAAGAGAGAAAGGAGGACAACAGAAAAAAAATCAACTGAAGAAAGGCACTGTTGTGTGTGTATGAAGTAGTTGTGTGTATGAAGTCCACTAGAAAGCGTAGGGTCCCTAGAGAGGGAGCATGCAGAAGGATAAAGTCTAGAGATCTATGTGACTTTCAGCTCGTCTGAGTTTTTTGCTAAATCACTGGGCTAATTAACACAGAATAACACACTGAGCTGCTGAACTGTCTCAGATTAATGGCCAGTCGTGAGTTTCACGCCATGAGGCCATTCATCAGACCGCGCATGTAGGTCGGTTCAGCAGCGAACACACACTCCAACACACACTCCAACACACACTCCAACACACACTCCAACACACACTCCAACACACACTCGGGTCCGCTGAGGCCCCGTCCTCCTGAACCACAGGGTTCGGCTGCATTTAATTTCCACTCCGAGTTTGAGACCTGAAAAAGCTCTTTACTCATCACGCCTGATCAGTGAGACTGAAAAACCTCACACACGTAACACGATTAGGGTAGCAGAATGTCTGCGCCAGCTTTTTCCTTGAAGAGCTGAGAATATTTTTACATAATATGTATAATGTATGACACAGCAGCTGCGACATTATTAGTTTTAGAAATATTAATACTATATTGTATAGAAATATAATACTGATATAGTTTCTAGCTCATTATAGCTTTTAATAGGAAGGAAGGAAGGAAGGAAGTGGTGAAATAGGAAGGAAGGAAGGAAGGAAGGAAGGAAGGAAGGAAGGAAGGAAGGAAGTGGTGAAATAGGAAGGAAGGAAGGAAGGAAGTGATGAAATAGGAAGGAAGGAAGGAAGGAAGTGGTGAAATAGGAAGGAAGGAAGGAAGGAAGGAAGGAAGGAAGGAAGGAAGGAAGGAAGTGGTGAAATAGGAAGGAAGGAAGGAAGGAAGTGATGAAATAGGAAGGAAGGAAGGAAGGAAGTGGTGAAATAGGAAGGAAGGAAGGAAGGAAGGAAGGAAGGAAGGAAGGAAGG
>CM074975.1:2260925-2275925 GCA_037576825.1 Pangasius krempfi | reverse complement strand
GAGCGTTGTTGCCTAGTTACGCACACTGTCATCATCACTTTCCGCTTTTCTTCCTTCATTATTGCGTATATCATTTATACTATATAATTTTATTTACCATAGACTTGATTAATTTTCCCACATTTCATTTACACGTCTCGAAAAAGGGAAAGGGAGTCGCACAACGGCGACTCGCTCGGTCTTTTCGTCTGACCCTACAAGATAAACGTGGTACGCTTTTTTACACAACATCCAACCATTAATGTTGCGTGACAATAAAAACCTTTGGTTAGCGCTTAACATTTAAGCATTCTTACGCTTAAATACTGAAAACGCATCACCGACGTCACACTCGTCCGCCGTGTTTGCAGGTTGGATCCGGAGAAGCAAACCGTCACAAAGCTCCTCCTCCCTCGCGCGAGGAGTCGTGGGTAATATTAGCTGAAAAAGTGTCCACGCATAAGCACTTCGAAAACTTACCGAAAATAGAGGTAGGTAGACCGTCCAGGTACCTTTGGGATCCTCATTTCAACAAGCTACGATTTAGGACACACTCATTCTAAGCTCGGATACTATTTAGGACGGATAGGCGGATTGGGACTAGCCCTATCCATCATGGTGCATTATGGGATTTGTAGAGTGCACTGGATTATTGCCCACTGTCCTTCAGGATAGAATTACAAAATGGACGACTCGGAAATAAAAATAGCGCACTATATAGCGAACATTACGTAGTACAGCTATCAGAGCCAACAAAAACAAACAAACAAACAAACAAACAAACAAAAAACAAATAAACAAAAAAACCTGAAATTGAACTCCATAAACTACCATTTGTTTGTCGATGCGATTTTCAGTCACAGTCGATCGAGGAATTTAATAGCATCACTGCTTTTTTTTTTTTTTTCGCCACAAGCTACCAAAACTGACCTTCCCAAAGTATTTTCTGTATAACAACATTATATCCTGAAGCGTTTTATTCCCCTTATACCACAGGCATTTGCCAACAATTACAATTTTTATGTATTAAAGAAAGACAGTGCTTTTTGTGTGTTTACGGTCACATTTAATGTTGAGGAAAGTCCGTGAAAGTGCGTGAAACAGGTTAGTTCCTGTTCTCACTTACGTTATAGCAGCTATAAACGGCTGTTCCCTCACCAGCCTCTCTTTATTTCTCTCTCTCTCTCTCTCTCTCTCTCTCTCACACAGAGTTAATAAGCCAAAAATGAACTTCGCAAAGTGTAAACTCCTCTGTCCTGAACATGTCGGAAAACTTCGGATGTCGGAAAGTTACAGCTTTACCTCTGACTGTTACAACGCGCTGACACTGGAGACTCCTTCCATATAAACCTGCGATCTGAAGCTGCTCTACTGTTAATTTTATAGAAACTCAACACCTTCTGACCAGCCAGATTCCAGAATTTAAGAACGCTGTGGTATAAAAATCAGCAAAATGCAGCAAATGTAAGAGAAGTCACAGTTGAAACACATTGGAAATCCCGGTTTTTTTTTTGTTGTTGTTTTTTTTGTCGGAGTGGTCATGGCTAGGTCAGCAGACAGAGAAATAAAAGCGTCTCTGAAACGCCGAGCGCTTCGGAGAACTCTGTGATGTATCCGCCCCGTCGAATTCACGTCCAGGAGATAAGACACGCGCAGTCAACAGTCCGCGTCTGATTCATTCTGCGCACTGCGCTCTGATAAGACGTGTACAGTCGGACGCTGATTAGATAGAGGGATATGAAAACTCCAAAACGCGAAAATTCCGGGGAGGTGCGTGCCGAGTCGAAGCGTGAAAGCACAAACACGCTTGAGCCCTGAGTACACACGGAGCTGAGGTCGTGCACACACTGAGCCGTCACCGGCCCAGGCACAGGAAGTGGAGGAGACAAAGGCAAAGAAAGTAACCTTTCTTCTGTCATGCTTTCGCGGGGAAAAAAACAAAAAAAAAAAGAAGAAGGAGCGCAGGTTCAGGCAGTGCCACGTCTCGGAGAAGAGCAAGTCTTTAAATTATCTCAGGATTTATAATCACTGCTGTGTGTGTGTTCGTTAGTAATAAAAGCGGAATAAAATCTCCTAGAAGAATGTTGAATAAATATTGTTCTATTGGCGCAATATCAATGGATACACACACACACACACACACACACACACACACACACACACACACTAGCCAGACTACAGCTAAGAATAGAAGCACATACGCAGAATAAACGTTACACTTTTTTAATAATAATAATATATTATACCACGGCTTCGATGAATTCTTGATTCTGATTGGTCGGAATTTTCGGACAGTAGTACAGCTTCTATAGTCGTTTCTATAGTAACGACTCCTTCACAAACAGATCGCGTGTAAACGCGTGTCATCGTTCACACGGCGACGTTTTCTTAAAGTAAGCAGACGTCTCTTTAACATATAAAGAAGGAGTCTCCAGTGTCGGCGCTTTCTAAAAGTAAATGTTGTTTTTTTTACTGGAAAGCTTCAGCTTGCGCTTCTTTGCGGTTGCTTGGTAACATGACAAGCTGCTTTTTTTTTTTAATTGACTTCAAAAGAGAGAGAGAAAGATATGAGAGGGTGGTGAGAGAGCGACTGTTTATAGCTGATCAACAGATAAAACGTATGACACGTGATCCATTAATACGCCATTAAAACCATTTTAACTGTTGGTAAATTGCTGCAGTATAAGGAGAATAAAACGTTTTCCGATGTGCTGTTAAAGGAAAACAATCCACTTGGGAGACGTGACGGTGACGCCGCTTCATTCCACGAAAAACGTCGTTGATTCTTTTACTGTAACAGCACGCCACGGGGGTTTTTTTTCTTCCTCACAGAATCGTTCTCACTCATTTCATACGAAGAAATGAAGCCAAAAGCGATTGTAAGTATGTGGATAGTTACGAAGGCGGATTACGCATTTACGAACTTTACACCACATAAGCAGGAAAGAGCCAATGTCACAAGGACTAGTGTGATCTAAAATAAAATTTAAAGATGGGAGAAAGAAAAACAAAAACAAAAACAAAAACAAAAAAAAAAAAAAAAGAAAAAAAGTGTATGGTTGTGCGGCGCGCTCCGATAATTGAATCAGGTTCATTAGGAGAATTAAAGGAGCTTTTTTTTTTTTTTTTTTTTTTAAAAAGCTCCTCCTGACATGCCTGAGGTCACATATTAGCAGCACAGGCTACGCTCCAGCACAGGCTCGGTGCCATGCAGCTGCCCTGGCACACGCCCCACACACACACACACACACACACACACACACACACACACACACCTCGTCAATCCACCCACCCACAGAGGGCTGCAAAAGTGGCAAGCCTGAACGCAGCCCAGCTTGCACAACTACACTAATGTATTCAGTCTCACACACTTACACACACACACACACACACACACACACACACACTTACACACTCCCCTGCGGTCTGAAACAGGAGCAGCTCTTTACCTGCCTGGCTGCGAGTAAGGGCAAATCGCTCTTAACGCCAGACTGAGCCGCAGGGGGTGGATTTTTCTCTTTGTTAAGGGAAGTACCCCGTTCTCCACACACACACACACACACACACACACACACACACACACACACACACACACACCCACCCCACCTCCTTTTACCGCCCCCACCCCCCCTCCTCTTTAAACACTCAGCCAGGTGAGTACGAGGTCATCCACTCAGCTCCCTGCACCTGTGACAGGATTGGCCCCGGTGGCCCGCTGTGCGCCGGGTTCGACACCGCTGGCCCTGCCTCGGGCCGTCCGCTCCATAAATCCCTCGCTCGGTGACTCGTCGGCGTTTGTAGCCCACTTCCACGGGGCGAAATACCAGGGAGGAGGGGGGGGATGAAAGAGCATGTTCCAACAGCTCAGAGGTGATTCACTGCCCCTCTCTTCAACCCCACTGGCTCGAGAGCAATTTTATTACTACGCTGGGATTTTTTTTTTTTTTTTAAAAACATCAGCTTGTTGTGTTAACGTGCCAACCCAGAACTTCTCTGATAAAACTACGACGTGAGATTTATTAGCTTTGGCTTCTGTGTGAAAAAAATGACGTCTTTACAAGTGAAAAGAGTGAACAGAGCCAAACTGATCTATTATTTCCGATGATAAGATTACACGAGAAACTAAACATAGGATGGTCAACCCTACTTCTAGACGTCCGTTACTCATTTCAAGCTTGGAATAGTCCTGTTCTATTGGCAGCTGGTCTTTTACTTACTTCTAGAAAGAAACCAAATTAGCTGCTAACAGAACAAGAAAATGGAAAGTCTGAAACGTGTAAAAGCGTCTAACAAAAAGGCTACGTATTCTCATATTTGAGTTAGAACGATCTCATAAGAAACATGAGATCACTTTCCGCATAATCACGATATTTTCACTTGCTAAAGTATCGTTTTTTTGTTTTTTTTGCGGTAAAAACAAATCACTTGTGCACCGTCCCTCGCAGAGACCGTGAAATGCTTCTACGCTTCTTTCGCCGTTGATCTGCTCGAAACTTCAGAGCAAAAATGTTTTAATCATGTTTTTTTTTATGTTAATCGTTTCTAATTATCATTACAACTAAAATCATTTGAAAATTGTTACGTTTTTACTTTGTTACCTCCGATTTTTTTTTGCATTCAAGATTTTCTGTCTTTTTTTGTTTTTTTTGACCATTTATGGCTGAAATGTTTTGGTGGCATCCCTAATAAATATATAGAACTGATGTTTTACTGTACGCTTGTTTAACGTTCGCTAAGTCGATCGCGCATTGACGAATCTTATTTCACGTTCTTGAAAAATAAATAAATGAATAAATAAGAAAAATCAAACCGTTTTGGACAGAAATCGAAGACGGCACGTCAGAGCGTCTCTCGAGCAGGAAAAATCCACTCGAAAAGATTACGAATGTGAGTTTTGGGGAAGGGGGCGGGGCTTCCAGGGTGTCCGTTATGCTGCGTTCAATGTACCTCGGAAGTTGGAACTGCGTCACTCTCAACCTCGAGCTACGAAGTGGGGGAAAAAAAAAAAACATGGACGCCTCCGTGTTCGGCTTTTGTTAGCAACAAGCTAGCCTGTCCGTATGTTGATTGATCTAAAGTAAATGCGTGTATATACAGTATAAAGGTGAGAGGTGCGGCTGTGTTTACTGCTCATGCTGTGAGCAGCCATGTTGATTTGACGTCACTTGCTGAACTCGGGGTTGAGGAGACCATCCCAAATCGAGGGGGCATTCTCTTTTGATTTTTGATTTTTTTTAGTCTGAGGTGGGAAAGTTAAGAGTTTGTGTGTTTAGCTAAGAGCTCGAATCAATCATTCCGCATTCATGTATCAACTGGTTCCTCTGCCGTTTACGGAAAAAAAAAACGATGGCTAATTCGGCGTATTTTTCAGCGACAACTCATAGCAGCGTGCTCTGGTGTTAAAGTCTGGTGTTTGCGGAGCTCCTACGCAAAACACGTGAAGGCTGACAGCTTTAGCTCTGATCAGAAATGGTAGCTAGTCTGCTGGTATAATTTATACGCGTTAACGTTACAGCCGTCGATTTCAAAACTGTATCAAAACCAATGAAAAGAGAAACGCGCGGTGAGTCAAAACCTGCGCCGTTGGATTTGTCCAAGGAATTTAAACATCCACACACACACACACACACACACACACACACACACACACACGAGAAATATCCTGAATCCTATGTTTATTACACTGAAAGCATTTTAAAATAAACTACGTCTTTATATTAGCTCAGATGACAGGACGTGTGATGTTAATGATTGGTTATGTATTTACTCGTGGCAATTTTTTTTTTCTTATACACTAAACACTTTCAAATAAAGGAGTGGATACATGAAATTTCCTTGCGTTGATAGTTTGGATTTGTTGCTTGTGTCAGAACAAATTTGCATAAACATCTCAATGTAAGTTGCTAGTGCGAATGTGGGTTAATAACAGCGTCGAAAAGCCAAAAATCTGCACCGGAGGAACTCTGAATTTAAACCAATCCTTTAAACCTTCCTGATTATTTTCCTCATTTTAGTCCTCCAAGAGTCCTTCGTTCAGCCAATTTTTTATGGGCTCACATCAAAAGCCGGGCTTCAGCTGTGACTATTGGAGCAAGACTGTCAGTACGCCGACGTCCGGTGAATAATAAGGCAGACTTTTAAAACTCTCTCTCTCAAAAAAAAAAAAAAAAAGTTTCTGCGCATGGGAGAAGCTCGCCTTAATGACATGAAAGACGCTCGAGTTTGGAAACATGTTCAGACTCCGTGCCGAGTTCCTGACGCTTCTAAATCGCTCGACCCTGTTTGTCGATTTCCTACTGAAATATTCTCACGTGATCAGACAAATAAGGAATAAAACATACCGTGAGTGGGCGGGGTTACCGCTACCATCAGGAAGTTGATTAGTTTCCTATAACTGCATGTCCAAGCAAGCGTTTTATTCCCCTTATACCACAGCAACTTGCCAACGATGACAATTTCTCATTTATTAAAGAACGACCGTTTTTTTTTATCCGTTTACAGCTACATTTAATGTTTCTTAAATGTCAGAGATGCGAGAGATGTCACAGTGTCCGGCTTCATCGATACATTTAATCACTACGCTGACCCGATTAGTAGCTAGAACCTGTCATGGTTGTGCATTCTGATACGTTTTTAACACCACACTGCTGTCGAATTCTGCGCTCTGATTGGCCAGAAGGTGTCGACTCATTTTCTAGAACAGCAGCTCCGAAAACTAGCGCGGGTTTATATTAATGCGCTCGCTCTAATACGTCACCGTTTCTATAGTGACAGCTCATTCGCGGGGACTTGCATGGCCGAGGCTCCGCGTCTGTAAGGAGAGGTTAATTTAGCGTTTATGGAAGGAGTCTCCAGTGTCAGAGCTCTGTAACAGTCAGAGGAGTAACATGACAAGCTGCGTTTTTGTGTCTTATTAACAAGTAAGTGAAAGTCAGGAACAATTACACAACAATAAATGGATAAAAAGTACGACGATAAATGCACGTCTTTAAAATGGGCAAATTCCTGTAGTATAAGTGGAATAAAACACTACCGGCTATGCTGTTGTAGGAAAATGGGGAACTTTTAGATCCGAACTGTAACTCGCCGCTTCATCACACCACCCCTGCGTTGATTATTTTCCCGTGACTGCATTTAGACGTAGTGTTTTATTCGTTACACTCCACGCACCTACTGAAGAACGCACGCTGTAGCCTCTAAACCCAGCTCAGAGGTCCAGGACCTTCAGTCGCCGGATCACTGGTCCGCAGCACACCCTCTTCTGTAAACACACACTAAAGAGAACGGCGGGGTGTGTGTGTGTGTGTGTGTGTGTGTATCATGTGTAATCAACCACACACAAGCGCAAGCATGCCTGAACATGTTTCTTTAAGCACACTGACCACCGCAATGCCTTAAAGATCAGGATCCAGCATCCTGTGTGTGTGTGTGTGTGTGTGTGTGTGTGTGTGTGTGTGTGTTGGGAGATGAACTGTCGGCACACGCTTGTTTGCGCATGCAAATCTTTCCGTTAGGATCCTCTTCCCCACCCTGGGAAACTGTACTCACAGCTAACCACGAGCTAACCACGAGCTAACCTGCGGCCATGTTTCTGAACGATTAGCTACAAGCCGCCGAGGCACGTCGACTCCTAATCACTCGATCACTTCGCAGCTCAATTTTCTCATCGAATCTCCTTAAATACTCTTTCAATTGTTTTTTTTTTTGTTTTTTTTAAAGTCTAAATCTGTCTATTAATAGCTTTATTGTTCATTCATTACTACTTAGAAACGGTCACAGTAATGTGCTTGCACGTACTTCTGTAAGGGATGAACCACTCTGTGTCACGCTGTTACAGGAAACTAATCAACAACGGGCTGGAGTTACACGTACCACCCAGAAGTTGATGATTTTTCAAAGGAAGTAAAATATAACAGCACATCCTGAAATGTTTTATCTCTCTTACACTGCAGCAACTTGCTCACAATCAGTTTTACTTTTTTTTTTTATCCGTTTACAGCTACATTTAATGTCTCGCTTACATTACGGCACTTCACCTCTTCTCGTAGTCAATGAATTTAAAAAAAAAAACCACACACGCACGCACACAGAGCTCGGGATGTTACAGAGAAACCGCAAAAGAGGCGTAAACTCTGTTACTATAGAAACGGTAACGATAACGATAACGATATTGACACTTCATCGCTGAACAGAGAGTCACGCTTTATGACTCACGGCTGTAAACACGCCGATTATCTATTAGCTCACTTTCTGTTAGCAGACAAAATAACACTCCCATGGTCAGTTATGTGTGTGTGTGTGTGTGTGTGTGTGTGTGTGTGTGTGTGTGTGTGTGTGTGTGTGGGGTCAAGTCTGGGCATGTTAGCTTTCACATCCATAAATTCCTTTCCTAATCTTTACTGTGACCGAAGCTGTGAAAACTCTCTCTACACTCTCACCGTCGATCCCGATGAAGCCGTATTTATGTTTCATTTAATCTAAAAATGAGAAAAGGGAACTGTAAGACTGGAAGCCAGGGTCGAGTCAGACCTCAAGAAGAACGAACTCAGCGATGGTGCTTCCTGCTTCATTTGTCAAGAAGAAATCGCTCTGATGAAAGCGGAGATCTTTTCGGGGGTGTAACGCGATTAGTGTGCAATCCGGAGAATAATCCGGGAGCGTCAGGATGAGGAACGACTGATTCGCGGAGTATCATTGCCCTCTAGTGGTTTTCGACAAGTGACGCTCCGTCAGTTCAAACCTCCTGTAGCTTAACAGGCTTTTTTTTTTTTTTTAAAACCTGGATGCACCAATAGATTTCTTAATCTCTTGATTGAATCTTTAAATCTCAGGATTCTGGTTTCTGATGGAGAAATCATTTACTTTTGTGAATAAACAAGACACACTACACATACACACACACACACATACACACACACACACATGCGCACACACACACATGCGCACACACACACATGCGCACACACACGCAGACACACACGCACACACACGCACACGCACGCACACGCACACATAAATATATATATATATATAGTGCTGGAAATGCATGTGCATGAATGTGTGTGTATTTGCTTATAAACGTCACTTGTTAGAAATGTAACTAAAAACGGATAAAAAAAAAGGAAGACGTGTCGTTCTTTAATAAGCAAGTTTTTTTTTCCCCCTTAAAATGTCATGTTTTATTCATCTTACACCACAGCAATTAATTAATGAATTATCCTATTTATTAATTTAAAAAAAAACAACAAAAAACGTCACACTTTTTATCCATTTATAGCTACATCTAACATTAGCTCCCGCTCCCACTTACATTACGGCGGATATGAACAGTCGTTCCATCACCAGCCCATGTTCTCGCTCTCTTTTACGTCGATAATTAAAAAATGAATAAATAAATAAATAAATAAAAATAAATAAATAAATAAAAAATTTAAAAAAAAGGTGTAGCCAGCTAGCCAAAAGGCACAGATTTACACCTACAAACTCTTACGGTTACCACAAGGTTGATTAGTTTCCTTTAAGGGTACATCCTGAAGTGTTTTATTGCTTTTATACCGCAGCAATTTGCCAACATGGGTCTAATTTTAAAAATCTATAATTACTAAAACTGCCAAAAAAAAAAAAAAAAGGCTTTTGCGTGTTTTGCATATACACACATTGCATATATAAAAAAAATCTAACGTAGACTAGAGAAAGAGAGAGAAAGAGAGAGAGGTGTGTGTGTGTGTGTGTGTGTGTGTGTGTGTGTGTGTGTGTGTGTGTTGCACTTACTGAGGTCTTCAGCCAGCTGAACTCTCCGTCCCGTAATCAGCTGCACTTTCTTCTCGCTGTCCTCCCCGAAATCCTCCAGCACCTCCTTCACGTTCTTCTCCAAGCGCCGCACTGCGAGAACGACAAAACCACATCACCTCTCTCGACATTCACGACTAAACCACAGTACACACACACACACACACACACACACACACACGCCCGAGCGCCGCTTCTGCCGTTCTCCGACACACACCTTCGGTATTGGTGAGCTGCTGGCGGAGGGTGTTGGCGGTGATGCCCAGCATGCGCTGAATTCTCCAGAACAAGACCACATCGTTGCACTCGAGCTGGAACACGCACAGAAGAAGTCTCAGTGCTGGAGCCTTAATCGCTTAGAGCCCTAGCTTGATATGAATATAGACACTCTCTGATTCACACGTTTTGACAAAGTACTTTTTTTTTTTTTTTAAAAAACACTGGATCAGTGAAAGAGAAGTGATGTGTATTTTTTAGAAACGTCCAGAAAAATGTCTTCCCCCCACCGTCAATGTTGTGATGACGATCTGACACTAATCACGTAAATACACTCGCTTACAGAGAGAGAGACACACACACACACACACACACACACACACACACACACACACACACACACACACACACAAAACGAGATGTGCTGTCAGGTCTAAAGAGTGTGCTTTGAACACTTACGTACTTTCAAAACTGGATTACTGGCTGACGGTTTATTACACAGCAGAGGAGCTTTATAAAGTGTAAATTCTTCTGTTTCTGATGATTTGCGTTGCGTTGCTGAGCGATAAACGGTTCCTGTGTTATGAGCCCAAGACAAATGTACAAAACTGCACGCAAATTGTGTTCACAAGGTTGCAAGGGTTAAAACTAGGGCTGCACTGATACCGATACCGATACCGATACTGATACTGATACTGATACCGATACCGGTTCTGGTCCGATACTCTGCTCATTTCCTCGTAAAGTCTAGGTAGACCTTGTGTACGTCATCACGCAGATGAACAGACGACATGAAACGTGAAACGAGAAACGAGACATGAACGTGTTTCATGATTTACTAATGACAATCAAATCGGATCTGATTGCGAACTGCGCTCTGCGGAAATATCGCCAGCATTCGTTTTCCTACAATGCAAGCGAAAAAAAATCTTATACCTCTTAAACGTAAAACTCGGCACGGGGAGCTCATGGCTAGGTGAGAAAAGATATCGACGCACGACGCCATGCGAGTGAAAATCTTCGCCAGTACGTTGTTCTTGACGATCGGCCGCTTCCGGGGGACTCGGACGCGGTGAAAACGAAGACGTGCTTCGCTTAGAGCTGTACAGAGACGCTTTTCCCAAGAGCTTATCCCAAACCTGCTCTTCTCCACTCGGGCTGACTAACATAGCTAGCTACGCTCACGTCATAAAGGACGATCCGATAAACTAACGTGCGCGCTGTTCGTGGTCACTATTTAAACCGGCGAAACGTAAACAGAGCTGAATATAACACGTTCCCTGACGTCACTGATTGATTAATACTAGCGTAAGTAGGTGACATGTCGCGATCACTGAGTACCAAAAACCACTCTGAAATAAAGTCGGTAAAACCAGTTTAAACTAGTTTTTGTAAAGGAAGCAAACACGGTGCATCTTAATCCGTACCTCCGAGTCTACAAAGTGCCTCTGGTAGTAGTAAAACCCTCGTCGACAGAGGTTACAGTGGGACAAGGCCTTCTGAAGGAAGTGACGTCGGTACAGCTGGTGCCACGTGTCCTTAATCTAAAGCAAAGAAATCCATTCAGCCCACAGACAGATGCTGCACTCGGTGTGCGGTATTTCTAACAGGGTTGTTTAGGGCGTCACTGACCAGCACCGGGTCCACCTCTACTCCCCGGGCCTCCAGGTTCTTGCGCACGGTGGTGACTTCGTCGTTGGCCAGGTACGCCGTGTGGTCCTCGCGCAGCTTCAGCAGACGCTCCAGCTCGTTTCTGGTTTCGTTACGGACGTGCTGTGAGAAAGGTATCAGCATGTTTCGCTAGCTGCATCGATTTCGTTTTCGTATTTGGAAAACGAAAAAAAAACAAACGAAAATGGGCGTGGTCTGTACTGGAATTTTTCCAGCTTTGCTTATGGAAAATTAGAACAAACAAATATCAATTTGCAGAACATTATATCGGTCGACTCATGAGTACTGACCCATTAAAAACAAAACGTATTTTTAATAGCTCAGGGCTAAAGAAAACTTTCTTTCTAACCTGTTCCGGTGTGCGATTCTTCCAGTTTAGCCATCGCTGCTTCCAGTCGGGTCCCACCATGTCGGCTATCACTGTCTCAGCTGAGAGGCAAAGCAAACGATTAATAAGCGTACTTTATATAAAATGTATACGTACACAATTCTTGGAAAAAAGTTACACTGCAAAATACTTATAGAAATAAAGTACAAGCATAAACAGTAATAACTACACAAGAATAAATCGCAAGATTTAATAAAAAAAAAAAGAAAAGAAAAGAAATTAAATATAATGGACTCAGAGCTACCTTCAAGAATAAATAGTAATCATTTTTAAAAAATTTCCTCTAAAATGAATAAAATATAACAGCTCAGTAGAGCATCATCCAAGCACACATTGTACAAATATAAAAAGTAATCATTTTTAATTTTTTTTTTTTTTTAAATTAGACAAATATAATGGATTGTTCTTCAAATAAAAATAAAATAAATAATAAAATAAATTAAAATAAAATAGTCCCATAGAGCTACCTTCAGATATAATAATTTTAAAAATTAATTAAAAAATTAAAAAATAAAAAAAAATTAAAAAACACTACAAATATAAATAGTAATCATTTTTTAAAAATTACTTTTAAAATTATTAAAATATAACGGCTCCACAGATCTTGCTTCGAGTGCACACTGTACAAGCTTTTTTTTTTTTTTTTTTTTTTAAATTCATAAAATAAAATGGTCCCACAGAGATTTCTTGAAGTGCACACTGTAAAAGGTAGAAATGAAAATAATTTCGAAATGAAAAAGTGAAACTCAAACGGGAGCGCTCGGAGAAGGAGAAGGAGAAGGAGAAGGAGAAGGGAAATGAAGGGGAACGGACGCACTGTCTTTAAGGCGAGACTGCAGCGTCTCCTCCATGAACTGGATGGCGGCGTCCCACTGAGGTTTGTCCGTGATGGAGCGATCCTCCAGAGCGTTGTGCTGGATCACTCGCTGTGCCGGGGGAAAAAGGAAATAAATAAATAATTAAATAAGGGGAAAAAAAAAAAAAAACATTTTAATTCTACGATACACGAGATTTAGGTCTGGGAAGAAACTTCCAGATAAACACCATTGCTGTATTTCTTTATTTAAAATAAATAAATAAATAAATAAAAAAAAATAAAAAAAATAAATCAGATGACAAAACGTTAAAAATGATAAATATTTTAAATTGTACATATCATCATTTATAACACTGTGAATAATTTATCCGATTATAAATATAAACAAAGTTTCATTTATTTGAAAAAAATATTTTTCATAATGAAAACACTTCTATAACTGCGTTATATTCGTTTTATATTCATTTAAATAAAAATAAAGGATTGTTTCATCTGAAACTGTTGAACAGTTATTTTTTTTTTATGTATTTGATTTTATTTCCAGTTTTAATTTTGTGCACTTTTTTTTTTTTTTTACCATTTTTGAGGATAATAATAATAAAAACTAAAATAAAACAGAAATAAGTAATAAAAAATATCACTGTTTTATGGCTAGTTTTAATTTTATATTAATTTGGGTAAAAACAAAGGGCTGCAAAAGACAAACATTAAAGTTATTTATTTCTTCATTTATTTGTTTGTTTTTTTCCAGGTTTAATTTAGATGCCAATTTTCTTTTTAATTTATTTAAAACAATTTAATATTCTTTGGAAAACTAATAAAAAACACGCCTATAACCAGTTTGTGGCTTATCTTAATATCTTAAATTTGATATTAATTTCAGTAGAAACAAAAGGCTGCAAAACACAAACTTATGACGGTCCTTTCTTCTGAAAGTTATTATGAATTTTTTTAATTTCCAATTTGAATTTTGTGTAACTTTAAATATCATTTTTTTTCCCAGCTTCTTTCAATGAACTTCTTTCCTTTTATTGGCTCACTGTTGCAACTCCTGCATAAATCAGGGCGTGTCTCATGCAAACGACATGTATGCTAAGGTAACCTGGGGGCGTGGCGTATGCATATGATATGCTAATAGATCGCTGGTGGGCGGAGTTTTATTTCCACCGCTCATTTCTATGCAGATTTGATGAATGAGAGCGGATAAATGTCAGGAATTGTTGCTGATCGAGGAAGAAGGAGGACACGATGGAGTGAGACAGCGGTGCAGGAGTAAAGACGCTCGTTTACCAAACTGTCCATGGCTCTCTCGTTCCACTTGTGCCTCTTGATGCTCTCCTCCTTCACCGCTTCCTTCAGCTTGTCGAAGATGTCGTCCTGATCTTTCCCTTTGTACTCGGCCATGAAGCGAGCGAACTCCTCCTGCAGCGTCTCCCACGCTACCTGAGCACCGCCAGGACACACAAACGCACGTGACGCAGGTGATGCAGTGCTGTGACGTGGTGCCGCACTGAACACTTCACACTCACACACAGCTTTAAAAACGTGAACGTTAATGAGAGAAAAATACTCCCTCACTCATCATGACTGCGGGAAAAAAAACAAAACAAGGAAACTAGCTCATATCATCAATATTTAAATTTACACTTATACAGTTTATACTGCAGAAGGTCTGGGGGGGTTTCGTTTTGCTCAAATTTTTTTTTTTTGGTTTATTTTTTGTTTTGCTCGTAATAAGAAGCACAAAATTTCTAGCATTTTATGCTGCATATTTTTTCTTTTTTTATGCTTAATTTATCAAGCAAATTTTTTTGTTACATTTTTATTTCATTTTTTATGATCATAATATTATTATTATTATTATTATTATTATTAATTTCTAACAAAAATATTTTGCTTGTGTTTTTTTTCTTTATTTTAATGCACAATTTATGCTGAAATAATTTATTTTTGTTTTTTTTCTTTTTCTTTGTTATGCTTAATTTATCCAGGAAGATATTTTTTCTTTAATTATTATTGTATTTTTTAATGCTCATATTATTATTATTATTATTATTATTATAATTATTATTATTATTAATTTCTAACAAAAATATTTTGCTTGTGTTTTTTTTCTTTATTTTAATGCACAATTTATGCT
>CM074975.1:2239041-2260915 GCA_037576825.1 Pangasius krempfi | reverse complement strand
ATTATTATTATTATTAATTTCTAACAAAAATATTTTGCTTGTGTTTTTTTTCTTTATTTTAATGCACAATTTATGCTGAAATAATTTATTTTTGTTTTTTTTCTTTTTCTTTGTTATGCTTAATTTATCCAGGAAGATATTTTTTCTTTAATTATTATTGTATTTTTTAATGCTCATATCATTATTATTATTATTATTATTATTATTAATAATAATAATAATTTCTAACAAAAATATTTTGCTTGTTTTTTTTCTTTTTTATTGTAATGCTCAATTTATGCTGAAATAATAAATTTTTGTTTTTTCTTCTTTTTTTAGTTATGCTTAATTTATCCAGGAAAATTATTTTTGTTTAATTTTTATTTTATTGTATGCTTTTATTATTTTATTTTATGCTATTATTATTATTATTAGTAATTTCTAACAAAAATATTTTGTTAGTTTTTTTCCCTTTATTGTGATGCTCAATTTACACCGAAATTATTTATTTTTCATTTTTTTCCCCTCATATAACGAAACATTAACAATCTAAAACAAAAATATTTTGCTTGTGGGTTTTTTTTTCTCCTTTATTGTGATGCTTAATTTATGATGATTTTTTTTCCTTTTTTTTCCTCATATTATGAAACAATTTCTGCCAAAATATTTTGTTTTCGAATTTTGGTACGATCATCAAACTTAATTTCTAATAGTTTACGCATTTTTTTTTGTTTGTATGACGATCAAACAAACAATTTATGCTGCAAAGATTTTAGGGCGTGTTTTTTTTTGGCTGTTTGTTTTGTTGTTGTTATTGTTGTTTTGCTTATAGTAACAAAAGTTAAAAGTTGTTATAGTTTTCTAACAATTCCTGGTGCAATTCTTTTGTTTGTTTTTGCTTTTTTTTTGGAATGCTGTTACGTTATCGAACGTTAACAGTTTCTTACAATGCTTCACGCTTCAAATATTTGTTCGTTTTTCCTAAAAATCGCAAATTTTCTTTTTATTTTTAAATTGTATGCAAACCACTTGCTTTCTGGCGTTACTCATAACATTATCAAAGCTAACCTTAGATAAGTTAACGAGCATGCTAACGTTTCGGACAGGAAGTTAATATTAGCCTTAAATGAAATTTGCTAGCACGCATGACTTAACTCGCAGGTTTACATTTTTTTTTTTTTTTTTTTTAAAGCGACTATGTAGCTAGTGGTAGCTTATTTACATGAGCTTATGAGGTTATTTTCGAAACAGTGATTATCTCTTGGGGTTGTGCAGCTACACGCTACAGCTTTATACCCGTAGCTATAGATAGCTAGAGATCTTTATTGCTTATTTATTTAAATAAGGAAAGATTTTTGACTTACGTCGAGAATACGAGTGACCTGCGTGTAAATATACTGGGTGTGACGTTACCTCCAGCGCTTTGTGCGGCAGCTGTTTGTCCGTCCACTGCTTCAGTTTGATATCTACAGTGGTGTTGAAGGTGCCCGAGTCCATGGTCTGAGCGGCGGGAAGGTAGATGTTCTCGATGACGTGAGTGGAGACTCGTTCCCACAGCTTCTTCTGCAGTATGGACTCCCTGGATGGAGCGAAAGATCAGCCCAGACGTCAATCACTCAGCAACTCAGTAACACGAGCTGGTCTCCAGACAAACCGGAATACATTTTTGTGTGTGTGTGTGTGTGTGTGTGTGTGTGTGTGTGTGTGTGTGTGGGGCTCATTTATCATCAAGGACAGCTCATATTTCACCGTTTCCTGTTTGCTTTGTTCGACTATGGCATGTCGATGCGCGCGACTCCGATACGCAGAGAAAAGCAGCCTGCGGCTATTCATCATAGCATCGATCTGAGAGGATGATGAAGCTCAGAGGAGATGCTGCGCACATCTGATCTATTCCGTTTAGCCGTTCCTCAGGGCTTTGGATTCAGGAGCTACACGTCCGCGCTCCGGGCTCGACGAATCCCGAGGTAGAGGCACAGACGGCTGGCACTTTTCTCACGGAATAGAAAGTTCTGTCAGAACTCGCTGGATTTTAATAGCCGAGACACGAAAAACAGATATTTGCTCATACATGTGGCTTTAATATGGTTGTGTGTGTGTGTGTGTGTGTGTGTGTGTGTGTGTGTGTGTGTGGCTGAAGAAGGGATTAGCAGCAGGGTTGCCAGATCTGCAAGCTGACTAAATCAGCTTTTTTTAATAAAAAAAAAAAAAAAAAAAACGCAATAAGCAATAACACACAAGCGAAGTCACTGTTACACACACCCCGAAGTTGATTATTTTCCTAAATCAGCACGGCCCTAAGTGTGTTATTCCATCTTACACCACTGAGACTTGCCAGCAGTTACAACGTTCCGTTTCTAAAACAATGACACGTCGCAATTTTTACCCATTTACAGTTACTTTTAACGTTGTGGAATGGCCACGAAACAAGTCTCTGCTCGTGTCAACGTATCACTCACGTTGCAGCAGCTATAAACAGTCGCTCCCTCACAAGCCTCTCTTTAAAAATAAATAAATAAATAAATAAATAAATAAATAAACGCGGCTTGTCATGTTACCGAGCAACCGCAAAGAAAGTCACTTCCGTAAATGTTAAATAAACGTCTCGTAATGATCGGAACGTGTTTGGCTTTGATCACACTTAGCGTTCGCCGCGCGATTCCCTGCGAATGAGTCGTTGCTATAGAAACGCGTTAGAAAGGTTTGTTTCTAATCAATATGTTGGGGAAATAGTGCAAGCGTAGAGGATTGTGGGTAATTCGCCAGCTCAAGCCGCTCCATCTGATGGGAAAATGTCGGTGTTGGAGCTTTGGTGACCCAAAAAAAAAAAAAAAAGGTCGCTCCAGATTTCAGGGGGAAAAAAAACGAGATAAAAACGAGATAAAAACGAGATAAAAGACACTCACCAGTGTTTTGGAGTGACTTGACTCAAGCTGATCACCTCATCCAGGATCTCGTTCTTGGCTTTTTCATACAGCTCGTTCTGTGAAATGAAGAGAAACAAAAGATCTGATTTTCATCAACTTCTACAAAATAAATCAGCTCCTCTGTGTGTGTGTGTGTGTGTGTGTGACCGACTCTCTCACCCTGTCCAGCTCTCGTAACCGGGGGTAATTATTTTTCCACTCGGTCTCCAGGTTAAAGCGAGATGCTGTTGGATGAGGAAAGCGGAGCTCACTGTTAATATCTATTAATAAATAATTCACAATTATCTTTCAAATCTAATCACAAAAAAAAAAAAAAAAAAAAAATCAGTATTCATAACTCGGATATTCTGATCTTACCTTGCTTTCTTCAAAAGAATTTTTTTTTTTGGTCAGTGAAAATTTCCATCAATATAAAAATATCAGTATTTCATCATTATTTCAAAAAATTTCACTTAATATTTGCTCAAATTGTATTATTATTATTAATATTATTATTATTATTATTATTCATTATTGACTGCGTTGCTGTTCTACTATTTCTTAGCAAAGGATTAAAACATTCCATGTCATGCTGTTTCAGGAAAACGATCAGCGCCAGCGTGGTGTGATGAGGTGGAGTTACTGTAACCACCCTGACAGTGATTAGTTTCCTATAACAGTACACCCTGGAGTGTTTTATTCCTCTCGCACCACAGCAGTTTTAACGATTACGATCCGTAACTTATTCAAAATCATTGCGTTTTAAAAAAAAATCTGTTTATAGTTACATGTAATGCTGTAGAACGCCTGTTAGTTAGCTAGTTCCTGTTCTCGCTTACGTTATAGCAGCTGTAAACATTTCTTTTCTCTTTTGACGTTAGTAAGACAAAAAAAAAAAAATTTGATGTTAAAGTTGTTGCAAAGTCCTAAAACTGGAGACTCCTTCCACAAATCTTTATATAAAAACGCCTCCTTACAGAAAACTTCCCAAAAGTTTATCTGGAGCGTCTATAGGTTTTGACGTTTTTTTTTTTTTTTTTGGGGGGTTAAAATTTCAGTACTGAATTTCTACACTTTCTCAGAATTCTTACGATCTAAATATTTCGTTGCGTGAGCTGTTACTATAGAAACGATCAGGTATTAGAACGTGATATAATAAACCTGCGATGTGCAGCTGCGCTACCGTCAGAGCTGCTGCTGTAGAAAATTCATCAACACCTGATTTGAGAGCTGGAAGTGATTTCGCCGTAGTGCTTTTGCCGCGTGTCATTTTTCAAGGCAAAACCCCGATAAAACCCGGAAGGTGCGAAGGTGAAGTCGTGTCATAACTGTAATAACATCCTTCTGCTAAGTCGGTAACTCGGATTACGGTCTTGGTTTATTTGCTGTTGGGAAAAATAAATAAATAAAAGAAACGCTAGAAGAAAGTAGGACTAGAACTTCTTTAGGAAGGACAGGGGGGTTATTTTTAGGTCTTTCCCCTCCCCCGCACGGCTCGTGTCCCTGAGGGGCTGCAGATGCAGCGCTCTGGCCGTGATCGATGCCCCTGCAGTTGGACGTGCTCTATATCAGCGTCCCGTCTCGGCCCTGTGGGACCGCCGGCCCTGGGACACACAGGCTAAGCTGTCTGGCCTGCACAATGGAGCTGACGCTAATTGCTCTGGTTATCGGGACGGCCCCCGGCACGGCGGCTCCCATCGATCGGCCACACAAAGGCTCGGGCGCGTCCCACCATCAGGTAATAAATCTAGCGGCGCGCCGTTAATAAGAGAAGCCGGCTAATTGGTGTGGAGGATTTCTGAAACGTCCTGGATTGACACAGCACAGCAAAGTGGACATCGTCCTGCTATCGGGACCTTAATGATTTAAAAAAAAAAAACGTTTATAATTATAGTACAATTAAATCATCTGCATTCTGATTGGTCAGAAGGTGTGGATTCATTTTCTTTATCGTTTCTATAGTAACAGCTCCTTCACCGGGACTTGTACGGCAGACGCTCCGCCTTTGATCGTTAATATGAAGACGTTTTCTGTAAGGTCACGTTTATTTAACGGGAGGAGTCTCCAGTGTCAGTGCTTCGGAACATTCCTGGACATCTTCAGGACAGTTTTTTGGGGTTTTTTTTAAAAACATTTTCAGCTGCTATAACGCAAGTGAAAAGTCGTTTCATAGACACTTCACAACATTCAATGTAACGATAAACGGATCAGATATCACGTGGAGTTCTTTAATTGCTGCCTTGTAAAAGGAATAAACCACTTCGGGACGTGCTGTTATAGGAAAATAATCAACTCCTGAGGGGTGATTGTGATCCCGCTTCATCACACCACCCTGTTGTTGATTATTTTCCTAAAACAGAACGACACCGAGTGTTTTATTCCCTAATTAATAAATATTACAGGATCACGAATCATCATACGTGTGTTATATTTGATTTCAGTCGTATTGAATGAAATGTAATTAAAATGAAGCTCTTAGACACTAAAACATCTTAACAGTAGAGTAGTTGATTATTTATTTATTATTTAATTCTCCAGTTTATACTGCTTCTGTTGTTGTTGTTTTTTTGATAAGTTTGAAGCTATAATTTGCATCAGTGGATGTCTCTTCATGCGCGTTACTATACTACCGACACGCAAGTGGCACAAGGTCAATAAAAAGACAATACAAATGTAAATTTCATGAGAAATAAGCAGGCAAAATGTGTCGGTCGGACCTGAGCAGCTTCTGTGCTAACTCAGGAAATGCGTTATGAATGCGGCTCATGAAGCTTAGTCAGAAGTTATAAATATTGTTATTATAAGTTATTTATTACTGAGTTCTTATATTTATTAGCCTCATTGACACGTCATTTGTATTAAAAGAACATAATCCAAACCTCAGGAACACGTGGGCTTAAGAAAAAAATGTCGATTTCACAGCATTATTTGCTACAATCTAATTAAAAACAAAATGTCTTCCGTCAGAGGAACGTTCAGGAATATAAAAGCTCGAAGGTGCCAATAAATATCCAAAACGTTACAGTATGTGATCTGAAATGCTGCATTATGTCGGTAAAATCAATCTTTACCCGGACAGTCTGCAGATTTTGAGTGACAGTTAAAGCCTCGCTGGCTGCGAAACCTTTGCGAACTTGAACTTGAGGTATGAAACTTAAAGCGGCGCTGCGTTGTTCTGACCTTTAAACGCGTCCGCCTGCTGCTCCACGGACTCCCGCACCATTTTCCAGAAGCAGTCAGACACGGCCAGGCTCAGGTTCTTCGTCGTCACCTGGTGGGCCTTCAGCATCCCCTCTCTGCACGCCGCCATGTTTCATTAGCATTCAGAGAGAAAATGATTCGCCACGATACTATAACACAGCAACGCTATACAGCTATACAATCAAACATAATAGCGCAGTGCGGCAGCGCTTCATTCACACTCAGCGCTTTTTTTTTTCCCTTTTTTTTGGGGGAGGAGAAACTTTCCGGAGCTCCTTTTGCACAAAACAAAAAACCCACAGTAACCATAGCAACTCATTTACAGATCCTCTTTAGTATCAGGTAACGAATTCGATGTGTAAAAAAGTTTCTGTAAACATTTTAGAAAAGTGCAAAATAATGACAAGCGCTCCTTCTTTTTTTTTTTTTTTGGTCTTGCTTATTTCATCTGCATTACTACTACTACTAATAATAATAATAATAAATCTAATCTAGAGAGCACAACTAGCTAGGCTAGAGAATTAGCAGATACTACTGTAGCTAGAGCTGGCAAGAGCGTTGTCATGGTTACAGTGTGCACTTTGCGTGAGAGACAGTCCTGATGTAAAATAAATAAATAAATAAATAAATAAATAAATGTGTAATGTTTTTAACTTTAAGACTCAAAGGTAGCAAGTTGAAAACTCTTGTCTTTGTTTCCAAAAAATATAACACCCCCCCCCACCCCGACCCCCAATTCAGCTGCATAAAAGTTTTGCCCCCCCGCGGTAATCCATTCGAGGCACTGAGTCGGTTTGGTGAAATACATCCGAGTGCCATCGGCGTAGCTGCGCAAAGATCTTCCTTGATCTTGCAGGATTTGGAGGAGCAGGAGAAGTATTAAGGACGTCCCTGGGGAACTATCGTCCTGTTACTCCAAATATGTCCAAATACGTCCTGTCCTGATATGATCCTTTTCCATCATTTTGTTTAATAGCTAGAACTAAGGCAGAAGCCCTGTGGATTAGTGGGGACTGGATACGTTTTCCATGGAGACGTGGGATAGTGTAATTATTGCCTGTGTATCTCTGGGATCTTAGTTTAAGTGGGAGCATCATGACACGGTTCTGCTTCTCTGCTACCGGTACTGCGGCATTACGTTACATCATCATCGTTGAAAGGAACATGAATAGAGAGATGTACCGGGGCGTATTAGAGGAGAATTTAATCTCCTCAGCCAAGAAGCTGAATCTGAGGAGAAGATGGACGCTCGGACAAGACAACAACCCCAAATATTCAGGCAAAACAGCTCAAAACCGCTCAAAACAAGTCAAAACAAGTCAAAACAGCTCAAAACAAGTCAAAACAACTCAAAACAAGTTAAAACAGGTCAAAACAACTCAAAACAAGTCAAAACAAGTCAAAACAGGTCAAAACAGGTCAAAACAACTCAAAACAAGTCAAAACAGCTCAAAACAAGTCAAAACAAGTCAAAACAAGTCAAAACAGGTCAAAACAGCTCAAAACAAGTCAAAACAACTCAAAACAAGTTAAAACAAGTTAAAACAGGTCAAAACAACTCAAAACAGGTCAAAACAAGTCAAAACAGCTCAAAACAAGTTAAAACAGGTCAAAACAACTCAAAACAAGTCAAAACAGCTCAAAACAAGTCAAAACAAGTCAAAACAGGTCAAAACAACTCAAAACAGCTCAAAACAACTCAAAACAGGTCAAAACAAGTCAAAACAGGTCAAAACAACTCAAAACAACTCAAAACAAGTCAAAACAACTCAAAACAAGTCAAAACAGCTCAAAACAAGTCAAAACAAGTCAAAACAAGTCAACACAGCTCAAAGCAGCTCAAAGCAGCTCGAGCCAGTCTCACCACAATGCTAATACATAAAGCTAATAATATCTCGAAGCTGTACCTGCCAACAAAATACTAATGTTGATCTTTTGTGGTATAAATTCTTTTTTCCCCCCCATCAATTTCTTTTTTTTTTTTAAACATATCTTTGTTTATGCTTATGAATACATCCTACCGTGTCCATATTTAACAAGCACAAGAGTCCAAAAACGTCATGTGTTACGTTAAATTTGAAATCAGTATATGCATATAGTATCAATATATTAAATAACAAAAACAAAAGGGGGTGAAATACTTATCCGCCATCGGTGTATATCAGTGTAAATCGACTAATTGACATGCTGGTAGAAATTGCATTATATCCTGTGTTAATGCTTTTCCCCCTCGGTATAAAGACGCTCCGAGAGGCGCTCGCTCTCTTTTCTATCGTCTCATGCAGAAAACAAAAAGCTCGGGTTTTTAACCCCAAAACAATAAAACGCAGTAATAACAACATGTCAGAGACATTTTAGGTTTAAGATATCGAGCACAGGTAGAGCATAGATACATGGTATAGTCATGTGACCTACTTGTGTGTGTACGTGTGTGTGTGTGTGTGTGTGTGTAGTACACGTGGAATTTTCAGTCTGATGACGTGAAGACACGCCCATTTCGCTTATAATTACTACCAGACTGCAGAACTAAATCCCCTCTGAATGGAAAACACTTCTCACCTTAACAATCTGGAGTTCCTAAAGAAGTCCTCTTCATAGTCTTTAATCGAGTCGATGCTTTCACTGCTGCTGCCTAGCAACGCAAAAACAAAAAAAAAGATATATATTTCCACTTTTTTTAATATACATATATATATATAAGAACGCCTAGGAACGTTCACGTACCTTTTCCAGTCACTACAGCGAAGTAGCCCAGAGCTTTCATAGGAAACAGCTTGCCTTCGATGATCTGCTGGATCTAAACAATCAGGAGAAGGAAAACAGCGAATAAACAATTGGTTTTCTCTTCGTTTTTACGGATACGCTCGGCGACTAACGCCTCTCCCCTGACACCCGAGTCTGAAGGCGATGAAAGGTCGCCACCTGGTGGACACAAAGCGAATGCCGTGCCTAAAAATGGAGTGAAGTCAGGAAGGTCTGTCAAAGTTCGACAAATATATTTACAACCAAACTCACCTATCAGTTCAAACTACATAATCCTGATCGCAAAACTAATATTTTATCAATTATATTATGTTCGGTCATTCGTGTTTCTACAGCAAGCTGACTACAATTTATAACAAACTGCTTGTGGTTTTTTTTTCTCCCCTTAACAGAATGCTCAAAGAGTCAGAGTACTCTGAGTTGAATCTTAACTTTAAATTTCTTGATCATTTTTTCATAATAAAAAATATTTTATAAATCAGATTGAGACTCAGATTCTTTACATTAAATATTCTAATACGTTTTCACAGGGACGTTCACGTTCATAAGCGTAGCAAATTACGTATTTTTAAAAAAAACATGAGGAGATGTTTATTTAACGTTTGTGGAAGGAGTCTCCAGTGTCAGCGCTTTGTAACGGTCAGCGATAAAGCTGTAACTTGTCGGTCACATGACAAGCTGCATTTTTTTTTCATCGTATTAATGAAACTTAATACGTATTAAAAACTTTAATAAATAGAGACTGTAATCCTTAGCTAATTTCTGATGAACAGACGAACACGTTGTTCGTCCCGAATGCTGTCAGATCGCCGCTTCATTTCGATGAAATTGCGCCGAAAGACGATTTGCGATTTAAATACGTTTTGTGCGGCCCTGCGTAAACGTCTGATTCGTATTTCAGTAGCTAGCTGGGTAGTTTTCTGGGGCTAACAGTGTAACCACGGCAACCCGAGAGATGAAACGTCGTAGCTGGGGACTCACTCGGCTCGGGCTCGCGAGGTTCTTCTCGGCCAGGTCCACTTTGGTCAAGACAAAGATGGTCCTCTTGCCCTGAGGGTCCATCTGACTGACCAGATCAGTGACTATACTGCGCTCTGCATCTACTGATCCATCTGAGAGAGAGAGAGAGAGCGAGAGAGAGAGAGAGAGAGAGAGAGAGAGAGGTGTATTAATGAGGAATAACACACACAGGTCATCAGGAGAGTCACTGGAGTGTATGGAAGCTCACCTTGAATACACAGGATGATGGCGTTTGGGTTCTGCATGTACGCTTTACTGATGCTGAAGATGGTCTCCTTGGTGTCTGCAGCCATTCCGGTGGTCACCGTCTGTAACACACACACACACACACACACACACACACACACACACACACACACACACACGACATCAAACACAGGGTTTGGAACATGTGAGCTTGTACAGCGGTTCTCAACAGGTTCTATATCAGTATGTGACCTACATCTGACCTAAAGTCCAGACCCAAACGCTTTAGGTTTTAGCTTTCTAATTCCCTCGACGTTATTTCACAATATGAAGAGGCCAGAATCAGGTATTAAAGTAAAATTTGAAAAAAAAAGTGGGTGACAAAATTCACAAACTGCTCTTAACTTCCGAAGCAAATCGTGATTCTTGATTGTGTTCTTGATTAAACCCACTTGCGATTTTCCACGCAGGAAGTCAGCCATTTTGAGTTTCTGAGCTTCTCCTACAGATTTTGATCAACCACCGTTTGGAATTTGAATATTATATCATATTCTTGCGAGACAGTGAAACCATGGCAACCCGATTCCTCAGTTTTTTTTTTTCCTATGTGGGACATTTCATCCATAACACACAAATGAATGTTTCTGGCCTGATGTTTAAAAAAAACATGCTTCGAGTTCATTTGCAGAGTGGGAGGGCTGCCGAAAACAGGAAGTGAGGCAATATCTCGGCAACAGCATAATATCTTTTTTCTTCAAATTTAATATATCTCCTGATTTTCCTAATGGCTTCTGGTCTTCCTGTGAAAGTGCTTGGACCCCTTAATTGCTGCCTGCATCTATTATTATTATTACTTGATTAGGGCTGATGAGTATAACTATGCTGCTGTTGTTTTTTTTCATTAATGCAAGAAAATAACTGCTGGATGCTATTTGTTTTCTAACGACTAGATGTTTTTTTTCCCCCCAAATTATAATTTTTGTTATATTAATTATATTCCATGATATTATATTTTGTTCCTGATTATAAGCAGGAACACTGGACACGTTCTGAATTTAAAAAACACACTATAAAAACCAAACAACTAATATTTGTCTTTTGGATGGAGAAGTAGTAGAGGAACGAACACACGCACGACACGTGACCCATGACCCACTCCGCGCCGCTCACACCACACTTCGGGGTCTGGATTCTCCAGTTCGGAACGTGTTCTGGGCATTTTTATAGATTTATAGAGGTAAAGCTTACACTGATCACTCCTGGCAAGTCCACTAGAACCATCCTTTGGATCCCCGGGCCTTTCACACTTAATGAGATCGTCTGCAGGAGGGAAAAAAATAATAAAAAATCATGGTTACAATATGATACATTCAAATTTAATCCCATATGTGGCTAAGTTTGTGTGTGTGTGTGTGTTTGTGTGTTTGTGTCAGAGAGAGAGAGAGAGAGAGAGAGAGAGAGAGAGAGAGAGAGAGTAGGAGTCTCCTCGCCTCAGGACTGACTGTCTGGCCGTCCTTCACACTCTTCCTCATCCTCAGCTCAATCTCACGCCTCAGTGCTGCCAGCTAAAGAACAGCAGCATTAGTCTCGCAATCCATTAAATCCACTGAACTGTAGTAATAATAATAATAATAATAATAATAATAATAATAATAATAATAATAATAATAATAATCCTACATCGTCCTCTTTTCCCAGGTCGAACTCGCGGCTGCTGTCTTTGAACATGGCCACATGATGAGGGCCTTCACTCAGCGTCACCTACAGAACAAACAAACAAATAAATAAATAAATAAATAAATAAATAAATAAATAAATAAATACACATTTATACACGTGTAGAACACATTGAATACGACGCGACTACACGTAACAACAGCGTGCAACATTCGCAAAAATGCATCAACACCAAGCTTAATGTATATTCTTTCAATCATAAACTATTTAATAGAGAGATAGATAGACAGATAGATAGACAGATAGATAGATAATTTGATTAGACAGAAGAGTTATCAACTCAGCCTTTGAAACTGTAACTTGCTGAAAATGCCCTGTATCACATGACTAAAACTCTACATCTGATTGGTTGATGAGATTTTCACTGCATCCGAAAAAAAAAAAAACTCGGAAATCGAGACACGGAACGTACGTAATATTTTTTACGCGTTTCCTGACCTACGGGGAAAAAAAAAACATCATCATTTCAAAGCCAAATTTCATAGCAAAACTGTAATTTGTCATCCTCCGGTGACATGGCTCTAAAACTAGCTCCGCCCCCAGTGCTCGACCCCGCCCCTTCTCCTTACAGGTATACGCAGGTGAAGAGGCGGGGCCCGGGGTCGGTGCTGCTCACCTTGACGGGGGACCTGGTCATCATCTCTCCCGAGCCTCGAGGGAAGATCCGAGCCTGAGCGATCATCTCCAACACGCTGGTCTTCCCTGCGCTCTGGTCACCTACAACCACCACCTGAACACCACCGTTTAGGACACGCCCACTTTAGAATAAACACTGAGGCACTCTCAGCTCTGATTACGTTCATTATTTATTTATTTATTTATTTATTTATCTATCACTCGCTATTTGCAGGCGAGAGGTGTGTTTATGGTGAGCACTGACCCTTGGCAGGTGATCCTGAGTGTTGTAGTTGGAATCGTAATCTGAAAGAATGTCCAGGACTTCAGAGTACAGGTCAATCAACGACTTCTGCACAGAGGGGGGAAAAAAAAAAAGTCAAAAAAGGAAAAAAAAGAGACTCATCATCATGGATTATCAGTATGCTAAGCGAGCTTTTACATATGCGGTGTGTCTGAACAGAACCGAGTCAACTCTGGTTAGAAAGTGAATCGACTCTGAATCGACTCGGCTCCAGGAAGTGAATCGAACATGCTCTGTCACAGTGTGTGTGTTTTTTGGGGTTTTTTCCGTAGATGTGAGCTGCTAAACTGAGCCAAAGGACAGAGCTGTAGCACTACAGAAACGCTATCTGTTCTGGAGAGAGTTGTCCCGATGAACAAAAAGAGCAAGAACTCTGGACGCAACACACAAAAGGTTTTAAACTCTATATTTATATAATTATACAGTCATTATATAGTTAGCACCGCCCCCAAATTCTCTATGCATGAGTGATTTTAGTGATTTTAGTGATTTCTACACTCAATTGGTAAAGATACGAGGTAAAAACGTGGGTAATAGAACATGCCGATTTAAAAAAAAAAAAATTATAATTCAACATTTACACTCTCTGGCCACTTTATTAGGAACACCTATACAGCTATCATGCATGCCTTTATCCAGTCAGCCAATCACGTGACAGCGGAGAACAACACAAAAACACAAAATAACGCACAGTACAGGTCAAGAGCTTCCGTAAATTTTTCACGTCAAACATCGGAATGGGGGGAAAAAATATGATCTCGGTGCCTTTTGACAGTTTGAGTAATTTAGAAACTACTGGGATTTTCGCTCTCAACAGGCTTTACACAGAATGGTGTGAAAAATGGGGGGGGAAGAAAGAAAAAAAAAACATCCAGCGAGTCGCAGTTGCGCAGGCGGAAACGCACGGCTGATGAGAGAGGTCAGAGGAGAATGGGCCGACTGGAGGAATCAAGCTGACAGGAAGGCTACGGAAACTCAAATAGTCACTCTTTACAACCGTGCTGAGCAGAAAAGCATCGCAACACGTTGATCAGGAATGTTTGCGGAATCTGTAACATGAAGAACTGACGCTGGTCTTGAGAGCACAGGGCGGTATTAGTATGGTGACCTTAAAAGCGACCTGAGAGCGTCGAAATAATTTAAAAACAAATAAATTAGGCGAGGCTAGTTAGCAAGATCAGTCAGTCAGTGAGCGAAAATTCCTCCTCTAGGCTTCACTGAATCACTTAATTCAACTGGGTACGTCGTTTTCACGTGAATTGCGTTCCATTAACACAATTTGTTTGCGTCCATCCAACACGATTTGTTCGTGTATTTTGAATACAGTCGAACCTGGATCGCTGGGGGAGTGACAGAGAGAGCGACGTTCACCGCTGGACTGTTCTACGACGATTGTTTTAATACTACAGTTATTTCTTCCTGTCAGCGCTAACATCCTCGCTAGCTTTTATGACATCACTGGATCACGTTGATACTACGTGAAACGATTAAACACACTCGCTGTACATAATTGGAACTGGTAACTGGAAACTTGTTTAAATTAAAGCAATGAAACCCCGGTTTGATGAGAAATATTTTACGTGATATACTCTCTTAAATCTGACCGACCGCACGTTTCGTTTTTTTTCAGCGTAGCTAGAGTATTCGCGCGCGCGCGCTTTTCGACGACGCGACTCAGTCAGTCATCATCTGTACAGAAAATACTGGGGGGGAAAATGGACTCCGGGAGATTAGACAGGGTGAGATCTGACCTTGACTTTCCTCTGATGAATGCCTTTGTCATCCTTCTGCAGCACCACTTTCCTCAGCTCTTTATTCTCCTTCTCCAGGCGCTCCAACATCCGCTGATACTTCAGCTGAAGAACGAAAAGGACCGGCGTTAGGGCTGGGCTCGTTTATTCGTTTAATTCCGCAGGTGTGAGCGTCTCTAAGCTTCGTCTTTACATCCCTAGTCCTTATGTGAGTGCACCAAGTAGGTAAGGACGGTTAATAATGGTTTATCCACCCTGTCGAGTGCGCTGTAGTCATTTGGGAGGCACGGAAACACACCTGTGTGAGAAGGAGCTCCTCTTGCAGCTGGTCGATTTTCTCTTTATCCGACGACTACAAACAGACAAAAGAACAAGAAGTTACACACCGACTCGTTTCCTCACGCGGGTTTCTCGCTAGCGTCTGTTCATCCCTGAAACGATCCTCATGCAGCGATCACAGGTCTGAACTCAGCACCCGAGCGGAGGAAAGCCCAGTTAATGCAAAGACGGAATGCAGAGGGAAAATTCATTTCAGTGATCATTTTTCAGTCTGGAGGAATCATGAGATCAATCAAATGATGATGTGAGGGGGGAAGAAAAGGAAAAGAGAAGGAGCCCTGTAAAAGAAGGTGGAATTATCGATAATAAACTCACACCTTTAATGCATTTCTGACACACACACAGAAATGACAGAAGACTAAAGGATGGTTATTATTATTATTATCATCATCATGATTATTATGATCCATGTAATACACCCCCACACACACGCACACACACTTGTAGACATGTGAGACGCTGGTGGTAAGAGATATTGCGTTTTAAATGTACTGAATATCACGAATTGTATTAAATATCGCTGCAGGCTGATTATGAAAAGCAGCAGGAAACACGCTACTGCATGCAGTTAACGCCGTGTTAGGACTTAGCTTTGAGTCTCACTGATTAAATGAAATTTAAAAAAAAAAAAAAAAAAGGAAAAAAAAGCAAGCGTGACTCAAATAACACTCCAGGAGAGACACTTCCTGACTCGGCTGATGCGAGTGATATGACAGAAAGCCGTCGAAGCGACTCCAGTGACGCTTTCAGCCCTTATCTAGGACCCAATGTGGCCCTCAGCGCCGTCCGACGACTGCATACGACTGAGTGCAAAAGTTTTCACCCCCTGTGGATTTTCGTTGTGAAAATGTTGCTTTATTTTCAATTTATCTCCCAAAAAATCTGGAAGGCAAGTGATTAAAAGTGCGTTGTATCCTGTAACACAACAACGATCCATGACGTAAAGCAAAAATCATCTGAAAAGTAAGAAGTGCAACCAGATTATTAATAACTTAAATATTATTTGATACTATTTATATCACATTTAAAAAAAAAAAAAAAAAAGAGGGTTCGAATTTTTGAACCTATTTTTCGTTATTAATATCTTTACACTGTTCGACCATTTGTGTCACTTTATTTCGTCGAAGTTCTGTCCTGCGGGTGCACAAACTTTTGCACTCCATTAAAAAGGAACCAGCCATAGCTCAGGACTAGTTTCGGGAATTAACCAGAGGTTATAAGCATGTAATAAGCGGTTTACTAACTAAAGGCCAATCACTAATTAATGAATAATAACCGTGTCTTTAAAATATATTCTATATCATAGACTAACGTTTTAATAATTAATAATATAAATAGCAATTTAAAAAAAAAAAAAAAAAAAAAAAAGGAAAAATGTGAATCTTTGGAAAGGAGTGGGTCTATTAATTAATTAATTTAATTAATTTAATTACACAAACAAAAACAAACAAATAAAAAAATAAATAAAATTAAAAAGAAAATAAGTTAAAAAAAACAAAGAGCAAACAAATCATTAAATACATAAGAAAATATGTAAATAAATAAATAAGCAAATAATTCGATACCTGAGTAAATAAGCAAATAAATAAATAAATAGGAACGTAAATAAGTAAATATATAAGTTACTAAGTAAAAATGTAAGTAAATAAATAAATAAACAAGCAAATTAATGAATTTTTTTTTTTCTAAATTGCTCAAGCAACTTTTTTTCGAACTATGCATTACTTGATTGTAAAATAAATAAAAGTAATAAAACTCTTCAAGGAATTATTAATAACACTGATATAAAGTGCTAATGAAGAGCTGATTAATAAAGGAGGAGCTCACGTCACAGACTAGAGACGTAGCAGGGACACGTCTGGTCTGTAGATGCACTATCATAAATCAACGTTCTCACGCCAGTCAGTAATTCTCCTGGGATTTAGCTTTTATCTAAGATTTGAGGTTTTAATATAAATATGACTGAATAATGGTGTAAATAATGTAATAAGAGGACAGGGAATTTATTCAGCTGATGAACAACTTCCCTGCGTTGCGTGTCTTTATATAGAATACGACTGGCGTGAGAACGGCTGCAGTGGACGTGCCGGGAGATGGACCTTCACCTTGTGGGGGAATTTCGGGGCCTGGCTGGGGGGCGGAGTCTGAGCACGGCCGGGGCGGGGCTCGTTACTGGCCGCCGCCCGCCGGACTTCTTCCTCGTGCTGCTGGATCTGCTGCTGAATGAGAACGAGTTCTCCGAGCAGCCCCTGCTGAGGGACGGCACAGTGAGAGAGAGAGAGAGAGAGGCGGAGTCAGCTGTCAGTCAACCTGATCACATGACGCTGGAGGAGGAGGAGTTTACAGGAGGTAGAGAGACAGCGGCGAAAAAAAAAAAAAAAGAAAATCCGAACGCTGAGAACTCCTAAAATTTAATCAGTGGTGATGATGCATTTTAAATAAATAAATAAATAAATAAATAAATAAATAAAGTACAACTCGCGCCATTTCTTTTTTCCAAATAAATAAAGTATTGATAAAAAAATATATATATTATTTTAATCATAAATTAAGTTAAATTTTAACCATAATAAATATTTTAATGTTAATTTGTATTTAATGTTTTAAATATTTT
The DNA here is from genome assembly GCA_037576825.1 of Pangasius krempfi. NCBI lineage: Eukaryota > Metazoa > Chordata > Actinopteri > Siluriformes > Pangasiidae > Pangasius > Pangasius krempfi. Next base: position 2,243,500 of record CM074975.1, on the reverse strand, counting down.
TAATTAATGCCTGCGTTTATTAATGTTAAAAAGGATTACAGCTTTTTTTAATTAATGCTTTTAAATAATTTTAAAAAAAAACTAACAGAACACAATGAGTTAATTTTTTTTTAAATGAATTCATTTTAAATTAGTTTTAAACAATAAACATATAAAAAAAATGTGAATTAATGTTTTTTAATAACGAATAAATAATAACTCTCTCATTAACCAACGCTTCTTTCTTTCATCCAGGAGTTAAATAAATTTTTTTTTTTTTGTATTTATCTGTCATTCATGCAAATAGACACTTCGTTAATAACCTTTTTTTTTTAAATTAATTTATTTATTTAAATTTTTTTTAAGCGTCTCTGTGCTAGTGGAAACACTTCGGTTCTGATATCAGCTTTAAAAAAAAAAAAAAAAAAAAAAATCAGTGAGTTCAAACCATAAAGTGTAAATCAGCTACTGTTCAGTTCACACTGCAGCTCGAATAAATGCGTCTAATCCATTCGTTTGCTTTTGTTCTCGCTAAACGGCGACAGAAAGGAGAGTTTCTGATGAGCAGTGAGACAGCTGAAGCACGTTAAAGCTTTTCTGAAGCAAATGATTATAAGGGATGAAGCTTTATGAAGCTTGCTGAAGCCGAGCTCTCAGAAATCCTGTGTTATTACAGAATACACACTTATCCCTGATATACACACACACACACACACACACACACACACACACACACACACACAGAGGTTCATTTCCTCTAAAACACACTGCCAGTCTAAAGTTTTTCAACACCTGGCGTTTCTCATACGCTATCGTTTCCATAGTAACGGCTCATACGCAGGTACAGCGGAAACTCCACACGGTCGGACTTCATAACGCGAGTGATCGTCGATATGGTGAATTTCCTGTAAAGAGATGCTTATGTAACATTTGAGGAAGGAGTCTCCAGTGTCAGAGGTAAAGCTGTTAAGATAAAAAGACACTCTGACTGCTCGGAATTGACTTTTACACACGTTCGCTCGTGGACGCACACTACACTACACTACCTGAAGTTGTTTGGTGTTGTGCGCACGCTACACAATCGCTCGTGGACGCACACTACACTACACTACCTGAAGTTGTTTGGTGTTGTGCGCACGCTACACAATCGCTCGTGGACGAGGTCCCACCTTCTAACAAAAATAAACTCGAGAGCTGTCAATCATGTGACTGTCACTAATTTGTATGGAAACAAGAAGAAAAAAAAAAAAGAGAAATAAAAAGAGAAATATTGTTCGGGGAGACGTAGGGTATAATGATACATATATTTTTTATTTTATACATTTTTGCTGTTCCTAACAACCATAAGTTTATGTAAACGCAGTATTATTATTATTATTGTGCTTACGTTTTGGCCTCGGTCTCTCACACAAATAGACGGATGATAACTGGATTCAGGGATCTGCTGCGCGGGACGGTAGATGAATTTGATTTCCTCTCTGACTCTCACTGGCTGTTTCTCATCGCTGTACTTGTAACTAGTCGTAGAGGGGTTCAAGCTACACAATTATCGGGCACGCTTGAAAATATCGGCGGCTCAGCGATCAGCCGCAGGCTGAGAATATCAAGACGCTGAACCGTTCACACTTCGAGTACGTGCGGAGACTCGTCGCCGAGCTGGATGGAGCAACAATACGGACTATCAGGGGTAAAATCATGTAGTGTACGCTAAGCTTAAGAGTGAAGCAGACTATTTCTCTAACGGACACACTGATATATAAAAAAAAAATAATAATTCTTTGCGACATTTTAAAATTTTAGATATAATATCAGGGATTCAATGACTTTTGAGTGGCAGCGTGTATGTTACTTTGCGCTTCCTGTTAAACAGCCCACTTTTAATCAATATTGCCTTACAAGTCCTCGCTGGATGAAAAAGACAAATAGGAAATGACATGCCACGAAGCACACGCAGTACGTCGGCTCACGAGGACGAGGAGCTGAAAAATGATCAGAAATGCATTCAGAGGCACAGAAGTAATCAGTGACTCTGCGTGAGCTTTACAGAACGGTGTAAAACCGCACACAGGAAGTGCCTCGGGGAAATCAGGAGCTTCGGGAGTCGAGCTAAACATGCAAGTTCGATATACATCACATCGTGTAGCTTTGGCGTAAACAGAAAGAAGCGGCGGTGGGGTAAATCCATAGCTTTATGCCGCGTTCGTGATGCCTCGTAAGCAGTAATGTGAACGCTGACGCTGTGTAATAATGTCATTTCACCGCCTCGGGGGGGAAAAAAAAAAAAACATGGACGCCTCCTCGAAGGCGTGTCTTTTGTTTGCGCTGTCAGAGCTCGTAAAGCTCGTAAAAAGCTACTTTAAGTGCACTTTTACAGTTACGGGCCTGAGTGGCTATTGGCTCTGTTCTTATAACATTATAATCCTTCAAACATTCATGCAGCATTTTGGATTGAAATTGCAGCACAGCAACAACAGCGGACGATAGCGAGTAGCTTAGCAACAAGCTAGCCGGCTAACGTTGATGATTATCTTTTCAAAAACGGTGATTACTATGGTCCCTGTTATAGATTTAACCGAGTACTGGGTCTGTATCTGAGCTGATCTAAAGCTAATACTGCTATAAACTCATTTAGACGAAATTTCAAGTTGAAGTGGTGTTTTCGGTGCGTGTTTTTTTTTTTAACCCTTCGCCTCGAAAGCAGCACAAGGTCCCGAACACCTTAAAAACGCTGCTAGCTAGAGAAATATTGTTCACGATGTCAGTTTTTAATGTGTATTAGTTTGTTTCGATGCGGAGAAGTGCTGCCACGAGTTAACGCCAATATATAATCGACTTCATTTAGTCACTCTGTCCTCCATTTTGTTTTTTTCCGCATACTCGCTTCCCAACTCACGACCTGAGACGGCGCCGATCCGATACCCAGGATCGTTATTGGGCCGACAGCAGCACAAAAACAAAAAATTAATTAAAAATAACGATCGGATATCGGAGGAAAAGGAATGAATTTGATCGGAAATGAAAAAAAAAAAGACTTGAAATTTGGAAAAGTTTTTTTTTTTTAAACTGGATATAAACTACATATAAAAAAGCCTTGATTATATATTTTTTGTGTGTGTGTTAGGATTGATTTTGTTTTATATTTAGACTTTATACTTTTTTTTACTACATTTGCTATGCAATAGATTTTTAGATTTTTATGTTTTTATCTACGTATTTTTTAAGCTAGTTAACAAAAATCATTTTCGTCACTCGGCGCTTTTCTGAAACGTTGAACTTTGGAAGTCTGTGTGAAAAAAAAAAAAAAAAAATCCAAAGGTGTCTTATAAAGAGCCAGCATCCTTTCTGTAGGTTCACACTTAAACGTGAGCTGATGATGCGAAAGGGTTGTTTTTCTGATTTCCGCAAACCTCTGTTACTCGATATGCAGGTTTAAACACGCTGTATCTGGTTGAGATATTGTATCATGGTGGAAAGCTGGCGTCTGCTGAGCCACACACGCTCTGGCGATCGGGAGGAACTATTTTTATTGGCTGAAACTTTTTAATCGTGATGAAGCGTGAGCATTTTTCAGGCATCCGGAACCAAATCGACGTCGCCGGCAGGGAAGAAGCGGAGGGAATGGAGATGGACTTGCCTTCTTAAACTTGTCGCTGCTTTCAGCGCCAGTTCCCGTCGGCTGGATCTCGGGTGCGTTCAGGTTTGGCTCACCTGGAGTTTCTGAGAAAACACACATCACCCGGGCAAATGTGACAACTATTCACTATTCTAACAAACACACTGAACATGTGGCTGAACTAGCAACCAGAGTGACGTCACTTCCTGTTTTAATCCCTCATCACCACGTTCAAAACGGACTCAAAGGTTTAGAGCAGGGCGCTTAAACTTTTTACAGTCAGGGACTTCTTTTAAGTAAAAAAATTAATATATATATATATATTTATCTGACTCACTTACTACAGATTTGTTTGTAGAAACAAACCAGTAAAAGAATTAAATCACGTCATTTAAATGTGTACAATAATAGTCTATTTATCGGAACGAGAAAATTTTATTTTTTATTAATAATTAAATATTTCCCAGCTGATATTATTTCGAGGCGTAGAGATGAGTGATGTGATAAAAAAAAAAAATCATAATCATAATTTTCATTTCGACGAGCTACAGTAATGCTGCATTTAAAAAAACCGCTTGGAATAATAATAATAATAATAATAATGCATTTAGTTATTAATAATAAAAAATGTATAATTATTTTGTATTTAAAAATATTTTATTTACATTTATTTTATAGATTTTTTTAACACTGATTTTTTTTTTACAATTTTAAAGATTAATTGCAAAATTTTAAACATTACATCAGCTACTTCCAGTCAGTTTGTACCTATTAAAATAATAATAATAATAATAATAATAATAATAATAATAATGCATTTAGTTATTAATAATAAAAAATGTATAATTATTTTGTATTTAAAAATAT
>CM074975.1:2230167-2239031 GCA_037576825.1 Pangasius krempfi | reverse complement strand
AATAATAATAATAATAATAATAATGCATTTAGTTATTAATAATAAAAAATGTATAATTATTTTGTATTTAAAAATATTATTTACATTTATTTTATAGATTTTTTTAACATTGATTTTTTTATTTATTACAATTTTAAAGATTAATTGCAAAATTTTAACATTACTTCAGCTACTTCCAGTCAGTTTGTACCTATTAAAATAATAATAATAATAATAATAATAATAATAATCTGAAAAAATGGTGACGTATTCCTCACTTACGCTCAATTCACCGAGTTGCTCATTTTATCAGTTTGGAAATCCCTGCTGTTACACGTTTGAGCCGTAAGTCTTTCAAACATAGATGAGAAATGTGAGTCAGATGGAAAGACACCAAAAAAAAAAGAAAACTAGGAAAGAATTTAGATGAAAATCCCTTAGAGAAAAAGAGCAACTCATGTAGTCTAGTGAGGACCCAAGAAAAAAAACAAAAAAAACAAGGCAAGTCAAATCAACAACAATTCACGAAAAGTCAGCTGATTTTCATGGGACGAAACCTAAACGCATTTAAAGATTTCTGTTAGTCATAGAGTAATGAGTCATATTTACAGAAACCTCTTGCATCTTTAAACAATGACGTTGTAGGGGAAAAATTAAGGAGCAGCTCCTCCGCCTCACTCTCCGACGGATACCCTGACTGCAATTTTATAGCATCGGGCTTCTATTTCATTTTTACTCATGTACTCCATTAGGAAAGGAAAATTTCCTTTAAAAATGCCAAAGTAATCGCAAACTCTCTGCAAGAGCTGCAGGATTGTGGTACAATTTATCACTGAGGTCCTACGCCATTTTACCTCATCTTATCATACCGTATTGTTCTCTTATCGCACTGTAGCTTTTTCATACCTTATTTAAGTTATTATATCTCATCTAACTTGGCTTTGTTTGACTTGCCTTGGCTTTGATGTGATGTGATTTTACTGGACTTGACTTTGTCAGACTTGATGTAACTCGATTTGACTTGACTGTTTATTATTTAACCACGACAACTTTATTTGACTTGACTGGATTTAACAGTATTATTTGACTTCACTTGACTGTTTTATTTGACTAGACTTCTACTTTATTTGACTTTATTAGATTTGACTTGACTTCATCAGACTTGAAAAGACCTGATTTGACTTGACTATTTATTTGCCTTCTACAACTTTAATTGACTTGACTTTAACATAACTTTACTTGACTTGACAGTATTATTTGACTTCATTTGACTGTTTTATTTGACTTGACTGGATTTAACAGAATTATTTGACTTCACTTGACTGTTTTATTTGACTAGACTTCTAGACTTCTTTATTTGCTTTCATTTGACCTGATTTTATTAGATTTGACTTGACTTCATCAGACTTGAAAAGACCTGATGTGACTTGGCTGTTTATTTAACTCTGACGATTTTAATTGACTTGACTTTAACATAACTTTATTTGACTTGACTTGATTGGACTTTTATTTGACTTGATATTTGACTAGACTTCACTGAACTTGGTTTGACTATGAGATTTGACTTTATTAGTGGACTTATTTTTATTTGTTTTAGCTTTAATTTTATTTTATCTGTGGGAGGGGGGGTGTTGATTAAGTATTTGAATATCTTCACTGTATATTTCTGCTTTTGGGTTTATGTAATTTGAAAATCAGTATTAAAAAAATTAATAATAAAAAATAAAAAAACATCTTAAAATAAGAATATGTTAAAAGGAGTTAACATGACACTGAATGACCAAACATATTACTTGTGGAGAAAAGTAAAGGGAAAACATTGAAAATGAAACAAATGGGATATTTATAAAAAATAAAAAAAAAAAAAATAAAAATTAAAAAAAAAGCATTTATGCAGTCAGAACTCACATCCAGACGTGCAACAAGTATGGAGACAAATTCGTTAGTTGCTTTTGTAGTTTTTCACTATTGGGATAGAAACAGGATTTAAAGATCTCTGCTGGTTTGCACCGGTCTCTCATTTAAAACTTACCATTTAACCTTCCACGACTACCTCACTCTAAAACCATATACGTGTGTTTGTGTCAGTTAGCGATGTATAATGGTGAATACACTTTAATATCTGTAACTCAGTCGATTTATGGGGGGGAAAAAAAAAAGTCAGACCAATTTTGTGCTGAAAGATACAAGACATCATTGTCAGGAGTCCTTAGTGGCGCCCAACCGTCCATTTAACATGGGGGGGGGGGGTAATTAGGAGGATGGGGGGAGGGGGATCACTGTGTGCTGTTTACACACCTAACAACAGACGCAGATCAGAAGCTCCAATGACTGCACTATTCACACCTGTGAAAACGTGGAAGGAAGGAAAGGGGGGGAACAAGAGGAACACAAGAAATGTGAAAAAAAGAAAGAAAAAAAAAACGATGGTAGTAAAAGGACTGATTTACTGCGGACGAGCAGCGTGTCAGTGTCACTGTACGTCCAGAACATTAGTGGACATCATCATCATCATCATCATCATCATCATCATCAACATCATCAACATTCGATACCAATAATGATCAGTATTACAGAACATCAATACACTGATAGAGAAACTACAGAGTAATAACGCTGTTGAATTCTGGCATCTGATTGGTCAGAAGGTGATTAATTAAGCAGTGCAGCCGCAAACCACAGGGTTATATCAATGCCCTCGCTCGGACACGTTATCGTTTCTATAGTAACAGCTCATTCAAGAAACATTTATTTCATAAAATCATAAGAACTCTGAGAAAAATTTTTAAAAATTCAGACTTCTTCTGTACTGTAATATTGACCAAAAAATGATTGCCCCGCCCTCTTTAATTTTTTTTTTTTTTCAAAGCTCCAATCAGGAAATGCGTCATTACTGCCGCTTCTGTTACGGTCACTTTACATCCGGTGAGAAATATAAGTCCAGATTACAATAAGAGATGATACTTATGAGAGATGAACTTAATAGGACTAGAACCAACGCGCCAGGATGCGTTTTCCTGAATGGAGCTTTCAGATAAAATGTACACACTTACCCCAAATGCAATCCATCAGCCAGGACATGCCTCGTGTTTGCGAAAGTTCGCTACAAGGATAATGTTGCTGACAAGTAAAGGAAGCTTATAGCCACCAGATTAGCATTGTGTCACGAAGAAAGTACGAAAGTGTACTAATGGACTTAACTAGCTAGCTAGCTATACGTTGTTACATTTCGTTAGCACTTTTATAGCTCAAAACATGAGACTGGGGCTCCTACTTGCCAGGTTGGCCCCGCCTTCTTCAGGCCACGCCCCTTTACTGGTGCAGTGACGCTAAACTACGTGCTCAGGAAGATAGAGAGTCGGCTTAGAGATGCAACATTCGTTCATTTTCACCATATTAGCAAGTCAGAGATACTGAACAAGTCCACAAAGCTGTTTCAAGAGTGTGTGTGTGTGTGTGTGTGTGTGTGTGTGTGTGTGTGTGTGTGTGTGTGTGTGAGATGATGCTAAAACGGAAGCTATCAGCTTTCACCAAATATGTCCCAGATAATGGATGCCATTTTAGATAAAAGTGTGCACATTTCATTCAGCTGCACTGTTATTATCACAGTGTGTGTGTGTGTGTTTGTATGCATGTATGTGTGTGTGTGTGTGTGTGTGTGTGTGTGTGTGTGTGAGAGAGAGACTCACCGCTGGACAGCAGGCTCTTGAGGAAAGTGAAGTTCTCTCCAATCTTCTCGAAGTCCGGCAGCAGCTTAGCGATCTCCTCCATTTCAGGCAACGCGCTCGCTAGCTTCTCTTCAGTAAGGCGTAAACAACAAGGCGTGGTTGTTAACATTAACGTCAGTGAGTCGGAGGCTAATTCATCTGAGAACACGTGAAAGTCGTTTCTCACACGTACCTAAATCGATACTTTCGCTGAGCTCCCACACGAAGTCAGGCACGATCCACGTGTACTCGCTCAGATCGGGAAGCATTTCCTTCCATTCGTCGTATGTCTGCGGGAAAACACGCAGGAACACGCATTTTGGATCAAGAATCAGGAAATCGTGTCCATGTTTTCATTTAGAGGTGAGTGCAAAAGAGGAGCCTACTCTCTCTCCCCTGTCAATCACAGTGACACGTGGGCATGTATGAGCTCATGTATGTGGAAGAGGGCGGATAGCGCTTTCCTCCGAATGTGTTACGCAACTCTGTGATGCAGCGTGAGCAGCAGATTGCTTCACGTGTCTCTGAAGAAGCACGTGTCACGTGATAGGAATTGGCCAATACCAAATTAGAGAAAAAATTAGGGGGTGGGGCGAGGGAAATGGTACTGATGCATTCCTGAGCAAAAACAACAAAAATAATTTTTAAAAAGTTAGAATTTTTCCCCACATCCCTCTCTGTCTATATCTATGGCCACTATTAATATCTTAAAATACACAATTTGACTATTTTTGTTATTTTTTATTTGCGCTAATCAATGTGTCCTAAGGGTGCACAAACTTTTGCACTTGCACTTTTGCGTATGTACAAGTTTTATAGTATAACTGCAATGGGAAGACTGATATCTCAAACACAGACTGGTGAAAAATTGCAACATGATAACACAAAACATAAATATTTACACCCCCGGCTAAAGTTAACGAGCCGAGCTGGATAAGAACGTGTGTGTCTAAAGATCCTCTGTACCTTTTTAGCGGTGTAGCCTCCTCCGACGGCGGATCCCAGCAGGATGTAGCGCAGCTTCAGCAGCCGAGCCGCCAGACGTGCCGCCCAGAAGGAGCGCTGCTGCTGGTAGCCGTGTCCCGACCGAGACCTCGGGGGCCGCACGGGGAGTCTGGAGAGGGAGGTGTAGTGGCGGTGAGGGGGTCGCTGAGGGGTGGTGTTGGCAGAGTAGCACTGGTGGATGGCACGTGACAGGGGGTGTAGCTTCTGCAGCGGGACGCCGAACCGAATTCCCCCCAATCTGGAGGGGAGAAGATTCCTGCACGCCATGCTGACGAGAAAAACAAACAATGAGTGAGACAAGAAGCTCTTGCTCTTTTTATTCTTTTTAAGCGCTAACTGCAAAACCAGACTATGTTCAGGTTTGTTGGATATTTTTTCCTATTACGCTCTGCGTTAGCAATAATGACGTCATCACGCGACATCGGCGTGGCAAACAATTTTGGCGGATGTCAGGAGAACGCTTTCTATAGTGGAAGAGGGATCGATGGTCTGGGGCTTGGTTTTTTTTCAGGGTTTGGCTTCCTTAGTTCCAGCGAAGGGGAATTTCCAGCATACGAAGACATTTTAGACATCCGTATGCTTCCGAATGTGGACAAAACGAGGTCCATAAAGACATGATGAGTTTGGTGTGGAGGATCTCCAGTGGCTTTGCCCAAGGGACTGGATTGGGATCTCCATCAAGCTCGTATAGGCGTGATAGACAGGTTTCCAGATTATAAAAGGAACCGAAGTTCCAATTCATTAAAAATAAATAAATAAATAAAGTAAGAAGGTGAAGGAGGTTTGACAGGACGCTTGTACAAGCACAGAAGATGATGAGACAGAGGAACTTGACCAGGTGACCAGACACATAAGTGGTTATTGGTCTTGGTTTAAAAGAAACAAGTGGACTGAGGAGAAACAGAGAGTGACCCGAGGACGCTTAAGGAACAGCGTGAACACAAACAGAACCGAATTCTTCTCTCAGAACGCTTCATATGGACTGGATTCGGGTCTCTTACACGGTGCCATGCTTTGCGACAATGTTTAAATGTTCTAAAATGCTATCCAAATAAAACTAACTTGAGTATCTACACACTTGGCCTGGTATACTTTCATTTTTAACTCACTTCCTCAGGCAAAATATTCACACCACACCTGTGAAACAACACACTGCTTAGCTCAAGGTGTTACACCCTTAGTCATCATCATTACTGTGAATGTTTGGGTTGTTGTTGTTTGTAAGAAATCAGCCTGTTAGTCATTAGCTAGTTTACTCAGATTGGGATTGGGATTAGGATTAGGAATAAATTATCCAGTTAAACCCACTAGAGGAAGGAGAACTAGCCGGTTATGCTAACTCTGACTCTAAACTCTGAGTCTTAGTCTTCTTCCTTAGAAACAGTGGAAATAAGGCGTCCTAAATAGTGCACTTTTTATTGCTACAACTGTATTACGCTAATTACACAGTAACATTAAAACCTAGCTAGCTAACTAGCTAGGTGGCAGCGGGCGCGCGCGTGCGCGTGCCTGTATATACAGTATATATGTATATGTGTGCGTGTGAGTGTGCGCGCGCGCTCTCTCTCTCTCTCTCTCTTACCAGGCAACAGCAGGTCCGGCCCGTAACATCTTCTTTACAGGAAATTAAAGATGTTTCTTCATGAATAAGGTCTAAGAATATATATATATTTTTTTTATTCCATGTTTTTTTTCTTTCTCTTCCCCACAAATGGTCACTCACTAGGCAGCTTGCTTTCTAACAAGGACATTGCAAGTGCTCTGTCAAACCCAAAAAGGTCATTTAAAAAAAAAAAACATTTCCGGGTCACAACCGCGGCCAAAATAAAAGTACTAATAATAAACGTTATTAAAATAAAAGCCATTCATAAAAACTGCTTAGGTGTGAATATGTTGTACAGTATGTGGCACTTTGCTTTTAAGATTGAATTTAAATTTATCATAATGTGATTAAATTTATTATTTTAATATAAAGAGTAAAAAAAATAGATGGGACATAAATTTAAAAAAGAGAGGGATTTAAGCTACGGTTAAAAATAAAAGTCTTTAAAATAGGCATTACATGATCACAAATCACACAAATGTCCTGTATCCACCTGTAAAATGGGGATTTTGCGCTTTACAACATTTGTACAATCTTCCAGTAGGTAGTAATAATATTTAAGTAGTAATTCAAATTATTATTATTGAATGACATAATAATATCATTGTTAATAATTATCAATAAATTGATTACTAGTATTACTACTAATATTACTATTACCTCCACTAATACTACTACTAAGAGGAAGAAGAAGAAGAAGAAGAAGAAGAAGAAAGAAAGAATAATATGAAGTATATAAAATGGATTAACGTGACATTATTAATTATTTTAGCATTAAATATTATAAAACATAATTTCTACTAATGTGATCATTATAATAATCAATAATTATTACTGGTTATTAATGATGTCAATGCTGGTAATGATTGTTTATTTATTAGTTTATAATAAATAATCATTTACTACTTTACTTTTATTATTATTATTATTATTATTATTATTATTATTATTATTATTATTATTATACATTAATTAATTTAATGAATAATAATAATAATAATAATAATAATAATAATAATAAATGACTAATAAGGTGGCTCTAAATATTATTGATCATTATTAATGGTTATTAATAATATTATAATTTATAATTTTTTATATTAATAATACTAATTAATAATACAGTATTACATGGTAACTAGTACTACTACTTGTTGTTGGTGGTGTTGTTGGTGGTGGTGTTGTTGTTGGTGGTGTGGGTGGTAGTGTTGGTGGTGGTGTTGGTGGTAGTGTTGGTGGTGGTGTTGTTGTTGGTGGTGTTGTTGGTGGTGGTGGTGTTGTTGTTGTTGGTGGTGTTGGTGGTGGTGGTGGTGTTGGTGGTGGTGTTGGTGTTGGTGGTGTTGGTGTTGGTGGTGTTGTTGTTGGTGGTGTTGTTGTTGGTGGTGTTGGTTGAAGTGTTGTTGTTGGTGATAGTGGTGTTGTTGTTGGTGGTGTTGGTTGTAGTGTTGTTGTTGTTGGTGGTGTTGGTGATAGTGTTGTTGTTGCTGGTGTTGGTTGTAGTGTTGTTGTTGGTGATAGTGGTGGTGGTGTTGCTGGTGGTTGTAGTGGTGTTGGTGGTGGTGGTGGTAGTGGTGGAGGTAGTGGTGTTGTTGTTGGTAGTGGTGTTGGTGGTGGTGTTGTTGGTGGTAGTGGTGGTGTTGTTGGTGTTGTTGGTGGTGTTGTTGTTGGTGGTGGTGGTGTTGGTGGTGGTGGTAGTGGTGTTGGTGGTGGTGGTGATAGTGGTGGAGGTAGTGGTGTTGTTGTTGGTAGTGGTGTTGGTGGTGGTGGTGGTGTTGTTGGTGGTAGTGGTGTTGTTGTTGGTAGTGGTGTTGGTGGTGGTGGTGGTGTTGTTGGTGGTAGTGGTGTTGGTGGTGGTGGTGGTGTTGTTGGTGGTAGTGGTGTTGTTGTTGGTGTTGTTGTTAGTGGTGTTGTTGGTGGTGTTGTTGGTGGTGGTGGTGGTGTTGTAAGGGTTGCATTACTTAATTCTTTGCTATGAATTATATCCTAGAGAGTAAAATAAATAGAATATGATATGAAATGTGTAATAAATGTTGTAATAGAGCATGTTTAGAGACACAGGATGTGTTTGCTCAGTAGTTTATGGTGTGGTGTGTCTCCAGCCCGAGGCTGAATCATCTCCCCTGAGTGACATCACGAGCTTCAGCCAATCTGCTCTCTGTTCACGTTCCAGTATAACGACACCCCGTAAACATATAAAACTGTTTGTTTTAGCTCTACATTTATTACAGTTAATTCAGTTTAGTAGCTGAAAGTTCAGGAGAGAAGGAATAATAATGAACAAGAAAGAAAGAAAGAAAGAAAGAAAGAAAGAAAGAAAAGTTTAAAATTAAGAAAGAAAAAGTAAAAAAGAAAGTTTAAAAGAAAGAAAAAAAAACATTTAAAAAAAGTAAGGCCGGAAAGAAACGTTTTAAAGAAAGAAAGAGGGAAAGAAAAAGAAAAGAAAAGAAAAGAAAAAGTTTACTAGAAAGAAAGAAAGAAAGAAAGAAAGAAAAACTTTAAAATTAAGAAAGTAAAAAGAGAAAAGTTTAAAATAAAAGGTTTTAAAGAAAGAAAGAAAAAGAAAGACAGGA
>CM074975.1:2195423-2221083 GCA_037576825.1 Pangasius krempfi | reverse complement strand
TGTATAGAGCCAAAAATGTTAGAATTGTGTCGATGTCCCAATATTTATGGACCTGACTGTATATATATATATATATAGTCACATATAAATCTCACAGAACACACAAAGATCACATTCGTTAACACAATCGTATGCCGCTGCTCGATATATTTAAATACTAACTGCCTCATCGGGGTGACGATGGGGTAAAGGTAACTAGTTGTTTATAGGTTGGGAAATAGAACTAAATAACTTTGTAGAAAATATCATGATCAGGTACAAACTAATATCATAACTGTACAAGCAGGACTACAAAAAAAAAAGCACATCACATACGCAGTGTTGAGTAAGTTACATCAAAACAGTAATTAATTATTAATTACTAATGACATCCTCAAGGTTGTATTTAAATTACTGACTAATTACTCTGTAAAGTAATCGCATTAGTCATTACTAATTATTTAAATTTCATATCAACCTTGACTTCATGGACAATAGAAATGAAACTCTTCTTTGCGTCTGTTATGCATAGCTTTATTAAACCATTGTTTAATCAAAAATATTGAAAAAACGATATAAACTGGCTTAACAATAAGACAAAACCAAAGCCTGGTTTTAAATATAAAAACTCAATTAGTTTAATTTTCAAAGAGAATTATTCTACAAGACATCTGAATGACAAATGAAGAAAAAAAACCTAGATTAGCTTAATAAGCTAAGTTAAACATTAGCTGTAATCAATAAACTTTTCAGCAATCTTATTCAATAGATATATTTTATCTTTAGGTGATAAATTTAGCTTTTAAATTCAATACTGTTTTATACAGAATTGTTGAAAGTCTATTGTTGAGAGTATGTAATGCAAGAACATCATAAGTAACTGTAATTAAATTACTTACAAATGAAAAGTTTTTCAGGGGAAAAGTAATTTAATTACAGTAACGCATTACTTAGTAACGGTACCCAACACTGCACTCATGTCGCTGAGGTTGAGGATCTGCTGACATTTCTACATCTGGGTTTCCTGGGGCATAGTGTCAGGGTTTCATATATTACTATAAAAAAATATATATAGTGGTTTTAGGCCACACCCACTTCAGGTTTAACGCTGCATGCAACGAGAGATCATAACTCGCAATTTCAACCAGGAAAAAAAACAAGAAAAAAAAACGCCTCCTCGAGACGGAAATCCTACTCGGGAATACGGGAGGGTCTTTCTCCGAACTCCTCCATGACATCATATCAACATGGCTGCTCAGAGCGCTAAGAGTGAACATAGTAGCTTTAAATGAGTTCTACTACATACGGTATGTAGTAGTATTTGCTTTAAATCGGTCAACTTACGGTCATATTGTTAAATCCATAACGCTGACAACACAGTTCGCTGTTTTGAAGAGGAAAATACATCATACTCATCGCAGCTAGCTGGATAGTTTGTTGCTAACTAACAAACTCGGAGGAATTCGGAGAGTTCGGAGAAAGACCATCCCGAGTTCCCGAGTAGGAATTCTGTCTTGAGAAGGCATTTTCTTTCTTTTTTTTCCTATTTGAAATTGCGAGTTATGACCTCTTGTTGAATGCAGCATTAAACCTGAAGTGGGTGTGGCCTAAAACTACAACTTTTTAAAAAAATAATACGACAAAAATGCAGGCGTCCATGTTTTGTTTTTTTTTTTCCTCCCTGACTTTGTAGCTCGAATGCACAGAGATCATAAATGAGCTCCGACTTCCCACTTCCGAGGTATGACCCGAGTACGGATACAGACACGAATAGTTTGAGCACTAATCGGATACGGATACAGATACAGATAGTGCTACTGCATTAATTATACGTACAACTGTACAAACTTCTGATATTTGGGTTTATAAACTCAGAAATATTAAAGCAACTCTTTTGTTAATGATTCCAGTGCACAATAATTTTTTTTTCCTGTAAAAATGATGCTATTTGTTTATTATAGGAGCATAAACTGTCATTTCTGCTTATTTAGCTAAAGTGGATAAAATTATAATGACTTGTACACTCTGTAGTGCACTAAAATTCCAGGTCGTGACAATGTGCACGTACACACACACACACACACACACACCCGCACGCACACACACACACACACAATCACACACACACCCACACACACACACACACAATCACACACACCCACACACACACACACACACACACACTACGTCATTACAGCTTTTTCCATCCTATAGCTATGGAGTAAGGGATGTATGAATGAGTGTATTGTGTACTTTAAGACCTTGTGTGTGTTTTTAAGTGTTTTGGATTTAGTCTAGAACACAACAAAGTTTTTTTTCTTTAAACACAATCTGGTGCAGTTTACATTTAGGCAATTTTTCAAGGGCCCTCAAAAGTGTGCAAGGGTGGGAAAAAAAATGAGATGAAAGCAGAGATGAGTAAAAATTTCACCTTTCTCCAGCGATTTCTTTACAGCACATATTGTGTGTGTGTGTGTGTGAAAGAGGAGAGAAAGCAGGCGGGGTGAAAATGCACACGTGGAATCCCGTTAAGCCCGTGATTGACATTCCGCTGAACCAATCAGAGAGCAGGCGAGTGACGTCACGCCCAGGATTGAGCCAATCGCTGGTTTCATGGGCGGTTTTCTCAAACATAACGGCAGGGAAAAAAGAAAAACTCAAGGAGCAAGAAAAGAAAATCTGTGTGGAGCAGCTGGGAAAAAGTGAGCAGGTCGCGAGTGAGCAGGAAAAGTGAAGAGGAAAGAAGAAAAGAAAAGGCATCTTGATAATAAACACTCATCCCTCTTTCCTTCTTCTCCAGTCTCTAAGGTAAGTGGAGGGAAAAAGGGGGGAAAAAATCAGTGTTATATGATTTGTGTTATTTTATAACTCATAATATTATATCAGGGATTTTTCACTAAAAAAATGTTCATGAATTGAATATAATTTATATGAATTAAAGAATTGAAAGTGTCCTGTTTGTAATAAAAAAAAGCTCACTGTAAGCATTCCAACATAATTATTGTAAATAAATAAATAAAGAAAGAAATAAAGTCTTGTGCATTAACCTTAATAGATATGAGGTTAGTCTTGATTTAGTTTTTTCTTCTTCTTCATATATTTACTGTTCCAGATACAGTTCTGTGCAAAAGTCTAAGGCACATGCATGCAAAGAAATGCTGTAGAGCAAAGATGCCTTCAAAAATAATGAAATTAAATATTTCTACATTAAAAAATACTATAAAGAGCAGTACACAGTAATAAATGAAACTGTGAATCGCTTTTAAAAAAAAATTAAACAGTGTCTCAGGTGTAGTTTGATAAGGAAATGAGCTGGAAGTGTTACTGGGCATCTTGCAGAAGCAGCCGCAGTTCTTCTGGAGACTTTGACTGTCGACTCGCTTCTTATTTCTGCAGCGAAACCCAGCAGCCTTCATTCTGTTTTTATCTGAAAAGTCTCTTATGTCATCTGCTGCTTTCTTTACTGACATACAGACATTTTTCTGTAACATTTCATTCAGTGCTGGAAGACTAATGTTTGGAATCTAAAAAGTTTTTGTACTGAATCGATAATGTAGAAGTCAGAAAATAAACATCTATAACAAAGTTCGTACTTTAAAAAGTGGGGTGCCAAGACTTTTGCACAGCACTGTATATATATTTGCTGTTTGTTTGTACCACAATTTAACATAGTCTCATGAAATTATATACAGTGCCTTGCGTAACTTTTATAGATTTATAGATTATTTTCTATAACAGCACGTCTCGAAGTGTTTAATCGATCTTCTATTACACATCCTACTGTATATCTGTTTATAGTTCGATTAATGTTGTGGAACGTCCACGAAACAGGTTAGTTCCTGTTCTCACTTACGTTGTTAGAAGTGATAAACGCTCACTCCCTCACCAGCCGCTCTTTTTTCTCTCTCTTGAAGTTACTGAGACAAAGTTATACGCAGCTTATAACGTCACCGAGTAACCTCGACGCAGCGAGTAAACCCCTCTGTCCTGAAAATGCCGGAAAAAAATGAACGTTACAGCTTTACCTCTGACTGTTACAAAGCACTGACACTGGAGACTCCTTCCATAAATGTTAAACAAACATCTCCTCAACCTATTGTATATAACGTTTTTAAAATCTGTTTATCACGAGACTTACATGATGTGGAGCGTTTGTCGTACAGGACCCTGTGAATGAGCTGTTACTATGGAAACGGTAACGTATCAGAACAAGTGCATTAACCCTTTCTCACAGTACACCGGAATGGAAATGAACTCATCATGACTTTTTCGATCAGTATAAACAAATGAATTATTTTATCGCCTCAAGTCTGTTATAAGATTTAGGATTCAGGACATTGTTGGGTTTCTGTGTGTAGAGTATCGGGACTCTGTGTTTAGCTCCTTGTGAGCAGGACGATTGGAAATTGGAGGATTGTGAGTCCCTTATTTGGGCAAACAATTCACAAATCTCCACAAGAACACTGGTTCAGAGGTAAAACAGGCAGCACAACTAGATTTTTTTGATAGTAAAGCACCATATGCAACTGCCACAATAAAATTATAACGTATAAACCTATTAGTTTAGGTTAAACAAAAAAGAACAACTTATGAAAAACTGTAAATTCTTAAATCTCTGAGTGTCTACTTTCATGTGAAAGTTATTATCAACCACTCTGGAGTGTGACATCACAAATGAATTCAATGCTGAACATGGGCACGCCCAAAACAGGAAGAAGAAACTCCATTTTTTTTTGGCCTTTGGTAAAAACAGTTAACGTTAACCTGTGATTTGAATTATAGCCGGAACTATTTTCAGAGCTGCTGTTGTGGAAAATGAATTAACACGCTGTTATAAAATGCCAGTGAAATTTGAAAAATAATAATAATAATATTATTAATAATAATAATAATAATGAGGTTGTGAGTGCATAAGTATTCACGCCTGTTGCTGTGAAACCCCTAAATTATTTCTAGTATAATCGGTTACCATCAGAAGTCGCATAATTATTTAAATGGAGTTGACCTGTGATCAAATTTTGCTATAGGCAACATTTACGACTTGGTCGATTCCCAGAATGCACTGTACAAGTACACTGTACAGTATGGACAAACAACACAATGCGTCTGTGGTTACTATAGTAAAGCTTGTGACTTACTATTTTCGCAATTATCAGTTTAGTATGTAATTTGTAGTCTCTAAGGTGATTATTTGTGTAACAGACCCATCAGAGACCGTGTCCCTATTTCATTTTATATTTTTATGACATCTGAGATGATCTGGTACAACATCACTGCTCATTTACACCCTCCTTTTCATATGAAGGACGTGGTGAATATTTATCAGGCGGTGATTATAAATAAACACTACAATGGCAGCCAATCAGACAGCCGGCCCGCTCTCCGCTGAAGGGCTCTCAGGAGTCATCTGGTCTCTATGGCGATGGATGGAGAAATAGAGGTCCTACTGAAAACAGAATCAGAGAAGGAGGTTATGAGGTTTCCCATCGCTTATCACTGATCTCAAGGCATTAGTTTACAAATAATGCAGTAGTAATGTAATTCTTTGGTCGTGAATTGATGTTGGTGGTAACCAACGCAACCAAAGACAGTCGACTACACAGTTCTTTTTCATTATAATCTCTGAGTGGGAACGCTGCTACGACACTCGTCTAAAAGCCACCAATAGGATGACGCCAAACCCAAAAGGCGAAACAAAGTGTTTAAAATACTGACTTGCTCACCATCCTACGTGCCTGGCCCCTCTTAGACTGACTTGCTAATCTACCACTCATGCTAATAAACAGAATAAAATCCGTTATTATCTTACGACCATTTTGAATAATGGACATTCCATGTCGTTGTCTTTCCTCCCACCACAAACAGCCTTCTTTTTTCCACACATAACATTGCCACTATTGTAACAAGAGCTTGTGTGCGTTTATATGAGCCCATTTTCAGCATTTCCTGATCGTGCTGGTTGATGACGTAAACATAATGTAACAATTTTCCTTAAACGCAGGTCTATCGTTAGAAGATCTTCATTGTATCCTTTTCTTTAATCGCAGGTCTATCGTTAGAAGATCTTCATCGTACCGTTTTCTTTAATCGCAGGTCTATCGTTAGAAGATCTTCATTGTACCGTTTTCTTTAATCGCAGGTCTATCGTTAGAAGATCTTCATCATATCGTTTTCTTTAATCGCAGATCTGTCGTTAGAAGATCTTCATTGTACCATTTTCTTTAATCGCAGATCTATTGTTGGAGGCTCCTCACACATTATCCTTAGAGAATTAAGCAAAGATAAAAAAAAATATGTTCTTAACATAAATGTTTATGGAGTTCAACAGCTACCCTTAGACATCAATTATAGTAAATAGTTTATGTGTCGTCTACGATAATATCTTAATTGTTGTTTCAACAATGTGGGAGCTGATATTATCGAATAACCACCACACAGAATATGAAGAGTATGAAAAGCTTCGGGAGCCTAAACCAGCCAATGCGTGTCACAAAAACAGACTCAGCAAACTTTAGAGGAATCATTCAGTAAAAAAGTGCCTTACGACAAGAAAAGCAACAGATGGCAAGACAAACAAGACATTGTTCCAAGTCAAGCGGATGAGAGATGGTTTCAAACCATATTGTATTGTTTTTACTTGAATGCTTCAGTTTTAAGTCAATAAATAAGACCTCTTTTCCTTAAATATGTTATTTCCATTAATATCATTAGTAAGCAATTCGGGGGTCAAGACCCACGCTGGCAAAATCAAACAAGGATAATCCATATTTTAAGTGTAAATACAGATAACAAGGCTCAGAAACAACTAGGGGTGTAACGATACATAGTTGACAATGTGCATCATGGGAGTGAGCGATTTACATTGTGTATATCAGCATTCTATTAATTATGCATCTAATACAGTTACACTGTTTGAACACCAGAAGTCCCCATCTGTCCAACTCAAAATATATAGCGCGCACACCGGGCCCGATAGCTCCGGATCACAGCGACCGACACACATCGTAGATGCGGGCAGGGATGGAGACCGAAACCTAAACAAAGATCAATGATGACCGAACATACAATAAGCAAAAGCACAGAAGAAAGACAAGAACAATATCAAGCAGTGGTTGTGGTGCTGGGAATCGTGACTCACACTCAGGGCTGGGAATTCTTGACTGAATGAACATGTTGAAATTCTTGAACATGGTAATCATGCAGTAGATTAAGAGATGAAGCTGGAACGTGCTAGACAGTTCCTTTAACTCTTTCAGAAAGATATTACTGTTATTAAAATAAAGACATGGAAATTAAGAAAATGGTGCGTTCTGACTGTACTGTGTTATACACAAATATTTAGATTATATTTACACTGTCGGTTGTAAAAAGGCAGCATGGTGATGCAGTGGGTCCGCGGTTCAATCTTAGCTCGGGGTTACTGTCTGTGTGAAGTTTCACATGTTCCCCATGTCCATGTCAGTTTCCTCCGGGTTCTCCGGTTTCCTCCGACCTTCCAAAAACATGCCAGCTGTTGGATTGTCTACGTTAAATTGCCCCTAGATATGAATACGTGTGTAAATGTGTGTGTGTGTGTGTGTGTGCGTGATATACTGGCGTCCCATCCAGGGTGTATTCCCGCCTCACAACCAGTGTTCCTGGGATAGGATCTGGATCCACCACCGCTAACAGGATAAAGCGCTGACGATGAATGAATGAATGAATGAAAAATTCCAAAAAGTGTGATATATTTTTTGGATTAAAAAGAGTCATAACGTTTATTAACATTTTTTAGCCTGCGGATTTTGAATGGAATAATAAAGGTATAAGGATGAGAGAAAGTTATTAATATTATTCTCAGAATAATAAATAGATGAACGTCGACAACAAAGTGCGATGAAGTGCGATTTCTCTTCTGTCTATCTTATCATTTAAAACGATTTGGAGTTGTTGAAAGGAGTTAGTCATGTGAGTGAATTTCTGTGTCATGAAAACATTTCAGCTTTCCTTACCACAGGAACACACACACACACAAACAATATCTTTCACTAAGCCTTCACTTAGTCTGATTGCTTTCTCTCACCATAATCACTCACACACACACACACACACACACACACACTCAAACACACACCCTGCCCTTTTCCTCTGCCTTTCATTTCTCTCTTTTCTCCCTCCTTGACTTCACCTAGTTGCTTTCAGATGCATAAAACCAGCAGCCCAGTAGTTATTTCTTTACTATCCCCTGTGCTATTTTCCACTATTAGTGAGTATTTTACTTCTGTTGTAGTTGTTAGTGTATGTACTTGTTTCATGACCTTTGTGTAATTGCATGTTCGTGTTTGTTCGTGTTTCCGTAGAAACGTCAGTAGAATTTTGCTCATTTCTGTTTTATCTTAAAGGCAGCTCAACAAACCAATTATGTCTTACATTATATTTTCACTCGAGTACTTATTTTGTCTGATAATCAGAGAGACGTGGCGCAGACGTCTGAGATACAGTGCGAAACCCTCTAGAGCTTTTGCACATTTTGTAGCGTAAAAACTCTGTTCATAACCATTCCCGGTGTGAAACATGGTGGTGGTAGGATCGTGTTGTAGGAGGCTTTTTATCAACAGGGACTGGGAAACAGGGTTGAGGGCTAGATGGATGGAGACAAACACACTGCAATCGTAGTAGAAAACAACAGATTTGAGACTGGTGCGGAGCTTCACTTTCCAGCAGAGCAATGACCCTAAGCATACAGCTTATGTTAGAATTGTACAGTCAAAGCTCAAAGCCCTCAGTCTGATTGAGACTATGTGATGAAAACTGCTGTTCACCAACAGCGATCTCTGTCCCATCTTAAAAGAGCAGACTTGCACCTCTAACTGCAGTCAGATGTAGTATTGACCCAAGGGGGTGAATATTTATGCAACCAAAAGATTTTTTGTTGAATCAAACTTTGTGTCACAAAAAACTATTTTGCACCTTCAAATTGGGTAAAAACATAATTAATCCATTTCAGTTCCACAAAAGGTGGACAAGTTCAAGGAAGGAAGGAAGCGGGTGGGGGGGGGGAATACTTACGCAAATCTGCTTATGCATACATATCTCCTTGGTGTTTCAGATAGCTGTGAGTCATCATGGGGAATTTTAAAGGCCACGCGCTACCTGGTAGCTTCTTTCTGATCAGCGGTGTGTGGTGGGTGGTGAAGTACTCGCTGTGGTACGCCACCCGCAGGAACAAGAGCGCCGGTGCGGCGAGGCTCACGACACGCGCCACACAGCACCGCCTCGAAATCATCGAAGGAGCCGCGATGCTCTTCTTCTCTGTCGTCGGTAAGTTCCACTCTTGTGTATGAAACACTCTGTGTCGTGTAACAGGAAGTTTAGCTTGATTCGTTTTCTATAAAACCTAGTCCTGTTTGGATGCTCTTTATTCCTCTTATACCACAGAAATTTGCTAATGATTACAGTTTATTTATTTATTAAACAATGCCACGTCTTACTTTTTATCAACTTATAGTTACATTTAATGTTGTCGAACATCCAACACAATCTCCACAGGGATATCATCCATAAGGACTTTTCTGGCTTCTTCTGCTGTTTTTTTTTTTTATTAATTTATTTTTTTCTAGGGCTAACGACACGTGACACAAATTTATGCACAAATTTTCTTCTGAAACACATTTCTTGCAACATTTTTTTGTATCAACAAACAATTTAAACGGAAAAGTGATTTCTCGATATATTATACCTGGCTAGTGACGACTCCTGTACAGTATTTGAGACGATTTTGAATTTCAGTACTAAAAGCACAGCATGTTAAATACAATATATGATCAATACTGAGTTTGGACGGAAAGTAAATCAAGCAAACAGGT
Organism: Pangasius krempfi; assembly: GCA_037576825.1. Lineage (NCBI taxonomy): Eukaryota > Metazoa > Chordata > Actinopteri > Siluriformes > Pangasiidae > Pangasius > Pangasius krempfi. Next base: position 2,211,259 of record CM074975.1, on the reverse strand, counting down.
TCAAACTTGCTGTGTTTTGGAGAAAATGTGACGTAAATATCAACCTATTTGCTTAGACACTTTAAGAAAAAACACTTCTGCAAACCGTTTTAAATTGAGTCTCGTTGTTGTTTTGTTAAATATATGCAAGAATTTTAAAAAACGTGTGCAACGTTTGAGAAAATCACAGCTGTGTATGAGGAGTGGCAGTGTGAAGAACTCAGAGGCAGACTTTAGCGCTTAAACGCGTCATGGTTTAATGATAATTGTGAGCTGCTGGAGAGAGGATCAGCGAAGTCGACTAACTACCGAGTGAAATAGCGGCACAGAAAAAAAAAACCGTGCAAAATTACAGCTAGAGACCACGTTTCAAATCGTCAGTAAAGACAGCTTTACACTGTGAGTAAGGAATTAAAAAAAACTCAGTGCCGTGCTGTTATAGGACAATAATCAACCACAAAATCACAGGATGGCATGTCATACATTTTATCCATTTATAGTTACTTTGTGTTTAGTGTTGTGGACTGTTCACGAAGCAGGTTATCACTCCCGTTATAACAGTCTTTCTCTCGCCAGCCTCTCCTGCTTGTCATGTTAAAAATAATAATCATTATTATATTAATAATTCACTGTAAAATTGACTGACTAGTTTTCCAAGATATGTCACAACTATTATTAATAATAATTATAATAATAATAATTATTATCAATTACTGCAAAATGAGCTGTATCGTGAATTCACTTATTATGTATATATATATATATAATATTTCTCAGCATACACATAATTAATTTTATTATTTTTACAAAATAATTTTGTAAATCTGGAAAGATTTTTTTTAGTTTGGTTGGATGATGCAAACTTTTACACACAATTTTATTCAAAGATTGCTAAATGAGATTCATTACATATTTACACCTGAATAGGAAATCTATTCATCTGAAAAGTAGACGATGGTTGAATAGTGTGTGTGTGTGTGTGTGTGTGTGTGTGTGTGTGTGTGTGTGTGTGTGTGGTATTTAAGCAAGTTATCACTCCCGTTATAACAGTCTTTCTCTCGCCAGCCTCTCCTGCTTGTCATGTTAAAAATAATAATCATTTTTATATTAATAATTGACTATAAAATTGACCGACTAGTTTGCCAAGATATGTCACAACTATTATTAATAATAATTATAATAATAATAATTATTCTCAATTACAGCAAAATGAGCTGTATCATGAATGCAGAAGTTATTATTATAAAGAAAATTTTGTAAATCTGGAAAGATTTTTTTTTTAGTTTGGTTGGATGATGCAAACGTTTTTAAAACACAGAATTTTATTCGAAGATTGCTAAATGAGACCCTTTACATATTTACACCTGAATAGGAAATCTATTCATCTGAAAAGTAGACGATGGCTGAATTGTGTGTGTGTGTGTGTGTGTGTGTGTGTGTGTGGAATCACAGGGATGCTAGCAGAACAGTTTACAGTGGACGGTCCGAAGCTCCACCTGTACAACTCGTCCACTCAGCACTGGGACAAACTGATGAACTGGCAGCACACAACCATGTACCTGTTCTTCGGCCTGGCCGGAGCCACGTCGCTCACCGTCCACAGCACGAGCGCAGCACCTCTGGCCTTAGATCGCCTGCTGCTGGGCCTCGCTTTCTTCAACGAAGGTAAAACTATTAACGACTTTTCCTTTGAACATCATTAACGATCTCTGATTATGAGCTCACGCTGATCATATAGCGTTGCTAAAATTAAAACAAAAGTATTTCAAATGGGTCGATACTTCTGCATGAAACTGATTTGGGGGCGGGGCTACATATGAGCTGTGATGGTTTGTGATGTCATAGTTATAGATTCTGATATGCAAATTATTAGTGCACACGGTAAGAGCTACACGGAACCTCGGTGCTAAGCTAGCTAGTAGGACAAAATCGTGGTTGTTATGGTAACAGGTTTGTCTACTGTTCAATAAATCGATAACACTTCTTTATTTGTAGCACAATAAATGAAAACACAATCATAAAAACACTACACTAACCTTTTATAAATCAGTGATGGAGAATTTATGAACGTGAACGTGAAACCATGGCAACCGGCAATAAATTAAAGATAGCCACACCCACTAGCGACCAGCGAAAAGTCGTAGAAATTCCTTACATTTATATATGTTCCTTTGTCGTTTTAATAGTTTATTGGACAATTGTTTTTTTTTTAAAGTGTTAACGGTGAGAGGAAACAGGAAGTGGAGCATTAGACGAAATGTCTTTGTCCTTTGCAGGATTTTTATTCCTCTATCACCTGCACGGCAGAGACATGCTGGATGTCCACATCCACATGCTCCTGCTGTATGCCGTGTTCGGAGGAGCTCTCGTCTGCCTGCTGGAGGTCTTCCACAGAGGAAACGTGCTGCTGGAGCTGTTACGCGCCGCACTCTGTCTGCTGCAGGGCAGCTGGTTCTGGCAGGTCTGGCAAAATTTGGAAAAAATATTCATGCGTTCATTCTAATACGTTATCGTTTCTATAGTAACAGCTCATTCACAGGGACTTGTATAGTGTACAGAGTATAGTGTACGATCCATATAAATTAAACTAATAATAAACAGATTGGAAAATATAGCATTGTTAGAAATGTGTTAGAAAGCGCTGACACTGGAGACTCCTTCTGTAAATGTCATGTAATGATTTAACATTTACAGAAGGAGTCTCCAGTGTCAGCGCTTTTCTAACACTAGCACTCGGAGCTAAAGCTGTGTGATGTGCTTTAATGATTAAAAATGAGAAACATTGTCATTGCTGTGGTATAAGAGTGCTGTTATGGGAAACTAATCAACTCGAGGTGGCATTAGTATATATAATATTTATTCTTATATTATATTATTATATTGGCCAATTTTACAATTTTGACTCTTTTTTTTTGTTTCATTATTTCTTTGTTTTTTTTTACATCACGCTGTAAGACACTTTGAGCTGCACTTTAAATTGTAAAAAAAAAAGTTGAAAGTTTATTATTTATAAAATAAATTATACATATTTATTATTGTTATGATTATTATTAGAGATTTAGACACTATATCAGTTTTCGTTTACTGATACCCATACTGAGATCCTGAAATCTCCTAAGCTGAACTGAAGCAATTTATGTAAAAATAAATAAATAAATAAATAAATAATATTTAAAAATAAATAGAAATAAAAATATATAAATGTAAGAAAATGTATTAAAAATATACAAATATATAAATGTAAATTTAAAAAATATTAATATAAAAGAAAATCTATCCTAACTAAAAAAAATACGATCAAGTCTGTTTAAATATAAATATATATTTCAATTGCTACACGGAATTCTCTGATATTCCAGGCCAGGTTCCTTACAGGATTGGATGGAAATCATTCTTTTATTTTTCTTCTCCGAACTCTGATTCAGTGCCGTCTCTAATGATGTTGTTGCAGTTGTGTAATTTCTGTTCTGTTACCCAGATTGCCTTTGTGCTGTACCCCCCCAGCGAGGTGAAGTGGGATCGGTCCGATCACAGCAACGTGATGTTCATCACCATGTGCTACAGCTGGCACCTGGCCTTCGCTCTCATCATCGTGGCTATAGCACACACCACTGTTATATGGTCAGTCTACTATTAGCACCTAAAGAGAAGTCTAACATATGACCGAAATGCTCTTTGACACCAAATTCACCTGATGAAACATACACACCGCCTTACAACTGCATATATCATGCATCGTTACACATATTCACTTCAAGCTCGATTTCCAAACATAAAGTGTTTTTTTTCTATTTCTGTCTGTGTATTTGTGAACACGAGGGCCTTGCGCATGAGCTGTCATGCAGACGTCTGCCTTCGTACCTGCATGTACTATAAATGTGTCCACTAGGGGGAATATAACAGAATGAAAATCTTCTGCAGAATGACTGGAGAAGAAGAAACGAATCGATATGACTTGAATGAATTTGCATTATGTAATTTTCAAGCTCAGAGCGTTCAAGCTACAAAATGGGAAAAAAAACAAAAAAAAACATGGACGCCTCCATGAAAGCATGTGTTCATTTTGTTCGCAACAAGCTAGCCAGCTAACAGTAGTGATCGTGAGTTTATGATGTGTTTACTTTTCTAAAAACAGTGAACTGTACAGTCAGTGATAAGGATTTAACCAACTGATGTGTCTAGTAAACACTACTATACACTCATTTTAACTAGTAAAATCTTATTTACTGATGCCAGTGTGAGCGGCCATGTTGATATGATGTCATACACAGAACTCGGGATTGAGGAGATCTTCCTGACTTTCCAAGTAGGAATTCCAAGTCAGAGATCGGAAACTCAGAATTACGAGATACCGTGCTGAAGTCAAACAGGAAAAAAAAATGGCACAATTTGGCGTGGACAATTAGTCAAAAAAAGATTATATTTCAATACTTGAACATGATACGTAGCGCTGTATTTAGCTTAGCTGACGATGTGCTAACAAAGCAGCAGCAAAACAGTGAAGCCATTTTAGAAAACGTTCTGAGATTTTCTGCGTTAACAATTACAGGAATGTCATTATTTAACAGGGAAAAGGATGAAAAAACACATAACTGGTGCAAAAAATTATATGAACCTTGAATCGGTGAGTAAAAGTGGAAAGAATTACTTGATTATACCAACTATTCTCAAGAAAGTGACTCACGATGTAAAATTTAAGAGAATTTTAATGAAATTATTTTAAAAATATATGCAATGAATGCCCTGAGTATACAGATTTCCTTTAGATTTAACTTTTTAAGTATTCGTATGTTTAGGAATTTCTTAATTTTCATCATAAAAAGGACTTTTGTACATAGGACATGTTTGGTCCCATGTTTTATCTCAAGCATCAGATAAATTATTACAATATTGATAATATATTATCACGTTTTCCAGCCCAATCAGATAACGGTAATGTGCTTATTTATAACGGGAAATGGCGATGTAAGAGCTAGGTAGTCGATGTGAATTGATCAAATTGGGAAGAAAAATGGGGAAAACGCCTAAAAAAACAGATTGTTAATATGCGTTTATTTTATTAGTGTATATACTAGCTGATATTTTCGTTCTTTTTGTCCTCAGCGTGGTACGTTCCAAACTCAGGAGGATGCCACCGATGGAAATGGGTCTGCTGAAACCACAGGAAAGAGAAGGAGACTCTGAAGATGAGGTTTTATAAGTATTTATCGCCCATGTGCCGGGTTTTCTCAGTGAATTCATGCTCGAGAGCCACCTGTAAAAGCCAGCACGATCAAAACCAGCGACAGGGACACTGTTGGCTTCCTGTAGTCTCAATCCGCTACGCTGAGTGGGCGGGGCCAAATGTGGACGATGACAGTTTATCTTCGGCTGCCGTTATGTTCTGTCTAGTCGTCTGTCTTAGAAAGGAATACTCTAGTGTTTTTGAATCCTAATCTATATCCACTATATCTGTAGTGTATCTGTGATACCTGACCAGACCAGAAAACCAGTTTACTGAAAACTCGCGTATAATGGAAAGTCTAAGGGCAGATGTTGATCTCAATTAATATGTTTATATATGAGTATATAACAAAAATTTAACATAGTAATTACACTATGGAACAATAAAGGTGTGAGGATGTCATAGGTATGAGAGAAATTCTTACTAAATCTGTTCTTGGAGTTTTATCCAACTTTCCAACAGTATGGTAGAAAGTAGTTCCTGTTATTTTTCTGAATGTTTTCCTGAATGTGTGTCCTTACGCCACCACAGCCACAGATTCTTTGCTGTGAAACAGATTTAGAGCTTCACGTACAAACACCTTTGAAGAATTCACAAAAAAGAGAGATAGGACATGTGTGTGTCCTACAATTGTAATTCGAGTACATGGCAGGGGGTCAAGCACAAAACACAAGCACATCAAGGTCAAAACACAGGCAAGTGTCAGAAAACATGGCTCGTAACTTAGCGTTACAGAAATGCACGATAATTCTTTGCAGCGAAAAATGGAAGCGTCAGGGTATAAACAGACAAACTAATTAAAAGGGCTTAACACGAAACAGGTGCACACATTAGGAGAGCAAAGCAATGACGTGACGGGGGGAGTGGAGACAGGACCAAAACAAAGGACCAAAACAAAGGCAGGAAACAAACAATTTGTGAAAAATTTTGTGAAAATTTACTATAACAGTTCGAACAGTTCAACAGCTGCCCTTAGACGTCCATTAAGAATGAATTTGGAGTAACTGACTGCAGGGAAACGTATTGAAATTCTCGTTAATCAACTACAAAATAAACTACAGATAACAGAAAGTAGACAGAGTTAATGATTTTTTTAAAATGCCGGAGTATTCCTTTAAAGAGAGATGATTGGACTCACTCTGGTGCACTCATTCCTTTACTTTGTTAGAAGATACCAAAGAACCTGATATTGTAGCTGAAGATGTTGTGAGATTATGATGAGATACAGATTTATACTTTATATGCATTGTATGTTTTTGTGGTTAATACTTAGGTAATAACAGCCTTCATAGATTCATAGAAGGAGCTCATTAGATTTATTAGATTTCCTGTTAAAAACAACACATACATGGTAATAAGACACAGCAGTAGCTATAATAGTAGCTGTTGATATGAGTTGATATGAAATTTGGCTTTTTGCTTTTGGACACCTCTACTTAGTAGAAATGTTGGATATCATTTCACTACGAAGTTAAATGCCAGGGCTTTTACGTTTTGTTGAAATTCTTTGGACTTTCTGAGCAGAAACAGTGTGCAATCTGGGAAGAACCTTGAATTACATTGCATCGACTATTTATTGATATGAACATACATGAGTATATTTTGTAAAGATACTGCATATTTCATTGAGGATTTAAAACAGCTTTTTATTATTTAACAGAGATGTTGTAATAGATACGCCTTAACAAAATGATGTGTGTAATTTTCTCGTTTTTATCTTGTTAACTTCGTTAACTTTTGTTATTTTTACTATACACTGATAGCTTTGTGTTGGCTGTATTTCTGAGAAAGCGTTGTGTAAAGTGCCGCCGTAACTCCTGGCTTTAAAAATGAAAACACAAATTATCAGATTTTTCAGCTCTCAAAAATGATTCTGTGGTCTCTTCTTTTACGTGCAGTTCTTACGTCCATATAGTGGGTGTGAGGTTGCACCTCCCTTATCCTTGAACCCTGTACTGGCAACTCTGAGTCTCGGAGCTTTGATTAAAAAGAAATCTATTTAAAAGTATATGTACAACTATGCTTGAATCTTTGCTTTAGCGTAAATGTGCCAGGAGAGGTTGCTATGATAATTTCGATAAGCTTTCCGGCCAAGCAGTTAGCATGAATCACCAAGTTTGGGTTAGCTTAGCAACAACCGAGCATTGTCTTCTTTTAATATGTGCTTTTATGCTTTGTCAGTTGCACATTTCTTGGGATTTGAACTCGTACTTGAACGTTAAAAGACAAGGTGTGAATGACATCTTCCATGACCCTGACCAGGATAAAGCAGTCACTCATGATGTAACCGCTTCTATTACTTGCTAGCGCCATTGCAAAAGTAAAGACCTGATACACCAAACACATCTTAGCTGTTCAGCTTTATTAGGAGCGAAGAGACATTGTAAACAAATATATGACTAGGATATATATAAAGAGAAAGAGTAAAAGGTTTTCCCATCCCTTTAATAGTAAAGTACATCTCATTAAATTTCCCGGAGTGAACATACAGTACTACTAACACTAAAATATCTAGTACACTACAGATTTATGTGATTTGCAGCTAAATATTTAAGATTTTTCTTTTTCCCCGGTAGTATTATGTTCTTCTTCCTCCTTGTGAAACACCACCCCATCTGGATGCACCCACCATTTCACCATGATGTTCTCTGCCATCCCATTATCTAAAGAATACGACTTTTATTACTAAACAGTTCAGGATAGCGACACTAATCGCTTGTGAAACCTGTAGAAATGCGACAAAAACTGAACTCAAGAGTCAGATCCTGATTACGGTAGAGTGTGTATGTGTCAGAACTTGATGAAGACTCTGGCTGAACTATTTCTAAAATGAGGAAGAGAATTATAAGTCTCATCCTCGTGGAGGACGAGACCCACCTTCTCCAAGATGGCTGACTTTGACGCACTGACATCCTGACTGGACAGGACCGTCACCCTTATGGTTTGTTGTTTTTTGATTACTGGATGTAGAGATGCAAAGACAGATAGAAACACACACACACGAACAAACTAACTAAACTAATATTGTAAATGAGACTCAATGAAACTAACTCACCTGCGTAGCTGAAGAAAGGCTTTATGTCTGAGCACTGAGCATCAGCAGCTTGACTGTTACTTAAATAACCACAGTTTTCATTCTGCAGGACATTATCAGGGTTTCCAGACATCCAAGTGATGGTAGAGACATTGGTTTGGTCTATCCACTTCCAGGAGTCTCTGAACAAACCAAAGCAAATGTAAAGTGACAAAGGTGCTGCCATTCCATTCATAACTGAGAATTCTGTTTCATCTCTTGTGCTGGCCGGGTCTGTGTAATACCGTCTACAGTATCTCCGAGCTCCATACCATGTCATCTTATTAGAGCTGAAAATGTACCTCTCTGTGCCAGAATTTAAATAAAAACGTGACGATTCAACTTGAATATTCAGGACCTGTTAATGCGAAGTGAAAAGTAAAGAGGGTACAGTATAACATAAGAAGACTGAAAAGTTTCCCAGAGATAATAAAAGATGAAAATAGAGCAAATACACACACACGTCAGCCTAGATATAGTGTACCATTAAACCAGTAAATATTTTTGGTATTTAAAGAGCACACCTAAGTTCACTTAGCACTCTGAAAACTCAGATTTTTGAATTTTCTTATGACAACAATCTCTCCTGACAAAATGGGAGTGGAAAATATGAAGCCTCTCACCATCGAAACACACAAACAGGAATTTTTTTTTGTACAGGTTCTATCGCCCCAACCGTTTAGCATTATTACACCACACTTCTGATTTCCGGCATCGTTATTAGGCTGCCCATGGTTCATTTCAAAGGGACCAGCGCCAGCTGTTGATGTCATTGTACAGCCCAATCCAAGCACTGGAAATGATTCGTTATCTCTGTGCTTCGTTCTGAAGTTGGACCATGTCGTCATTACTTTGGATGATAGCCAGGTCGATATGCGTGGCCTTGCAGTAAGCCTGAGCATCACTCCATGTTTTCCCCTCCTGGACCAGATAGTACCTATGAGAGACAGACAGGATGAAGGGGGCGACTCATTTACATTTACATTTATAGCATTTGGCAGACAACCTTATCCAGAGCGACAGAGAGGGAAAAAAATGTGATCTCAGTGATTTTGACCATGGAATGATTGTTGGTGCCAGACGTGCTGGCTTGAGTATTTCTATAGCGTAACCCCTGGTCTCCTGGGATTTTCATGCACAAGAGTCTCTAGAGTTTCCTCAGAATGGTGCAATAAAGAAAATACATTCAGTGAGTTGAGTGGCAGTTCCGTGGATGGAAATGCCTTGTTGATGAGAGAGCTCAATGGAGAATGGCCTGACAGAATGACTACAGTAACTCAGATAACCACTCTGTACAATTGTGGTGAGCAGAAAAGCAGCTCAGGATGCGCAACACATCGAACCTTATGGTGGATGGGCTACAACAGCAGAAGACCAGAAGAAGATGGACCCGTCAGGTTCTACTTCTGTCAGCCAAGAACAGAATGCTGAGGCTGCAGTGGGCACAGACTCACAAAAACTGGACAGCTGAAGACTGGAAAAACGTAGCCTGGTCTGTTGAATCGTGATTTCTGCTGAGGAACACAGATGGTAGGGTCAGAATTTGGCACCAACAGCATAAATCCATGGACCCAACCTGCCTTGCGTCAACAGTCCAGGCTGGTGGAGGTGGTGTAATGGTGTGGGGAATGGTTTCTTGGAAAACTTTGGGCCTGTTAATACCAATCAGTCATCACTTGAATGCCACAGCCTATTTGATTATTGTTGCTGACCGTGTGCATCCCTTCATGACCACAGTTTACCATCTTCTATTGGCTACTTCCAGCACGATAATGCGTCATGTCACAAACCAAAAGTCGTCTCAAACTGGTTTCATGAACATGACAATGAGTTCAGTGTTCTTCAGTGACCTTCCCAGTCACCGGATCTAATCCAAAAGGACACCTTTGGGATGTGGTAGAACGGGAGATTCACAGCATGAAAGTGCACCTGAAACATCTGCAGGAATTGTGTGATGCAATCTCAAAGGAACGTTTCCAACATCTTGTGGAATCCATGTCGTGAAGAATTAAGGCTCTTTTGAGAGCAAAGGGAGGCCTTACCCAGTATTAGTATAGCATTCCTAATAAAGCGTTCTCTCACCTGTGAGAAACAGGAAAATGAACAGATGCTGATTCATCACTGATGTTGGGAAACTCACTAAGAAAAAAGAAATGTAATTAAAATCCCTCAAGAGTCCTGATCAAAACTGCAGGTACCACATCACTACATATGATTATATTTGAAATTAAACTACCACAACATATTAAAAGGTCCAGAATAACATTAATTTGTCTACAGACAGGGGCGCTACAGACCTTTGACCCCTAATATCTGTAGTGCCCTTTCTGAAAAGGTTCTTTTCGAGGCTGTCCAGTACATACAAACCCTACACAGAAAGTAGCCTGAGATCAGGATCAAACACGGGACCCTAGAGCTGTTAATCCCGCCCCTCCTGCCCCTCCTGCCCCTCCCATTCTTACACCTCCTGTTACTCCAGGGTGTTGATTGAGTTCCCCATCACACCACAGCAGCAGACAAAATTATTAGCACTACTTCATGTCTTTTACTATCTTTCACCTCTCTGAGAGAAATAAGGCAGGTGACCTTGATGCTCATATTAAAGATCCTTTTAACACACTCTGTTTGACTTCGTTTTGTACTGTTTGACTTTATAGTATACAGATGTGAAAGAGTAATTATTACTATCAGGTGTCACCCAGAGGAGTATAAGTGTGCCTTTGAGCCTCATTCCTCTCAGGGGTTCTTCCTCATATCATCTCAGGGAGATTTTTCTTGCCAGTGTTGCCTCTGGCTTTCTCATTATGGATCTAAAGATACATCTGGATTACTGTAAAGCTGCATTGGGACAGTGCTTATTGTTAAAAGAATTGAAACAACATGCATATCACACATCCTCAGAGATGAGCATCAAGTGGCAGGCTTACTGCCAGATGAAAATACTGAAGAGAGCTTCAGCCCCCGAGCTTCCCTGGTAGTCCATGTTAAATAGAAAGGGAACAGTGGAGGTTTTGCAGTAGAAATGTTGCTGGCTTAATTCTATTGCTGTCAAGGACTTCTGCCTACTTCTTTGGATGGATGACATCCTTAATGCCTTGGCACGCTCCTCATGGTTTATCATGATAGACTTTTCTAATGGCTACTGGCAGGTGGAGGTGGCTGAGGAGGACAAGAAGATGATGGTCTTCACCACAGGTCAGGGCCATTACCAGCCGCATGCCATGCCTATGAGCCTGACCATTTCTTCTGCTACGTTTTAGCACTTGTTGTAGTTGATTCTCAGGGGCTTGCATGGACTATCTGGATGATATTTTGATTTACAGTCACACATTTGACTTTTTCGCTGCTGAAATAGCTCAGTTGGGAGAGCGTTAGACTGAAGATCTAAAGGTCCCTGGTTCGATCCCGGGTTTCAGCAGCTGAGAATAACATCTTTCTTGGGGGCAGTCGTGGCCTAATGGTTAGAGAGTTGGACTTGTAATTTGAGGGTTTGAGTCTCAGGTCCAGCAGGGATTGTAGGTGGGGGGAGTGAATGACTGGTGCTCTCTTCCACCCTTAATACCACAACTGAGGTGAGACCCTTGAGCAAGGCAGCAAAAAACACAAAAGGCTGCCCACTGCTCTGGGTATGTGTGTGTCCGCACTTGGATGGGTTAAATGCAGAGCACAAATTCCGAGTAAGGGTCACCATACTTGGCCACACGTCACTTGAGGATCATCTGGCCAGTTTTTACCAGGTTTTGTACAGTGAAGAGTGCTGATGTGAGATGTGACTCTATGAACATCTAGAAGTCAAAGCATCTTGAGCAGATTTCTTTTTTTCATAGGTGAATAGACAACAATGTCATCAATGGATACAAAACTGGACTTTCATCTTAACTTGCCCAGGACTGTCTCCAGTAAGTTTGTCTAAAAGATTTAGTTTGTACCAGGCTATGCAGAGGACTGTTGAAGATGAAGAGAACTAAAGGCCTTGATATTATTAACAGGCAGAACTCAAAGTACACTTGCAGGAGGTATGTGCATAAGATATATCGATAAGGATGGAAGTTGAGACATCTCCTAGGTCAGCCTGATCTGGTGTGATCTCAGTGGATTTGTTTGCTTTAGGAAAAGAGAGAAATCATAATTTTTATCTTATATCTTCACAAGTAAATATATCTTAAATATAGGCAAATTCAACTAATGTTTCTTGTTTCTATTAGATTGTTTTTAACCAAATATACAAATTTTATGCCTATTTCGAAATATATTTTACTCAGGTCAAGCTTGAAATGGTCTTTTTCTATTGGCAGATCATTTTACTCATTTACCCGCCAATAGTATAAGACAATTTTAGCTTGAAGTTAGTAACGTTTAGAAATAGGCTTAATGGTCTTAAATTTGTTATATGATACTCTAATCATGAGAAATTTTATATAACTTTTAATTTAATCAAGAATCTTTAATTTATTTAATTTATTCAAGGAAACTACATTTGGCTGTATAGTTTATTCTTAAAGTCTAGAAATATGAATTAGAATTTTTTAGCAAGACAGACATGAGTCATTCATAAGCAGGTTATTTAGGGTGAAATATTCCACATACAACCAACATCTCTTTATTTAGTGCTCAGTTAAGTGTGAGATGAAGCTGTGGATTTTCAGTCTGCGTTTAAACTCAGCTGGTAGGAAAGCCATGGGAAGTTTATTCCTCCACCTGGGTGCAGGACAGATTAGAGTCTTGATGCATGGTTTCCTGATTTAATCATTGTGTAATTAAAGCCCTGGAATAAAATCAAAATTAATGCAGTCATCCAGCATGCAGGATCAAACCCAGGATGCCGGGCAAAGTTATCCATTGCTCTACCGCAACATGTACAATTCAATCAAGATAATTTAATACTAGTTATTTCTTCCTGTCAGCCTCGATGTCCTCACAGGATATTATAACATAACTAAGCCACGTTAATAGTAGGTCAGTTGATCACATTGACTCAAATTAGTAGATTAGATTTTTATTTCAGTTAAATTTTAAGCAATGTAAGCAATGATATCACATGATGTGTAATTATTTTTTGTACGTAAACTGTATATGATATTTCCTCTGACCAACCACATGTTCCCTTTTTTCAGTATAATCATCTCCGCTTCCTACAACCGTATCATCTGAGTCATCTAAGGTGTAGGTGGAAGTTCTCAGGGTTGTATCTGAAGTCTGAGGTGTAGAGGGTCAATAAGAAGGGAGGCAGGACAGTCCCCTGTGGTGTCCCTGTACTACTCACCACAGTATCTGACCCACAGGTTTACAGTCTTACAAATACAGTCAGATAGTGCATAATCAAGTCAACTAGTCGAGTATCAACGCTCATCTTGGTAAGCTTATCCTTCAGACCTCAGCAGCTTTCTAAATCGTTAACCTCTGCTTTCTAAAATTCTACAGTAGAATGATAGATCATGTCTAGATCAGGCTGTTCAGTATGAGCAGATCCTAGCTAACAGAATCCATGTGGAACCATCGTCAGCAGCAGTAAGTGAAGTGAAAGTGCTAAACTAGAGCAGGATGAATCAGGCAGGTCCGTAGGGTAAGAGGAGCCATAGCAGTACAGCTGTGTCAGGATCCAGTCCTGGCATCGCATCACACATGAACGGGATTCTGCGTATTGGAATAAGGCAGTGATTCCAAATAAAGAGTCTAATTTCCATGTAAAGAAAAAAACTAACATGCAGTTGGTAAGAGCCTTGGAGGAGTTTTGCACAACTAAAGAAAAAAGAAAACTGGAAGATTACTGAATGTATAGCAAAGAGTTAAGACAAACTGCAATATTTCGGGCATCAGGAATAACACACAGAGTTGACAGATAGAGAAAGAGAACAGATGATTAGATATGCTCTCGTCCTACAGTACACTGTGATCAGAGTGCAAGCGGGAGCGCCATTAGATATAGCTATTAGATATGTACATTGGGACATAAAGAATCCCACCTCTCCACCGTTAGCAATCTATTAATCTCTATGGCCGTGAATTCCCCAGATGTGCAGGTTTACTTAAGAAAAAAACATTTAACAAAATTCCCGAGTAAACAAATAGGTTTTCAGCCTAGCTCCGCCCCCTGTTGGTACTGGTACTGATAAAGAATCTGAACTTTTTGATCAAAACAGGCGTAATAGACCAAAAGGGCGCTCGGGTTCTGCAGTGCAAGACGGTTCAATGCTTTGAAGGTCATCAGTAGTATTTTATAATTTATGTCCAGCCAGTGTAGTGCAGAGGGGGAAAAAAATGGGGTCACATGATCAAACTTTCTGGTTTCAGTAAGGTCTTTGGCTGTGGTGCTCTAGTCTACCTGTTGTATCTACTGGAGCATCCAGAGAGCAAGGCATCATGTGACGATATTGTATTTCTCAGCTTAGCAATATTTCTATTCCAGTAATATTACACGTTGTTATGACTATCTTGAATATGGTCAAATTGATCTAGTACTTCTTATTATAAGATTAAAATAAACCAAATATAAGATGACTAAACCTATTTCTGGGCATTATTACTTATTTCAAGCTTCGTGTTCAATTGGCAGGAAATTTTGCTTCTTTCTAGAAATAAATGCTTACAATTAGCAAAATTGTCAACAAGACTAGTTCAAGTTCAAAATGAAAAAAAAAAATCTAGAAATGGGTTAAATAATCTTATATTTGGTTTATTGTGATCTTATAATAGGAAATACTAGACAAATGTGACTATTTTCAAGTTATTCTACTTGCTAAGATACCATTTATATGCAGTGTGGAAAGAAAGAAAGAAAGAAAGAAAGAAAGACTTACTGGAAATGAATGAAAGGGGAAAGTGTGGGTTTGGGGGTTTTGCATTGTAATACCGCCATCTAGTGGTTAAATTCAACATCACACTCACCAAACGCCGTGTGTTAAAGTTTCCTTTCAGCATCAAATAAATCAAATTATGTAATAATTATTAGATATAGAACTGATCTAAACGCTTCCTGTGATTGTGATTATAACAGTACAATAAGTTATATTTTATAGTGAATAAAGGTGAATAATTTATAGCCTATATTTTGTATGAAAGTTAATAAGTTAAAATGTTTCTTTGTACATTTGGACTTCATAAACAGATTATTTTTCATCACAAGGCATACTATATAGCACAGGTTTCACTTAGTGTACTGTTTTGATATAACTGTATAGATTGATACTTTTATTTTATTTATTTATGTATTTATTTATTTATTAAGAAATACCTGGAGGTGTTTTATTGTGATTTTTTTTTTTTACTTTAATCTGTTTCTACTGATTTTTTAATATTTTTTTTTATTTTATTTATTTATGTATTTATTTATTTATTAAGAAATACCTGGAGGTGTTTTATTGTGATTTTTTTTACTTTAATCTGTTTCTACTGATTTTTTAATATTTTTAAAAATGTTTATTTATTTATTTATTTACTTATTTATTTATTTATTAAGAAATACCTGGAGGTGTTTTATTGTGATTTTTTTTTTTTTACTTTAATCTGTTTCTACTGATTTTTTAATATTTTTTTTTATTTTATTTATTTATGTATTTATTT
>CM074975.1:2175625-2188030 GCA_037576825.1 Pangasius krempfi | reverse complement strand
ATGTTGATAATTTTAATTTATTGTATTTTAATTTAACCTTCAAAATGTTGTGTAATTTCATGTACCCAGTGGTACAATCAGGCAAACTGATTTCTTTTTTTTCTTCTTTTCTCTCTGTCTTTAATAGAGATGCCATATTGAAGTTCTTTTCCGTGATGTTCAAAATGTGCATAAAATGTCAGCGTGAATGACATTTCCTGAGGATTCTTCTTCACGAGTTTGATCCAGGACCTGTGTATTTTAGAGCCTATTGACTACTACTACGATTTGCACACGAACACGTCCCTTGGTCATACGTTGTACCCAACATGGTGGACGCCTGACGGATGTGGCACTGGTCTTATTTTTGCCTTTTTAAAGGTGAAAGAATTCTAAGATAAGAAAAAAGGATTGTGTTGGTTTTTGGGCTCATTCTCCTCTTCTGTTTTAATCTAGTAGATCCATAAATCCCATGAACAGGGCATTGTTTTCTGTATTTAACTTTTGGGCCTGTTTTGTTTTTCCATTGTCGTCCTCGAAATTGCAGGATTTAAAAAATGTCAAGTGCCTTAACTGATGCAAATAATGTTGGCTTGGTAAAATTCTGCTGTGCAATATTGTAAAAGAAGTAAATGTTTTTGGCATGTTTATGCCATGTTACACTTTGATTGTACTATTTAGGTTAACAGAGTGGGCGGGGCTTATAGCTGGGCAACAGTAATAAAAGTTTTTAATGCATGTTCAACTTTAATAAAATGTGCATGTGAAGTGTTATGAATAAAACGTGTATGTAAATAAAATATATTTTATTAAACATCTCAATTTCAAGATGTTGTTCTTTTATTTTGATGAATATCACACAGCCGGTCATCAAAGCACAACCCCAGCGTGATGATTGGTCAGTTTCTGCTTGGCCACGCCCACACACGGAAGTAAAGTCGCTCACGGCGCGCAGTAAGGAAGCAAAAACACTGTAGAAAGTTTAGGGGGAAAATGTCAAGGTTTCTCCGAGCGGTTCAGCATGATATTGCGGAGAAAGAAAAGTCGGAACTGTCACAGAGAGACCTGCAGAAATGCGGACTAACAGGTGTGTGAGTTATATAAACAGAAAAATAGCCATATTTTGTTCATTTAGCGCACTTTACGAGTTGCATAGCAACACTAACAGTAATATCTCAGCAAATCGCAGATTTATTAACACTGAACTAAATATAAAGTTATTGTTTAGGATTAAGTTATAGATTGAAGCCCAACATGATGAAAACTGTTTGGAAAACTGATTTCCGGAATATTTGTTTGTGTTCGGATGAGCCGATTGTTTGTTAGTTATTTTATAAACACTTTAAGGCCCACCGTAGATCCTGGGGGCGGAGCTTCCTGAACATGGGCGGGGATTTGGGGAGGGGCTCACGGAGTTAAAAAAAATTATTAACATGTCAAACTCATCTAACCATTAGACACCTAATCTTAGGGGGAAAAAACTAATCTTACAAAATACACCTTAATTACCAAATCTTTATTTTAGAAATAAAACACTGTTATAGGAAAATAATCAACGACGGAGTGGTGCGATGAAAGAGAGTTACTGTTACCAGCTCAGATATGATTATTTTCCCCATGACAGCCCTTCCTGAAGTGTTTTATTCCTCTTACACCACAGCAGTTCAATGCCAATGCCAGTGATCACATCTTAACACCGTATCATTAACAACTCTGTATCATTAAGTAAGAAATGAAACACTCTGTCTCATGCTGTTATAGGAAAATAATCACCGACAGGGTGGTGTGATGAAGCGGAGTTACTGTTACCGCCTCAGTGTTGATGATTTTCCAATACCAGCATGTCCTGAAGTGTCAGTTTGCTAATGATTGTATATCTTTTTTTCATTTGAAGATCATAAGATGAAAAAACGCAGATTGTCATGTTGCAGAGAAACCGCAAAGCGTCTGTCCTGGAGATGTCGGAAAACCTAAAGTTACAGCTTTACCGCTGACACTGGAGACTCCTTCCTTCCTACATGTTAAATAAACATCACCATTTAAAATGTTCTTTCTTTGGTCGATATCAAGACATATTTTTAATCAGTTTATTTAATGTCCTGTTAACCTCAGGCGAGAGAAATAAAAGAGAGGCTGGTGAGGGAACGACTGTTTATAGCTGCTATAACGTAAGTGAGAACAGGAACTAACTTGTTCTACAGCGTTAAATGTAATCATAAATGGATAAAATGTACAACATGGAATTAAAAATTGTT
This sequence comes from Pangasius krempfi, assembly GCA_037576825.1. Lineage (NCBI taxonomy): Eukaryota > Metazoa > Chordata > Actinopteri > Siluriformes > Pangasiidae > Pangasius > Pangasius krempfi. The sequence goes on along the minus strand of CM074975.1, from coordinate 2,185,796 downwards.
GGCAGATTGCTGTGATAGAAGAGGAATGAAGCACTTCACTAAAGTGATTTACTTCTTACTTATTATTATTATTATTATTATTATTATTATTATTATTATTATTATTATTGCGTGTATTGTATCGAGCAGGAATTGAGCTGAGGTCGTACCAGCTGGATGGCGTGCGGTGGCTCACTCAGTGTTTGAAGACTCTGGATGGCTGCATCCTGGGGGATGAAATGGGTTTGGGTAAAACCTGTCAGGTCAGTAATTCGGATAGTTTTATAACAGTAACTTCTCTTCAGCATCCACAGGGTTGTGTTATTTGCTGTAATTGAGAGCCTGTAGACACGCAGGGCATCGAGGCTCAGACTTGTCTTACGTAACGCAGTACCAAAGACCAGAATAGATGAGACACGCAGAGATCGGGGTCAGACAGTGCACATTTTTACTCCAACTCAGCTTCCAGCACACCTGAGCCCAGCAAACACTGAGCGCTTTAATGGCGCTGGTCTCTGAGGATTGTATTATGCTACATACTGCTCTCATGTAGCACTGTTTTATTTTATTAACATTAATTATTACATTACATACTGTTCTCTACTGTAGCGCTGTTTTATTTTATTAATATTAATAATTACATTATTCTACATACTGCTCCCACGTAGCTCTGTTTCATTTTATTAACATTTAATTAACCAAATTAGCCCAATTTTTTCTTATAAATTTATGCTGTATAATCTATATTAAAGGAGTAGTTAGTAAATGAAAGCTAGCCTACATTACCCCAGACTAGTTAGCAAGTTAGAGTTAACAAATACAAATGTGAATGCCCTCCAACTAGCTAGGGAAAGCTACCATTAATTACCTCAGACTAGTTAACGAATGCTAATGCAAATTACTTTAAAATAAGTAGCGAGTACTAACCTACATTACCTTAGACTATCTAGTGAATGCTAATCTAAATTACCTTAGACTGTCTAGCAGATGCTAACATAAAGTATAACTCTGACTACATAGCTAATGCTAAAGTCCAGCTATCAAATGAAAACTTAAATTACCTTAGACTAGGTAGTGAAAGCTAAGTTAAAAGAACTCAGACTAGCTAGAGAAAGCTAAGGTAACTTACCTCAGACTAGCTAGGATAAACCAACCTAAATTACCTCAGATTAGCTAGAAAAAAAAGCCAACCTAAATTACCTCAGGCTACATAGCAAATGCTAAAGTATATTATCTTAGACAAGCTAGTAAATGTAAATCTACAATACCTCAGACTAGCTAGTGAAAGCTAAGTTAATTACCTCAGACTGGCTAGTAAAAGTTAAATTAAATGACCTCAGACTAGCTAGCGAAAGCCAAGGTAAGTTATGTCAGGCTAGATAGGAAACACTTATATCAATTACCTCAGACTAGCTAGTGAAAGTTAAGTTAAATGACCTCAGGCTAACTAGGGAAAGCAAAAGTAAATTACCTCAGACCAGACAGCAAATGTTAATGTAACTGACCTCAGATTAGCTAGGGAAAGCTAACGTAAATTACCTCAGATTACCTAGGCAAAGGTAACGTAAATTACCTCAGATTAGCTAGGGAAAGATAACATAAATTACCTCGGATTACCTAGGCAAAGATAACGTAAATTACCTCAGATTAGCTAGGGAAAGCTAATGTTAATTACCTCTAGACTAGTTAAGGAAAGATAATGTAAATTACCTCAGATTAGCTAGGGAAAGCTAATGTAAATCATCTTAGTCCACATAGCAAATGCTAGGGTAACCGTAACTCACTTCGATGCTTCATTACACTATGTCAGCGCTGATTATTTTCCTATTACAGCACTCCACCGTCATGTTTTATTTCTTACTTAAACATGAAGGAAATGTTCCTGACTGTTTATCCTGTCAGGACGCTGCGCTTAAATGATATATTGTGCGTATATCAGTCATGTTCTCCTCTTCCACAGGCCATCTGCTTGCTGCTGTACGCTCAAGGACATCTCCGCATGAAGGGCCCCTTCCTGGTGCTCTGTCCTCTGTCGGTCCTGGACAACTGGAAAATAGAGTTAAAGCGGTAACACATTAATCCCTGCTCGATTTTTCTTAGCTTTGGTATTTGGTAAATTATATATATATATATATATTATTATTAAAGTATCTGATTTTCTTCCTATTTCGCGTCCTGCGTCAGTGTCTGCCCCAGTCTGTGTGTGGTGTGTTACAGCGGTGATAAAAAAGAAAGATCCGAGCTGCAGAGAAAGATGGAGGACAAACCTTTCCACATCTTGCTGACTAACTACGAGGTCGGGATACGAACTGGATGACGGGATGGATCCTGTTTATTTATTTATTTATTTATTTTATTTTTATTTTCCCCTGCATAATTGATATCTCAGTTATATCTTCATTATTCTCCTCTTCTTTTTTTTCTAGGTATGCCTTAAAGATGCATCAGCATTAAAAAGGTGTTTTTTAAATTATTTGTAAATATAAATAAATAAATATAAAGTTTGTTGTGTTGTGTAATTCAGTAACTTTACTTCTTGCAGGTGGAAATGGAGGATTTTGGTCGTGGACGAGGCTCAACGGCTGAAGAACGAAAACTCCATGCTTCATCAAACCCTTACAGAGGTGAGCGGGAAAGAGCGTAGTGACTGTGTCTCAGTATTTAGCTCTTTCCTAATCTGCTTATTTTTGGAGGATTTAAAAGGCGACGTTGCAGTTTTATTCCATGAGTAAATGCTTCAGGTTTGTTTTCAAAGGTTGATTCGCCTTTAGTGATGTTTTTCTTCTTCAGTGTCTTCTTCAAAATGGCTTCTTATTCAATTTGTTTGTACCACACATTAGGGCATAATAGAGTACTTTTTAATGCAGACCTACACTATCTTGTGCCCTTATGCATAGTGTAGAAAGCCATAATATTCAGAAGATTAAAGTATTGGCACCCTCGACTACCACTACAGGGTGGACTTGCATCTATGAGGTGCAAGTTCACTTCCCTTTTTACTAAAGTTTAAAGTGTTAGTACTAGAGATGGTGCGATAACACTTTTTCTTTTGCAATACCGATACTGATAGACACTTTGAGTATCAGCGGATAGTGATACCCATCCGATATTCTCTTCTTTAAAAACTACTAAGCCTTAAAATTTTTCGTTTTTTTGTTTTTAACTGAAGTGCTTCTAAAAATACTGGAACAAATACGTAGCTAAAAACCTCAGCTTTCACACAAAAATCACTTACACTGCAAACAATAAAGTGCAGAGTATAAATATAATAAAAATCCATCCTAACAATAAATATAATCAGGTCTTTTTATATGTAAACATTGACGGTCCCAATTATTTTTATTATTTTATCCTCTGCGTAAAGATGTTCTTTTTTTTTTGCTGGTATCTTCATTGCATTTTTTTGCACGACATGTGTTTTAAGACTCCAGTCGCTTGTTAACTAGTATTGTTAACTAGTATTGAGTTTGTTAACTAGTATTGAGTTAACTAGTATTGTTATAAAAATGTGTATACTATTCCCCTTCTGTTCTCAGTTCTCTGTGGGCTTCAGACTTTTGCTAACCGGAACTCCCATCCAGAATAATCTGCAGGAGGTCTACTCGCTCCTCACCTTCATCCAGCCTGGTGTTTTCCCACCAGACGCTACAACGGAGTTTGTTAACGCGTATGCAGATGTACAGACCCGAAGCTCAAAAGGTAGTACACACACACACACACACACACACACATACATATATATATATGTCAAATTAAGTAAGTGTTAATATTTCTAATCACAACTATTCATCTGTTTTAAATGAAGTAATAGAATATGTATAATTTGATATGGTGACGTTTTCTGTAAGAAAATGTTTATTTAACATTTATGGAAGGAGTCTCCAGTGTCAGCACTTTGTAACAGTCAGAAGTAAAGCTGTAACTTTAAGTTTGCCAACATCTTCAGGACACAGGAGTTTACGCTGTCTGGTTTCTTAGTAAAGTGACAAGCTGTGTGTGCGTGTGTGCGTGTGTGCGTGTGTGCGTGTGTGTGTGTGTGTGTGTGCGTGTGTGCGTGCGTGTGTGCGTGTGTGCGTGTGTGTGTGTGTGTGTGTGTTTTTGTGCTATTAACTTCAAGAAAGTGAGCAAAAAAAGAGGCTGGTGAAAGAACGACTGTTTATAGCTGCTATAACGTAAGCGAGAACAGGAACTAACTTGTTTAATGGATGTTCCACAACATTAAATGTTACTATAAAAGGAAAAAAAAGTATGAAAAAAAAAAGGAAAAAAGTATGAAAGCATGTTGTTAATAAAAAAAAAATTGTTTAATTATTGACAAATTTCTTTAGTAGAAAAATAACAGCAAGAAGAATAAAACATTTCAGGACATGCTGTTATAGGAAAATAATCAACTCCCTGGTGATAACAGTAACTTCGCTTCATTACACTAATCCATTATTGATAATTTTCCTATTACGGCATGACACGGAATGTTTTATTCCTGAATTATTGACTGTGTGTGCAGCTGAGGAGCTCCACCAGGTTCTCCAGCCCTTCTTGCTGCGCAGGGTGAAGGCCGAGGTGGAGGCAGAACTGCCGAAGAAAACAGAGGTGGTGGTTTATCACGGGATGTCTGCTCTCCAGAAGAAGTACTACAAAGCCATTCTGACGAAGGACCGGGGTAAGACACGCCCACATACACACACAAAAAAAAGGTGCGAAAAGTACCACTGCAACAAACTATTCTTTTGATAATAGATTTTGTTTATTAACTGATTAATTGGGTTGTTTTAATATACACTACTCTAAATACAAAATTTTTTTTTTACAAATATTTCTTGCCAGCATTTCAAACAACAGCTACAGAACTCCGGTTAATTAACTGCAAATACAATTTTACTGATATTTATCACATTATCTGTCATGACATTATCGATGATATGATTAAGTGCTTTTCACGACACCAAAACTAACCTAATGTCGTGGATTTCTATACATTTTTTATTTATTCTGCACTTTTTTTTTTTTAAATACAAGTTTTACAAATTTAAAACATCAGTGGTCCCTGGAGGATTGGTGATCAGGCCTTGGAGCTCTCATCGCAAAGGCCCGGGTTCGATTCCCGGCCACGGAACCAACCCCAGCCACTAGAGTTGCATAAGACGGTGCACTCCCAGTGCCAGTCCCAAGCCGGGATAAAAACTGGGGAGGGTTGTGTCAGGAAGGGCATCCGGCATAAAAACTGTGCCCGATCTAATATGCGGATCAATGATTCGTGTTATAAATGTGGCATTTATCACACTCATTTTCAGAAAGAAACTCCTCAAATCACCATATATGGTAAACATCTTCCATTTAAAAAAGTCCAGTAGTCTGCTTATGGCATTGCTTTTTGCAGACAAAAAGGGGGGCATGTAAAATGTAAAAGTAGTTGAGCTTAAAAGATAATGAAGTATACATACTGTTGCACTAAGTAGAGTAAAACCAAAATGGTTTATTTAGCACTTCTGTAAGTTGTTTGTCCAAGAAATAAGATAAGCCAGCCGTCTCCGGTGCCATCTTTCCGAAGTCAAAGTCCCAAAGTCCACTTGGTGACAACATTCAAGAAGCTGAACGATACACCACAAACACAGCACACTGACTGAGAGACAGCCTGAATTCCTCAAACCTGAGTGTCACCTGTCTGCTTTACTCGCAATTACACGCTTCTACCACGCAGGTATACTTCTGCGTACGCATGGTCAGGAGTGTGCATAAATATGCGCCCACATCCTCATGCACAAGAAGAACTTGCTAAATCAAAACTAGAACTGTAAAACTGTACGTACACACGGCTGATAAACGAGGCAGTCAAATTCAAAATCAGTGCCAAAGTCCACTGGCTGTCTCTCTAACTGAAACACTCGGATGACGTATTCGTGTTGACTTGTTTTTTGTGTGAGGTGAATCCTTGTGGAATCCGTGCCTGGAATCCGGGAATCCGGGAATCGGGGAACTGACTCATTATATATACAACATACATTAAAAATATATATTGCTCACTTTAATAAAATAAAACGATGCAGGATTTATGTATAAAAGAAAAATTCATGACCAGATATTTTTATTAGGGAATATTATATTATACGGAATATAATATTATATACAATTTTGTTGATTAGTGCTTGCAGCCCTATTTAAAAGCACTCATAGCTGAGATTAAATACATGGAGTATGGTACATACTTTTAAATGACATGAATTTTAAATAATTTTTGCATAACTGTCTGAATTTCAGCTGTGTTTAGGAGCAATCAGGGCAATAAGAACCAGCTCCTGAATGTTCTGATGCAGCTGAGGAAGTGTGTGAACCACCCCTACCTGTTCGACGGTAATGACCAACTTCGCTCCTAAATCCCTTCATGCTTTTTTCTTTATTCTTTTCTTTTCTATATTTGAAGCCTGTTATTGCTGATAATTGTTTACAGTCAATTTCAGAACGATTGACACCTGTATTGAATAGGAAAAATAAATGATGCATGCAATAGCTAATATTTTTAAGTATCTAGATTTATGAAGTAAAATTTTAACCAGTCTCTAACAGGGGGCCAATAATTTTGAAGTTCATAGAGACGGATTAGGAAAGCAGTGATTCAGAACATCACTAGTCTCTTTCTTTCAAGCTTCTACTAACATTTTCCTGGCTTTAAAGTTTTAGCCCCGCCCCCATGCTGCTCAGCTCCGCCCCTTTTCATTAAATAACAGAGGGCAGCTGTTAATGCAGCTGTAATTCACCTTATGGGCAGCAGAGGGCACTAACAAACCACTTTTTTTTTTGTTGGTTTAATATCTAATACTATAACACGCTCTCTCTCTCTCCCTCTCTCTCTCTCCCTCTCTCTCTCTCTCTCTCTCCTTCTCTCTTGCTGTCTCTCCCCCCCATCTCTCGCTCTTGCACCCCCCTCTCGTGTGACAGGGAAGCAGTGTGTTCTGTTTTAAATAATGAATTTGTTTTTGCACTGGAGTTTGAACAAAAGTTGAAAGAAAAGGTGTTAACTGGCTTTTTAAACCAGCTTATTATCATGTCTTGATCGGTACATGTTTGTTTTTACCCACCTTTTTATTTATACATTTATCTATCTATCTATCTATCTAACTATTTGTATGTTTACCTATTTATTTAAGTAGATATTTTAGAAAAAAATGCTATGGTGGACACGTTGTGAATGGTTAAGATAAAGGATTGTCTAAATTCTAAGTCTCTCTCTCTCTCTCTCTCTCTCTCTCTCTCTCTCTCTCTATCTGTCTGTCTGTATCAGGTGTGGAGCCCGAGCCGTTTGAGATTGGGGAACACTTGGTGGAGGCGAGTGGGAAGCTCTCTCTGCTCGACTCTATGCTTGCCTACCTGCTGGAAGAGTAAATCTTTCTCATTTAATTGTCATAACACTTTCTATTAACCATTAAAACAATAATTCTTTAGTGTAAGGATACATGGTATCAGATATCCGTCATTTACTTGTACGCGTAAAAAACATCTGATGCCATGAGATACACTAGGCCTACGTCACATAGTACATTATTATGTTGATGAAGCCTCTTCATAGTGTTTAGATTGCGTGCACGCAAAGGTATTCATGAATATGAAACTGTCGTATGTGAGAGCAGTTCAGTTCAGCGAGCACTGAGACCCGCACACTTCCACAACATCTTAAATGTAATATTCAACATGAAGAACGCACTTGATTGCGTCCTTGCTAATTCACAATAGCTGCAGTTCGTCCTATCGCTAAAACACAAGTCTGCGAGTGAGAGGATGAAATCTAGCAACATTATCTACTTATTTTGTATTTTTGTTAACGAATAAATGTAATGCTTGCTGAAGTAGGTTTTCAGTCTTTGTCTGAAGGCGGATCTCCTCTTTCTCTTCTAGACTGTGAACTTTTTTGCTCCTTTTTCAATCAGTGGCACCATATTTTCAACTCCTTAGGGCTCGTTTTGCAGGATTTCTGCTATTTATCATGAAGAAAAACGCACAATATGAGCACAATGAAAGACCAGCGCTGTGTAGGGTTAGACCAGTCCGATATCGGAGGTTCTGGCTGGAGTTAGAAGAAACTAGGATTAAAAATCCTTAAAATCTGGACTCCGTATAGCAACATTCTTAATATCAGGGTTTGTGTGTTAAACACGCTCAGGTGACAGAAGGCCAGAAATGCAAAAGCACAAATTTGTGTATGTTTGAATTCAGGGGTCACCGGGTTCTCCTGTTCTCTCAAATGTCCAGGATGTTGGACATTATGCAGGACTACCTAGAGTACAGAGGTAACACATACACACACACACACACACACACACACTTAACCACAGCATACGACAATACACCGATACTCTCTCACACCGTCTCTGAGCAGCCCAAATTCACAAATTCATTATTGTACAGTCATTTTCTGTCTCTCTTCACTGAGACCCGCCCACTGCTAATTAATATTCATGAAACCGTATTTCAATATTCTTTAGTAACTTATACTTTTTTAAGTAAAACATTGTACAGCCTTTTTCTGTCTCTTTTCCCTGAGACCTTTCTCACTTTTTATTAATATCCTTGAGCTTGCTGCTACCTTTATCAGTGACTAGAGAAGCATTTTGCGTTTTTCTTTAAAATCTAAATGAAGCCAATTTGTTTTCTGACATCACGACAGAAGAGTTTACGCTTTCTGGTTTCTCAGTAACATGACAAACTGTTTTTTTTTTTTTTGGTCTTATTACCTTGAAGAGAGTAAAAAAAGAAACTGCGTATAGGTGCTAAACCCTAAGTGAGAACAGGAACTTGTTTTGCATATGTTCCACGGCATATTGTTCTAAATAAAAAGTTGTTAGCTTTTGCAAATTTTTCAAAACATAAATGAAGAGTCAGTATGTGGTTTTACCTAGATTGTGTATTGTTGCATAACGTGGCACATTTGTACCACTGCAGGCTGCATGCTCATGTTGTTATCAAGCTCTGTGATCTAGAAAAGTAGCTGTGGTTTAAAATCACATCCTGTCTTCTTCTGTTTGTTTTTTTTCGTCGTTCGTGTGTGCACTAATGCTGTCTTGACGTCTCTCAGGTTACAGCTATGAGCGTCTGGATGGCTCGGTGCGAGGAGAAGAGCGCCATCTCGCCATCAAGAACTTCAACAACAAAGACGTCTTCATCTTCCTGCTCAGCACCAAAGCTGGTGGGTTTATAGTGAAGCGTCTACAGAGAAAAAAAAACGCTGAAATACAGAGAGCTGGATCACGTTGTCCTGATTTACCTAAAATCCTGCGTGTGTGTGTGCGTGTGTGTGTGTGTGTTGTGTTGTGTAGGCGGGGTTGGTTTGAACCTGATAGCAGCCGACACCGTAATCTTCTTGGACAGCGATTTTAATCCGCAGAACGACCTGCAAGCGGCAGCTCGAGCTCACCGGATCGGACAGACGAGGTAGCGCAGAGAAACAACACGCCCACAAAATCTCTTCACCTCTGACTGTTACAAAGCACCGACACTGGAGACTCCTTCCGTCATCGTTAAATAAACGTCTCCTTGCAGAAAACTCATATCAACCATCTCAACGATTACAGGTCCCTGTGAATGTGCTGTTACCATAGAAACGATAATATATTATAACGTTAATGAAAATGAATCAACACCTTCTGACCAATCAGAATCGAGAATTTCACAGCGCTGTGGTATAAGTCCAGTTAATACACCCACAACATTGAAAAGTATAAAAAAGTATAATAAAGCATGTTATTAACACAAAACACCACTTTAGGATGTGGTGTTAGAGGAAAATAATCAACTATGCTGTGGTAACAGTAACTCCGCTTTATTAGACCACCTCATCATGGATTATTTTCCTATAACAGCACAACACGGAGTGTGTTATTCCTTAGAAAAGTGCCTTAGAAGAGTCAGAGTATTTGAGTATGTGGAGTGTTTGGAGTATTTGAGCATTTGAAGTATTTAGATAATTTTGGAGTATTTAGATAATTTTGGAGTATTTGGAGTGTTTGGAGTATTTAGATCATTTTGGAGTACTTGAGTATGTGGAGTACTTGAGCATGTGGAGTATTTGAGTATTTGAGCATGTGGAGTATTTGAGCATGTAGAGTATTTGAGTATTTGAGCATGTGGAGTATTTGAGCATGTGGAGTATTTGAGCATGTGGAGTATTTGAGCATGTGGAGTATTTGAGTATTTGAGCATGTGG
>CM074975.1:2154175-2175615 GCA_037576825.1 Pangasius krempfi | reverse complement strand
GAGTATTTGAGCATGTGGAGTATTTGAGCATGTGGAGTATTTGAGCATGTGGAGTATTTGAGTATTTGAGCATGTGGAGTATTTGAGTATTTGAGTATGTGGAGTATTTGAGTATATGAGTATGTGGAGTATTTGAGTATTTGAGCATGTGGAGTATTTGAGCATGTGGAGTATTTGGAATATTTGAGTATTTGAGTATTTGAGCATGTGGAGTATTTGAGTATTTGAGCATGTGGAGTATTTGAGTATATGAGCATGTGGAGTATATGAGCATGTGGAGTATTTGAGCATGTGGTGTATTTGGAATATTTGAGTATTTGAGTATTTGAGCATGTGGAGTATTTGGAATATTTGAGTATTCCTCTGTTTTGGTGGCTGCGATGTGGACAGGGCTGTGAAAGTGGTCCGGCTGCTGGGGAGGGACACGGTGGAGGAGATCATTTACTCCCGCGCCGTATCCAAACTGCAGCTCACCAACACCGTGATCGAGGAGGGACGATTCTCTCTGCTGGAGAACAGTCAGGCTGCTGCTCAACTACAGGTACGCCTTTCACCTCCACCGCTTCACTCCTCCTGCCTGCGCTTCCCGCATTTTCTCTCATATTTCACTCCTTACATACTTCCATGTTGGAGCTCCATCATCCATTCAGTCCATCCATATGTGTGTGTGTGTGTGTGTGTGTGTGTGTGCAGTTGAGTGAGATCCTGAAGTTTGGAGTCCACAAACTGCTGTCATCAGACGAGAGCTCGGTTCAGCACGTGGACCTCCGGCAGATCCTGGGACAGTCCCGAGATGGCCAGTGGCTGATGGACGAGGAGCACGTCAGGCCTGGCGAGGAAGAGGAGGACGAAGATGAGGAGAGACAGAGTAGGATACAACAGCTCTCCTGACTGAGGCCATTTACACAGCTCTGTAACGAGCTCCTTAATGGTTTTTCTTTCTCTCCAGGTCATATGTACTACTTTGAGGGGAAGGACTACTCCAAAATCCCGAGCGTGGACGACGAGAAAAGGTTCGAGCTCATGCTGGAGGAGCAATCAGCTGCCGTGGAGGACGCTGGGAAAGAAGGACCCAGTCTCCGCCACAAAGCCGGGGTGACACATTTCAGTTTTCCTATTCACTATAAACAAATATACACATAATAGTTTTTAAATATAAAAACCAACAAAACGTGCGTTAAAGGTGAATCTCAAACTGAATCTCAAACACTGCTCTCTCAGACACAAAGTGCACTAAATAGGGCAAATGTTACGCCCTATGTAGTGAGCATGTATAGTGAACAGTAGCCATTTGTAATTCTGTCTCACACTTGCAGATTTTTCCTGCATGAAGATGAGTTAAAGAGATTAATTCTGTATGAACTACTTATAACAGCTTCTTATCTATAACAGTTACAGTGGATATAAAAAGTCTACACACCCCTGTTAAAATGGCAGCTTTTTGCTATAAAGAAAAATGAAACCAAGATCAATCTTTTTCCACATTTAATGTGATAAATATTGCAGAATTCAAGTGGAAAAAAAATAGGGCGGCGGGGAGGGTGGGACAAAACTCGCAATTAGCCAGTTAACTGCATGCATAAGTATGTGCACCCCTTGACGAATACTTTGTTAAAGCACCTTTTGCTTGTAATACATCACTCAGTGGTTTTGCACAAGAGTCTACCAACTTAGCACATCTTCATTTGGCAATTTTATTCCACTCTTCCTCACAAAAATGTTCCAGATCTATCAAATCTGCGAGCAGATCTCCTGTGCACAGCCCTCTTCAAGTCATTCCACTGCTTTTTCAATAGGATGTAGATCTGGGCTCTGACCGGACCATTCCAAAACGTTGATCTTCTTCATCTGAAGCTGTTCTTTTTTTTTTTTGACTTGGGTTTGTGCTTTGGGTCGTTATTGTGCTGGAAGATGATTTTTTTTTTTCTTCTTCCTCTTCAGCTGGCTCACAGGGGCCTGCAGCTTTTGTGGCAAAATAGATTAGTATTTGGAGCTATCCGTGATTCCCTCTATCTTGACTAGTGCACCAGTCCCAGCTGGAGAGAAGCAGCTCCGTAGCATGATGCTGCCACCACCATGCTTCACTGTCTGTTTTCTTCTCGTCCTTTCATCAATTTCGGAGGGACGTCCTGTTCTTGATAATGTCATTATGGTGCCCCGTTTTTATCCACTTGTTGTTGATCGATAACTTTTGACAGTGAGACCCTGTACGTGCTTTGTCAACTCTTTGTGGACCATGGCTTCGGCAGTCGGATGAAACCAAGCGGATGTCGAGAAAAATCTTACAGAAAGAGCTGATCTTCGTTTGGGGTTGATCAGAATCACTTCATTGATGACCGGTGAAATTGGCTTGAAGACGAATAGGACAGAAAGTCATTTTACTTTAAATTTATGGACTGATAAAATGAACACTGTGCCGTTGCCCTGTAGGTTTTATTCTCTGGACAGTTAGCAGCGCCATCGAGAATAAAGAGGCCTCTGACGGAGTCCGAGCTGGAAGAGAGGCGTCAGAAGAGACAGGAAGCTGCTGCTAAAAGAGCCAAGCTGCAGGAAGAGAAGAAGAGAGAGCGCGAGGAGCAGAAATACAAGAAGAAGTAAGTAATCTGGTTAAGGACGTACTTCAGTAAAACAACGCAGCAGCTGTTTTTTTTTTCCTCTCAAGTGCCTGGTGGTTATTGTAAATAACATATAGGTCGATGTCAGGTGAATTTTGTTGTTTTTAAATCTTTTGTTGCCTGAATAGGGAGCTTTGTTTTTATTTGTGTTTATTTACTTTTTTGTCCTCTTCCCTACATGTTGATCCTTAGTAATAATAATAATAATAATAATAATAATGATAATAATAATAATAATATTATTATTATTATTACTATTATTTTGTTGTTGTTGTTGTTATTGTTGTTGATAACGTACAGAGGGACCATTGCCAAAAAAAAACCCTAAATACTAAAAAAAATGAGTGAAAATGGAAAATTATCACGAGATAATTAGTCATTTTCACGAGATTTTTTTTTTGTGTGTGAAAGAAAACGAGATAATAAGTGGTGCACGCGAGATAATAAGTGGTGCGTGTGAGATAATCACCTGAAAAGACATTACATCATGCCCTTTACTTTTAGGAAAAACAAAATCTTGTGAAAAATGGAAAATTATTGCATGAGCACGAGATAATCTGTCAGTTTCACAAGATTTTTTTTGTGCGAAAGAAAACGAGATATTAAGTGGTGCACACGAAATAATAAATGGTGTGCATGAGATATTTGCCAAAAAAGACATTACATCATGTCCTTTATGTGAAAAATGGAAAATTATTGCATGAGCACGAGATAATTTGTCATTTTCACAAGATTTTTTTTTCCCTGAAAGAAAATGAGATAGTAAGTGGTACACATGAGATAATTAATGTAAAATCTTCTCAAGTGCACATGAAAAGTTGTCTTTTTTTTTTTAGTAAAGTAAAGTAAAGTCAAATCTAGTGCTATAACTTTGGCAGTGTTGGCTGAACGGTTAAGGCTCTGGGTTACTGATCAGAAGGTCGGGGGTTCAAGCCCCAGTACTGCCAAGCTGCCACTGTTGGGCCCTTGAGCAAGGCCCTGAACCACATCTGCTCCAGGGGTGCTGTATCATGGCTGACCCTGTGCCCTGAGCCCAGCTTCCTAGCAAGCTAGGATATGTGAAAACACTGCATTTCATTGGCTGTGTACTCCTACTCTGCCCAATGACAATAAAGTTAAATCTAATCTAGTAAAGTATGTCAATAATTCAAATTTTACAGTGTGTTTGTGTTTGTGTATGTTTGTCAGGATGGCCTGGTGGGCATCATGTGGGTATAAATCGCTGTGCCTGCCCTCTGCTGATAGTGAAGGTGAGGATGTGGATGAAGAAGAAGAAGAAGAAGAAGAAGGAGACATCAGCAGCGTGAACTCGACAGACTCGGATGACACGGCGATTCGTTATGTACTCGGCGATGTCACACATCCTCAGGCTGAGAGCGAGGACGCCATTATCGTTCACTGTGTGGGTATGTTTTTAAAAAAAAAAAAAAAAAAAAAACTTGCTAAAATGACTGGTACTGTCATAGCAACAACAACAACTATGCCCATGATGAGTCATCAGTGGAATTTGCAGAACCTGAAGTTTAGGTGTATAAAATATTTTGTTCTCTCCTGGAGACAAAAACATGACTCAGTTTCACCGAGATCATATAAGTAAAAAATAAAACACAGGTATAGGAAAATAATCAACGACAGGGCTGTGTGATGACGCAAAGTTCATTATTTACCCATTACAGCATGTACTGAAGTGTTTAATTCCGCCGATTACAAATTTTGGTTTATTACAGAATGAAGTGACACTTTTTTACCCGTGTGTAGTTACGTTTAATAGTTTAATGAGACACCCATGAAAGTTAGTTCCTGTTCTCAATTAAAAACAGTCGTTCTCTCACCTGCGTCTGTTTTTTTTTTCTCTCTCTCTCTTTTCAAGGTAATAACAGAAAAAAAAACGTAGCTTGTCATGTTACTGAGAAACCACAAAGTGTAAACTTCTCTGTCCTGAAGCTTTACCTCTGTCACAAAGCACTGACACTGGAGACTCCTTCCATAAATTCTGGGGTGTTGAGTCATCATTAGGTTTTTTTTATTAAGATTCAGTGAATTGTTTTATTCTGTCTATAAATAGCAGAAACAGGGTTCTGCAAATTTAGTACCTGCCCTTCAGTAATACTAATTTGCTCACAATCTCTGTTCCTAGACTAACTTTAAGGTCAGTACATCGCATTGAGGGTGCTAAATTAATCAATTTACATTGACTTCATCCTCTATAAAACAAAAAACTGCATATTTATTGAAGAAAACACGCAAAAGCATTGTTATTTTGCAAGATGCAGTCCTCCGTAGGACCTGGTACGACCTGGTTAATGTCTCTGAAGAGTTAATGTCTGAACATTTCCATAAATAGTTTTATTTTGTCTTCGCATTTCAGGGTTCTGCAAATTTAATACTGCCCTACAGTTGTACTGATTTACACACAAGGCTGTGGTCAGTCGCACGGCAGGCGATCAGTTCATCTATTTGCATTGGCTCCACCCCTTGTTTTTGATTTACTTTTAGGTAAAATGCCCCACATTGCATCTTTATTAAGACAAACACACAATTTTGCTCATGTGAAAGACACAATCCTCTGTAGGCCCTGTTAAGGTGTTGGCTGGATGTTTGTTGTCGACGTTTTTACACACACAGAAGTCTTCATTTTGAATAAATATGAATAGATTTAGATGAGATTTTAGTTTAGATTTTAAACAAACACTTGCGAGGTTGTGATGCGAGTTAATTTTTCCACTGATGCATATTGTATGTTCCAATAAATACGCAAAAGGAAGTTCAACTTTTTTTTTTTTTTTTTTTAAAGTGTGTATCTATCTCTGTGTGTGCGTAGATGATTCTGGACATTGGGGACGCGGTGGCTTGTTCACAGCGCTGGAGCTCCGATCAGATGAGGTGAAGAAACAGTATGAACTGGCAGGAGACATGGACGGTGAGTAAATGTCCAGATCCATCACCAGCCGATCGTCCATCAGGTTTCCAGATTAACGCATCCGTTACTCCGTTTTAGATCTGGAGCTTGGGAACGCGCTGCTGTTTTCCATTGACGACAAGCAGTCGAGACCGAGCAAAAGAGACTATGTGAGTCATAACTCTACCAGCTCCTGTTTCTCACCTTCTGCTCTCCGTCCTCTACATTAGAGATGTGCGTGGGATTTAAAAAAATCTCTGCTGCGTGCTTTCAGTTTCTTATGCATACTGTAAACCTCCCACCTTTGCCTGACCTCTAAACCAAGAAACCAACACGGCTTTTATTTATCGCTCTGTAGTGTGGGATTGATGAGTGTGCTTGTCTCAGATTTGTTTTGACTCCATGGGAATAAAAATAAGCCCCGCCCTCCTGTACATGTAGAAATCACTATAGGGGTCCAAGCACTGCATTATTTTTTAAAGGAGATATATGCACAGATTATATTCTCAGAAATTTCAGAATATTCTCTAGTTTGGGCCTTGTACCAAACTCTTGTGTACTAAAGAGCATTTAACACACACACACACACACACACACACTAGTGTACACACATCGTGAACAGTGCGCAGCCTTTTTTGCTGCAGTGCCCAGGGAGCAGTTGGGGGTTCGGTGCCTTGCTCAAGGGTCTCACCTCAGTTGTGGTATTGAGGGTGGAAGAGAGCGCTGGTCATTCACTCCCCCCACCTACAATCCCTGCTGGACCCGAGACTCGAGCCCACGACCTTCAGGGTCACCTTCAGGTTACAAGTCCGACTCTCTAGGCCACGACTGCCTAACATTAAAAGGGAAAAAAGTCGCTACAGTGTCATGGTTAGTCATGGTATATGACTGGGCAGTTACCTTACCGCTGTTTTTTTCTTTTTTTTTTTAGGGTTTTTTGTTTTTTAAAATACTGATTAAAATGAATTTCCACCCATTTTTTTTCTACTTTCTTCCCAGCCACTCTCTTAAATCATGACATCATTTTATGGAAATGTCATTCTCTGTAGAAATATCTTTCTAAAGCCCTATTTAGACTGGATAAGTTTTCCATGCGGAAGTGGCGGAATATAATTATTACCATTACCGTATTATTTGATATTTCAGTCCCAGCCGAATTCGTCATATTTGGTATAAAGACACTCCAGAAAGCGCTCGCTCTTTCCTCTCGCCCAAAACCAGAATGAAACCAAGTTTAAAATGCAGAACAATTAAATTAGTCGGTGCTTAAAAGGACGTGTCGGAGAAACTTCCGAGTGTTCTGAGGTACAGCTACGTACGTTATGGTCATGTGACATCTTCTCGATCAAACGCAACATGCAAGGCCACGCCCCGCTATAATAAAGAACAAATAGTGCATTACAGTGAGGTGTGTAGTACGCATGGAATTTTTTTTAGTGTGAAGACCACGTGAACACACACCCCGTCTCGGTGATTTATAAAGAGATCACTTATCTCGTGCGAATAAGACATAATTATCACAATTGTCACACTCGTCATGTCGTTGTAGCTGGCTCTGATCGTCGCCCAGAGGAGAGATAAAGCCAACAAGCTATCGGGGATTTACCTCACTGCCCTGGACGAGGGGCTCAAGAAGATCTACAGAGCTGCCAAGCAGAAGAAAGGTAAAGATCCTGCTCATGTTTACTTCCTGTAGCTGACTCTCAGCTGATCGATGTTATCATAAAAACAGATATACATCTAAAGAATTCAAATATTTAAAAAAAAAAAAAAAGAGAAAGCTTAGTGCCACAGGGCATGGTGAAGTTTCTGGGTTTTGTAATGAAAACATTGAATGAGATTTGACTTTGCAATGAGTAAAATGTCTAGAAATGAAGTGTTTCTTTTCAGTGCATATCATACAGATATTAGATGGAAGGAGTATTGCGATTATTCTTTATTTGGTTGTTTTTCCAGCAAGTGTCCACCTTCCACGAATCGGCCACGCCACCAAAGGTTTCAACTGGTACGGCACTGAGAGACTGATACGCAAGCACTTAGCCTCCCGAGGAGTTCCCACCTTCATGTATCCTTCCATACTTGTGTGTGTGTGTGTGTATATATATATATATGCACATATACATATAGTATATATACATAGTGTTCACATGACAGCAGCTTTATAATGTAAATATAATCTCAAACTGTAAACAACAGGAGAAAAAACACAACGTGGACGACAAACGTTCAACCAGTAAAGACAAGCGACTCTACTCGCCTGTCAGTCGGATGCAGACCTGCTAACCTTCACGCGTTTTGCGTAAGACTTCCGCATTTTAATATCTGAATACGCTGTCTGGAGTAAAAAAAAATGCCTGATTAAAAACAGCAGATCAGCCATTCGACAAAATCTGGAATGATCGACAGTTGCGTAGAGGTCTTGCACTCTTTGATATTACCCGAACCCCTGTAAGCTCCGCCCCTTTCCCACCATCATCCTAGATTAGTAATCTTTCAGCTGGTGCTCTCGTCTCGACTCGATTTCCTTGCTTCAGTGATGCACTGATGTTTTCTGTCATGACAAATGTAGAGAAGTTTACATGCACTGTTTCTTATGAATACCTGTACTTAAATTAGAATAGGAATAGAAATTGTACGATTTAGTGAAAACATCTTAACTAAAACAGACAAACAGCAGCTTTTTCCTCATCAAACCCCTTGTGGATACCGTAAAACCCCGTATATACGCACTCTCCATCTACGATGTCTGCATATGGCCTTCATCTCATAAGCTCCGCCTCTTTCACTAGCATTTAGTGAGTTTGTTTTGCGTTTCCGTAGCTAGCGTAAGTTATGCCTTTAAGCAACCGGCGTATATAATCCTAGCATGCGTCTAGAAACTGTTTGTGTACATGCTTAACTTCAATATTAGATACTACTACAAGCGTACGGCTTCTCACTCCGCCACGACGCCATCGTCTACGACCACGGCGATCCCGTCTACCTCACGCTCAGCATTCACTCCTCCAGCTCCAGTCTCTCCCGGCTCCTCACGTTCCCTCAGTCCTCCTGGTCCATCAGAAGAACAAGCCGAGTCTTCAGAAGGTTCTAGCACATCGCAGCAGGGTGGAGAAGCTTCCGGTTTAGCCGACTTTATGAGAGGAGTCCGTGTGTTCTTCTACAACGTGGGCGCGACAGACAGAAAGAAACTCGCACGATACCTCGTCACATATCCTTTAAACTCTTAATTATGAGACGTCATACATTCGAGAAGAAGCACGCCCCAAACGTGTGCCTATCAAGGACACGCACCAAATCTGCGACCTTGGGTAAACTTTTTCCTTCTTTGTCGCAAGATTTTTGTGGTTGTTCTGCGGCGTGAGAGAGAACATTTTGCACATAATTAATTTTTATTAAAGTAGAACAGGTTTTAAACAGGCTGAGCTGCCTTTAGCACATTTCCAGCAATAAGGCAGAGAGCCGTTCTTAAAGGAATAGTGCGCTGTTTTGTGTTTTTAAACAACAAACAAGAGTTATGTTATATGTCTGTGCTGAAAAATATCAAAAGCATGATGCGTTGTTTGGTAAATTAAAAAGAAAAGGCGCTTTGGCACTACGAACTATGACTACGTAGCTAACTTTGCTAGTATTTTCTGGCAAGTTCTAATCGCGTACTGGAGAACTAACATGAAGTAGCTGACTTTTAGAGATTTTTAACAACGTAAACTAATCGCTACGAGTGTTGACTAGCTGACTAACTAAAAACACAGCTATCTAACGTTAACAGTCGGTGACGATTTAATTAACCGTTTCATCCATTCACTATATATTTGATACGTGAACAAAATCACGTAAAAAAAAAAAAAGCTCATCATCATCGATGCTAAAACGTACTCTGGCGGTTCCTTACCTGATCGTTCTGAAGAATTATTATAGATATGTTTCTTCAAGTCTGATTTTAACGCAATCTTGAAGTTTGGTGAGACGAGTGAGCTGATAAGTGTCCCGGTGTTTATTAGGTTTTTAATTTTTAAAAAAAAACAAAAAACAAAACAGCCAGAAGACACGGCAGAAACTCTTTAACCCTGCGTCTGTTGTTGGGAAGCAATACTGTAGTTGTATAAAAGGAATAAAACTATTTAGAACGTGCTTTTATAGGAAAATCGTCAACTTCTGGTTAACACCAATGACTTTTCTGGTAAATTGTCTTTGCCTGCTTGCTCAGATCCTTTTGGTTAGCGGCGTTAGCGATAAGAAACGTTTATCTACCCATTTCTCCTTAACCCCTCTGTACGTATGACGGCGACGAGGAGGACGTCATGAGCTCACAGGTTACGCACGTTGTGGCAGAGGTAGAAAGTCCAGTTCATCTACAGGTACAAAGCTTTTTGTGTGTGTGTGTGGGTGTGTGTGGGTGTGTGCAAACTTGCTAGAATGTCTGAAAATTGTTGAAAGTATGAGTATTATTTTCACTAGTATTTCAGTACTTTGACACAGCTTTAATCACCATTAGGCTCAGCGTATAATTACAGTTAGAACACGAGCATAAAATGGTAACGCTTTACATTCATATTCGCTTTACTGACATTATTTAACCCGTTAGATAACGTGAACAAATCCTGAACACCATCTTTAACATTAACAAAGTAACTAATGCTTGTATTAACTGATGAAATTTTTTCTTAATAATTAACAAATCAACCCGAATCATCAAAAACCTGTATTAACCAGTGTCCGAAACAACAAAATGAACATGTTTGTGTTTGTTAACTAGCACACTGAGACTAGAAATGTCCTGGTATTGACACCTAGAAACCAGAGTTGAGAAATTTATCAACATTTCGCAACATGCTGTCCTTCAATTTTTGCTAATTTAATGTGGATTTTTATTTACGGATTTAAACAGAGCTTGTCAGTGCAGGCAAAGCTCATTACCATGTAAACAAACGTCAATTAATACGTGTTTACTTCTTTACTAATCGGAAGGGATCAGATTTCTAGACGGACTAATGCTAAGTAATGTTACCGGAGGACGTCTTTAGTAATTCTGATCACACGGGATCGATGATGTCTGCGTAAATCGCAGACGTGGGCGCGTCGTAGCGATGTACGCCTGCTCGTCACACTAAAAATGCCACGTGTATTGCACACACCTCATTTTAATACCAAATAATTGACTCATTCTAGGGGGCGTGGCCTCGCAAGTTGTGCTTGATCCTCAGTAGGTCACGTGACCACAGCACCTATGTACTCTGTACCTGTGCCAGGAACTCAAATCTCAATCCTAAAACCCCTGGAAGAGTCCCATCTCTGAGACGTCTTTTTAAACGTCATCTAGATTTCATTGTTCTGCCACTTGGTTTTGGGTTTGGCTTCAGCGAGAGACGACAGGAAAGAGCGAGCGCTTCATGGAGCGTTTTTATATATTTTATAGCGTCTATAAAGCCTCTTTTTCACACAGGGATCTTTGCCAACGTGTCAGTTTAGACAGGATATACTGCATATTACCTGGAGTTATTCCTACTGCTCAGTTTATAGGGGGTAAAATCCAGCGTAGTTGCCCCACCTCCACGTGTAAAACTACTCCAGACTGAATAGGGCTTCACTTTGTTCCTATATTAATATCACTGATAGTTTATTCCTGCTGAGGTTTAGAGTTGACTAACGCAGTAAATGTAGTAAATAATACTAATCAAGCCATAATATAAACAAAAATAAACATTTCTCAGGATGTACAGCTATAATTTTAATCATTTTAATAGATTTAATAGATTTACGACATGGTCAATATCTTCTACATTTTACTGGCTTGCATTTTACGTTATATTTACAATTTACTTTACATTAACAACTTTACAGTTTACAAGTACATTTTATTTTAACTGGCAGATACAAGTCTCTATAGGAGACTAAATGGTTTGCAATTAAAAAATAAAACTTATTATTATTATTATTATTATTATAATATCCTGCCATCTTCTTTCAACTTCCTTCGTTTTACCTACAGCACGGACTTTCTCGCAAATATCGGCCAATGTTGCATTTCTTTCTACATCGCTCTTGTTCGTCTCTTTAACTAACACCTCTAATTCTAATCTCAAAGTTCAATTTTTCTGAAAATCCGAAATGGTCACAGCTATCAAAGACGATTAACGGGAATGAAAACGTCATTCGAAAATAGTTTTCGCTATTTTCTTTACACGTGATGTTTATTTAAACCATTACTCTACGTTACACGCAAGAGGTTCGTGAAACGCGCACGGGATAGATTAGATTGCAGATAGAAACGTATTTCTTTATTTCAGATTTTAGCACACGTCTAACCAAATACTCCGATCGAAATCTTAAAATGAAGGAGTGTCAATAGTTATGGCACATATGGATTTGTTAATAATATATACTTTTTCAGAAGTTTTTTTTAACCAGTCTTTTTGTGGTTATTTTTCATAATACAAATATTACTACTACTACTACTAATAATAATAATAACAGTAACAAAAACGGATAACGACAAAACAAAATCAATACCCTTGCTCCAACAGAGCTCTCCATCCCCACTGCATAAGGGTCTTCTAATAAATGTTAACAAATTTGCTTCACTTAAATACAATTAATTAAATTCAACCGAATAGGAAAATTAAACATGAATTTTTGAACACAAGTTGCTTTTTTTTTTTTTTCTTCTTCTCTCTCCTCCAGTAACCGTTTTATACTCTTTACCAATATTTATGGCGCTGACGGTAAAGGGCGTTGACGAGTGTTATTTGTGTTTGCTGTCTCTGTAGGAATTACAGGATATGTGTCAGCAGTATCCTCAGGCGATCCTGGTAAAGAGGAACTGGCTCGAGTCTTGCTTTGCCAACCAGAGAAAAGTCAGGGCTTCCAAGTATATCCATCATTTCAAATAAACGTATTATTATTATTTTTTTATTTGTATGGATGGATTTTTTTTCGCATTCGAAATTTCCCTCTGCGCTGGTGTATCCCGGGCTTTGAAAAGAAAATAAAATCAAACGTTTCTTTGTTTCTCTCTTTTCTGTTTTTCTTCTTATCACATTATTGTCGCATTATTTCTATAAAATGAAAAGAAAATTACATTCAGCGGTTCACTGGAATCACTGACAAACCTGGAGGGGGGGGGAAAGGTCCAGTGTTTAAACATATAAGGCAAAATTATTGACCGTATGCTTTACTTCTAAACCTGGTTGCCTCTGCCAGGAGGTTAAGCCTAGGATGAGATGAGTTTTTTTTTTTTTTCAACATAAACACCCCAAACAAACTCGGACTTTGTGCCTCACAGCTATTTCCACGTTTAGCATCCAGCCATCGCAGTCTCTGGCTTTAAACCTGACTGAAAAGACGTCCACGTTCACAGATTAAACAAGCGTTATCGATCCAGATGGATTTATTTTTTCGTGTCTGCTTTCTCAAGACAATACAAATAACAATGAAAAGGAAGAAAGGGATGAAAATTATAATGCTAATAACAAAAACAGAAATATTATTTTGTATTCTGTAATAACTGCACACATGCAATAACTACTGAGTTGTTGTTTAAGTTGGGTTTTTTTTTTTTTTTTACCTGTAGAAAAGGGAGGAGTTGTACGATCCGATCACAGAAAACGAAAGCTTTTTGGTTTTCTGAGTCTTTTTGCTGAAAAACCTATGAATATAAACAAGCTTGAAGTGTATATACAGGGTGTCTGCAAAGTCATTAACCAATGGGAGTTAAACTACATGTATGTGATTTTATATTTTTATTTATTTACACTTATTTTTCATACGTAATTTTTTTTTCCATACAGGTGAAAAATGGTCTTAACACGGTATTGGATGAAAGTGGAGAAATAGTGCTTCTCATTGGTTCCTGCCTTTTCAGACACCCAGTATAAATTGTGGAGGTGCCAATAGTTTAGACTCAGAAAAATAATACGCTGTGCTGCAAAAAAAATACTGTTAAAATAAAGCTATAAACATTCCCATATGTATCAAGATATCGCTTCTTTGTATTGTATTATTCACGTTATAGTTAATTTCAGTGATGGGTGCCAATACTTTAGGATATGAACGTATCTGCGATATTCATACTTCAACGGTTGTGAAATTGTGAAGTGTGATTTACCTGCACGCTTGCATCATTTTCAGTGTAAAGACATGCTCACGTGTCATTAAATAGCATGAGTCACGTTTTCATTCTCATCCACTGAGCCAGAGCACACACACACGTGCACGAAAAAAATAAAAAAAAACATTTGAATGTGACCCCTTTCCCTCTGGCAGGATAACAGTGATGGATTGCACACGTAAAAACGTGTGCAAACTTGACGACGCCTGAGGAAGATTTAAAAAAAGAAAACGCTGACAGGTTCTATGGAGCGTTTCATTTTTCACATAACGCGTCTCGTTTAAAAGTTTAATTGTGTTATTGAATACGTGATACTTCAGATTGCGCGTGTAACGTAATACGTCTAAAGATCAGAAATGAAAATGAAAAAAAAAATACAAGTTTCTGAAAATTACAGCTTCATGTCTCATAATAATCATGAATTTCTATCGAAATATTGACTAAGACTGTGGTAGCGTTTTTTTTTTGTTTTTGTTTTATAGTCAACATTCACCACACACTTCCTCTAACAGCAACACACATGCTGTTCTAGGAAAATAATCAACGACGTGATTTTGCTATAATGCCAGTTCCGAAGTGTCAACGTGAACAGCTGTATTTATAAAGAATGCCACGTCATAATTTTTTTTTACCTGTTTATAGATACAAATACAAATTTGTTCCTGTTATCGCTTATGTTACAGCAGCTATAAACGGTCACTTCCTCGCCAGCCTCTCTTTTTTTCTTTCTTGTAAAGTTAATTAAGAAAAAAAACACGCTGCTTGTCGTGTTACTGAGAAACTGCAAAGCGTCAACTCTACCTCTGACTGTTACAAAGCGCTGACACTGGAGACTCCTTCCATAAATGTTAAATAAACAACTCAACGTATCAACTTTTAACCTTAAATTTTCCACATTTTGTTGTGCTACAACCTTGAACTGAAATGGACTTCATTGTGACTGTATGTCATGAATATACACAAAAAATGTCCCACAATATTAAAGTTTGGGGACGTTTGCTAAAGGTTCTGGAAAAAGGATCAATCAGCATTTGGTTGTTTAAAAAAAAAAAAAAAAGATTTGGAAAAGAAACATGGCACAACCATGACTCTGCCTAGAGGAGACCATCCACCAAACGTCAGCGACCATGTAAAGAGGGGATTAGTCAGAGACGCAAGAAAGAGACAGTGTCAGTTTGATGGGTGGACCTGTTCACAAAACTACCATAAACTCCCCAGGACACTCCACAAAGCTGGGTTTTTTTATGGCAGAGTGGTCAGAATAGGACAAAAAAAAAAAATCATAGAAGTTCACCGAAATGCATGAGACTCAGAAACATGTCAAAAATGGTTCTCCGGTCTTATAAGATCAAAATTGAAAAATTTGACCTTGGCACAAAGGGTCGAAAACCCAACACATCCCCACGGTGAAGCATGGTGGTGGGAGCATCGTGTTGTCTTTATCAGCAGGCAATGGGGAAACTGGTCAGGATTGAAGGTGAGATGGTTAGACAGGGCAATCATACCACCAAAGGTAAGCTGGAGTGTGTTTCAAAACCAAGACCCCGATTGTGTTAAGACGCCTCAGTCAAAGCTCAGACTTCAACCTGATTTCGAATCTGTGGCAAGACTTGAAAATTGCTGTACAGCATTTCGGGGGGTGGGTGGGGGTTGGGGTGGGGGTTGAAAACTTATGCAACCGACTGTATGTTGTAATCACACACACACAAACACACACACACACACTACAAATGCAGAAGATAGACACTTCATGAAGAGCACGAAGGGCCGTTAAATGGTGTGTGACCCGAGTTTCATTTTGTGCAAACGTACATTTTTTTAAATTGCCATATTAGCTGGTGTTGTTCAGCGTTCGAAGTCTTTTTTTTTTTCTTTTTTCGTTCTCTCTCTCTCTTTGCTGTCAGGAAGCTTTTCTTTGACCTTCTTTTCCTTCCTGACTCGAACTGCTTAGACTGTTCCAACCTCAGCATCCTCAAACCACCGTCTCTATCATTAAAACTCGCTGCTTCTGCATTTCTTTGTCCTACTTTTTTTTTTTTGTGTGTGTTTTATTTCCCGATACTAGACATCCGAGATCTGCTTCAACAGCAACTCTTGAGCCTACAGAGCCACATGTGATCTGTGAGTGTACGCGACTGTTCGCATTCATTTATTTATTTACTTATTTATTTATTTGCTTGTCTGTTTCTGACGTTGCGATAGCGATCACACCACAGCGCTGCTGAATTCTCAAATCCGATTGCTCGGAAGAGAATTTTCTATAACAGCCGCTCTGAGACTAGTGCACAGGTTTACATGAATGCGCTCGTTCTAATAAGTTATTGTTTCTATAGTAACAACTTACACGAGACTCTTACACGGTGGATGATAAACATTAATAATAAACAGATGTTGTTATTTATCGAAGAATAACATATTATAGAAATATTGATATGTTCTGTTGGGAGATGTTTGTTTAACATTTATGGAAGGAGTCTCCAGTGTTAGAGGTGAAGCTGCACCTTTACGTTTTCCGACATCTTCAGGACAGCAGGTTTTTTGTTTTTTTTTTGTCTTTTATTTATTTATTTTTTATTAACTATGTCTAACTTCGAGAGAGAGAGAGAGAGAGAGAAAGAAGAGAGAGGCTGGTGACTGAATGACTGTTTATAGCTGCTATAACGTAAGTGAGAACAGGAAGTAACTTGTGTCATGGGTGTCGTCATGAACGCGCATGCCCTGTGATCACCTTGCTAGTTTTGTTTGTACGTAATGACGTGCGGTTTCTGTTCCGTTCCTTTTTGCTTGGCTCACAGGGACTCTGACTTACAATGACCTGATTTATTGTGGTCTGACTTGTTATTTCTACATTAAATGTAACTATAAACAGATAAAAAAAAAAATATATATATATATATATACCTAATATATCCCACCCCTTGTCAGGTGCCATTCTAACAAGATAATAAATGTTATTCATGTCACCTGTCAGTGGTTTTAATGTTATGGCTGATCGGTGTATTATACATTCTTGGGGGAAAAATAAATAAATAAATAAAAAATAATAATAATAATACAATTATTCCTAATAACATTTAGCACCACACTGGTACAGTCACCTAAGATTAGAGAAGTACAGGTGTTTTTTTTTTTTATATATATATAAAAGCCTAGTGACGAACAAGCCTCTGATTGCACACTGAACCTGCCAATCATGGCTCAGGAGGCGGGACTTATCGGAATGCAGGTTGTGCGTAATGAGCGCGAGAGAAAGAGAGAGAGAAAGAGAGACAGTGTGTGTGTGTGTGTGTGTGAGAGAGTGAGTGTGTGTGTACTCAGGATTTAGGATTTCATCTGCTTTTTTAACTCACTCTGGACCCCAAACTTGCCATCACTGATGTCACTCAGCTGTGTGTGTTGAGGAGCTCAGAGGTAAGAGTGCATAGTTTAAGTCCTGGTGGTAACGTGAGTGCGCGCGCGCGCTTGTGTGTGTGTGTGTGTGTGTGTGTGTGCTTGAGAGAGAGAGAGAGCGCGCGCTACGCACCCAAAATGTCGGCTTGGAAGCAAAGTCTCTGCTTAATGAGCTGACCTGCTGATGAGTTTGGGTTGCACAGGCAGAGGTTTAAACGGCATTAATGTGTGAGACAGGGAAGGAAGGGGAAGGAAGTAAGGAAGGCACGTGCAGGCGGAACCGGTAGCTTTTCTCAAGTCTTTCATGTCACATCAAATGTTGTGATGTGGAAACACCAGTTCATCCTGCTTCAGTCTTCAGGTCACGACACATCCTTCTCAGGTTATTATACAAGCCTGATACACACAGCAGTGGGTTATGAGGCAAAAGATCTCAATAATGCACTCACACACACACACACACACACACACACACACCCAAGTATTAAACTTGCACAGGAGTACCTAGTAAGCCATGTAGTGTACCTTTATAGCTTTGAAAAACAAACTTAGGTTTATTTATGCACCATAAATATCATTTAAATGTACAATATGTGTATCCATATCTGCAGTAAAGATATATATTAAAGGTACAAAAGATGTACCACCACATATATATATATATACACACACACACACACACACACTAATCTGTACTGTATATCATATAAGTGTATATAATCTGTATTTTATATATATATATATATATATATATATATGAGTACTTTAATTATATATAAGTACTAATCTGTATTTTATATATATATATATATATATATATATATATATATATATATATACAAACACTAATTTTACACTTATATGATATGATTTTACACACATAGCATCATCGTGTCACATATTGCATCACACACACACACACACACACACACACACACACATATATATATATATATATTTGCATTTCCAGGTGAAAGATGCTCTCAGAAAAAAAGGCTAAACTGTACCTTTCCTTGTAGCCTTTCCGTGCACGTAATACACCTTTAAAGCTTTAACAGCTAAATGCCTTTAATAATTTTTTTTAAGGTTCACTATATCCACATCTCCAGGTGAAAAATACATAATAAAGGTACAAACAGTGACAAGCCAAAGTACCGTTTAGTACCGTTGTATTTAGACCGATATACGACACGCTCACAAGCAACAAAACACTTCGCTTAATGTTGGACTAATTCTTAAACTTGGCGTTTTTGTTTTCGTCAGTTGCCGCATGCTCAGATCTGTTTCGATATGGATCCGTTTTTAAATCTAGGCATTAGGGCTGCACGGTATATCGAAATTATGGAAATATCGCGAATGGAAATATCGCCGTATGCTTTGCGGTAACTGAGTGATTTTAATACTTCAAGAGGTTTAGAGCAGCACAGATATCAGAGAATGTTTTCTTTTCCTCAAAAGAACATGAAACATGTATGTTGGTTATGTCATTTTCAGTTTTTAAATATATTTATATATATATATATAATTTAATTTGATATTACACACTTATAGCATCATCGTATCGCATATCGCATTTTTCTTCAATATTGTGCAGCTCTACTAGGCATTTAATAATAATAACATTTTCTTTTCTACCTTTAGTGTGTATCTTTTACCTAGACATGTATATATAGTGTACCTTTTAAAGCCAAAAACTAAATGTCATTTTTAAAGGTGCACTGTATCAATATTTCCAGGTGTAAGATGCATATTAAAGGTCCAAAGGTACAACTGAGAGTTATTTTTATTAAACAATTATTAAACAATTATTTTTATGAATGAGCCAGTTTGACTAAAATCATTTCTAGGACTTATTAATATCCTTTACAACATGGTTTCGGAGTTTAGGGGTGAAGGAAGACAAAGCTCGTAGGAATTTATAAGGAGAAGGAAGTGCTCGAGATGGGTTATACTGCCTCAGAAGATCAGTAAGATATACCGGAGGTGAACCATTCAGAGCTTTGTATGTCATTAGCAAAACGTGTAAGGTAGAAATGACCAAAAAAAAATATCTTTGGATCAATCTATAACATCATCTTTTAATTATAGAGATAAAATTCTTTCGCTGTTTTTGTCCACCGCTCAAAACGTATCTCATACTTAGGAATCTAACGTTGAGGGATTTAAGCTCCGCCCACTTCACAATCACGTTATATCGTACATCCTTGAAAAGACTGTTTCCTGATATGTCAGTGTACGTGTCATTATGATATACACAATCATTTCCTTTATAAACTTTATAAATCACACTAACTAGAGTGGAAACATTGCATTTTTTAAAAATTTCCGCAAAATGTTTTTTTTTTTTTTTTTTTTTTATATTCAGATTTAAAAATCTTTAGTTTCTGGTTTTCCTCCATTCGTGAAATTATTTCTTTATTATGTACAGTTTAATTATTTGTTTAATTCCTATCCCTAATTAGAAGGATATCTACAAAGGAATTTTAATAATGAATATGTTGATTATTCTTGTGTTAAATATTAAAAAAAAAAAAAAAGCATGAATTTTTATAACAGCATGTCATGTTTTCTTGATTAAACAACAAAGAAATGATTTTTTCCAACCCATTTTTTTTTTCCTATAAAAGTCTTGCTCTCGAGAGCGTATTCACTGTGAAATAAACGTTCTCGTTCTCACACCAATTACAGAGTAGATTTCTGAGGCATGAGAAGTAAAAAAAAAAAAAAACTTCAAAAAGTAATACAGAAAATATTGACCTTTCACAGAGTTGGAGAAGGAGATGAAAAGATATCAGAGTGTTTACACAGACCATCACCAGCACCGAAACTCATGATTCAGAAATGGAAGAAAAACAGGCATATAAAAGTGAGAAGAAAAAGTGGAATAAATATCTAGATTTGTATCACAATTTAAAAAAATATCTTTATTTTTGATTGTGCTTGTGATAATGCAGCTGCAAAGAGAGGGTGTGCAAACTTTTGCAATCCGAAATGCTCAGAATAGGGTGGAGAATAGAGGGTGACACTTTTTTTTTTTTTTTGGTTTATGACACAAACGCTGTAGATTGTAAAACATTCCAAATTTTTCCATTTTCTTTTATATATATATATAAAATTACTGTGAATTAGGAATTTGGTCTCTCTCTCGCTCTCTCTCGCTCTCTCTCTTTCTCCATGTAAAGAAATTTGCCTAATATACACACATAAATAATGTACATTTTGCATAAATAATATACATTAACTTCTTAAAGTTAATAAGGCAAAAATAACGGCTTGCCAGCTTGTTAGAGAGAAACCGCAAAGCGGGAACTCGTCTGCCCTGAAGACTTCTCCATGTCAGAAAGAAAGATGGCCTGACTGTTACAAAGCGCTGACACTGGAGACTCCTTCCAGACGTGTCTCCTTACCGAAAACGGAAGCAGTTGTGGTGAGCGTTTCTCATAGATAAAAGTCGGCACCACAGAGTGATTAGTCGCCCGTTTGCCAAATTCTGTCATTTCAAGAACGCAGATAAAATGAAGCGGTGGTGACGAGTCGAGAAATAGACATGAAGGAAATGGCTGTTTACGGAATAACTCTCTCTCATTACTCATTACATAAGAAGAGAATTTAAAGCAAAATACATAGAAGTGTGCAGGTGGATTTACAGCAGTGATTAGGGATTGGTTGCTAGGAGCAATAGTGCTCAGTGATTGGTTGTTGGGAACAGTGGTGATCAAAGAGTCATTGTTGGAAACAATGGTGGGAATCAGTGGTTGGTTGCTAGGAGCAGTGGTGATCAGGGATTGGTTGCTAGGAGCAGTGGTGATCAGGGATTGGTTGCTAGGAGCAGTAGTGGTCAGGGATTGGTTGCTAGGAGCGGTAGTGATCAGTGATTGGTCGCTAGGAGCAGTAGTGATCAGTGATTGGTCGCTAGGAGCAGTGGTGATCAGTGATTGGTCACTAGAAACAATGGTGATCAGTGATTGGTTGCTAGGAGCAGTACTGATCAGTGATTGGTTACTAGGAGCAGTAGTGATCAGTGATTGGTTGCTAGGAGCGGTACTGATCAGTGATTGGTTACTAGCAGCGGTACTGATCAGTGATTGGTTACTAGGAGCGGTAGTGATTGGTTACTAGGAGCGGTAGTGATCAGTGATTGGTTACTAGGAGCGGTAGTGATCAGTGATTAGTTACTAGGAGCGGTAGTGATCAGTGATTAGTTACTAGGAGCGGTAGTGATCAGTGATTGGTTACTAGGAGCGGTAGTGATCAGTGATTGGTTGCTAGGAGCAGTAGTGATCTGTGATTGGTTGCTGGGAGCAGTAGTGATCTGTGATTGGTTGCTGGGAGCGGTAGGGATCAGTGATTGGTTACTAGGAGCGGTAGTGATCAGTGATTGGTTGCTAGGAGCGGTAGTGATCAGTGATTGGTTGCTAGGAGCGGTAGTGAT
>CM074975.1:2113808-2139555 GCA_037576825.1 Pangasius krempfi | reverse complement strand
TGGGGCTTCTTGTTTCCCTTCCCATTTGTATTATATTTTTGCTGGTTGCAGTTCCAATTTTTTACCACTTGTTGAAATAATTTTTTTTAATTTAAATTTGGCTTTTTTTTTTTTTTTTTTTTTTTTTTTTTTTTTTTTTTTTTTTTTAGCTAAAATTTCAATGGAATTAAAAATGTTTTGGGTTGCGAATGAGGACTTTGTGATGATTAATATTTGTTAAACAGCTGAGATAACTGTTAGGGCTGGAGCCACCACTGATCAGGCATCCATCTAAAATGGATTTTTACAGAATTTAAAGAAAAAAATTATTTGTTCATCCATTGCTGAAATGAATTCCTGACTATGCCACTGCTTCTGACCAATCAGAATCGAGAATTTAAGTGCTCTGTAGAGTAAGCGCCTTTGAAACGGTATAACGATGATGGTGGGTTAAATATTTTCCCCGAATTCCACACAAGCTTCTGTATCACGCAAAAGGGTCATACTGCTTTGAGTGTAAACATTCGTGACATTCTTCACAGTGTAATAAAACTCCCGAATTCCTCCCGTGCATGTGCCTAACAAGCGAATCGTTTCGTCAGGTGTGTGTTCTCGGGTTCTGCCACGGGCAAATTCTTACTTCTTCGAAGAACTTCTTAACATGTTCAGTCAGGGAGGAGTAACACTCCAAAACGAGGCTGAAGTGCACACTCCTCTGCAGCATGCTGTTAGACCGGTGAAGCCTGCAGCATTTATTTGCTGTTAAAGGTGGAGTTCTGTTGGAATACAGAAGAAACAAACTTGCGCACCTTTCTGTGGACAGTTAAGAGTACGTAGCTACGTAAAAAAAAAAAAAAAAGGTTCTCCTTAAGAGTAAAAGTTGCACTTTATGAAGCAAAGAACCCTACACTGTATTAAAAACCACTGAATAACAGTGTTAGTGTCACAGAAACACTGTGGGAAAGAAGATTCCATCTAGAACCCTTAAAGGTTCCTCAGCTGCTCCTCTGGAGAACCTTTAATAAATAATAAAGTAAATAATAAGCAGAGCCTTTATGGGTTCTATGTATTTAAAAAAAAACACTTTCTAAAGAAGAACACCGGGTTTTTAAAATTTTTTCATGAAGAAAATATTCTTTATTATGAAGCTTTATGAACCATGTTTCAAGTTGTAAGCACAACCAAGTGCCCTTTAAGGTTCTGTGTAATAAATTCTAAATTATATAAATCATAAATTAGAAAAAGGTTCCAAGTAGAACCTCATTAGGACGATAGAACCCTCTTTTCCAAGATTTTGCAAGAATGCAACCAAATGCTAAATGCATGAAGCTCTTTCTTGAGACACACCACCTACCCACACACACACACACACACATACACACACATACACACACAAGCATTAAAATACAGAGCACTTAAGTTTGTGAACAGGTTCTACTTTTATTTAGAGCCCTAAACAGTCCATGTAGAATCACTTTATAGAACAAAGAACCACTGAATAAGAGTATAAGCCATACACTGCGAGAAAGAAGGCTAAATCTAGAACCGTTACGGGTTCTTTGTAGTTGTTCCTCTGAGGAATCCGTCAGAGGGATCGAGATTTGTTCGAGATTTGTGCTCTGAAACACTAAATGAAAATTTAGGAGAAATGTTCTTAAGTAAAAGTCAAGCAAAATGTAAACACACCCAAATATTGAAGTATTACGTATAGTAGCAAAGTAGGAAAATATGGAGTGTTTTTGCGGAACCTACTTAAACAAAAGTGAACGTTATACTCTAAGAAAGAGATATTATGTAGAGTTATTAATAATACGTGTGCGTGTAAACCTTCCTAGCGTCGTGCTTGTCTAACAGGAGGACCGGACCTCGGTGTCCTCATAGCTAGCTACGGTCAGGATTGCGAGAACCGTTCATTAAAGATAATTATTAATGCGGTTAATTAATGGTCTGGAATGGAAGATAGTTAATTAACGGTATGTTCACTGGAATCTGACCGTAACCGTAACCTCGGGGAGCAAAGGAAAACTTTCAGCTCTTTTAGTTTGTTCTAAAATAAAAGTTTTCTTTCTTCCTAGTGAGGACCAGCCAAATGTCCCTACAAGTTCATACACACACACACACACACACACACAGGAACAGTGTTGCTGAGTCGGAGGAGCAGCTGAAGGTTGATTTGATGTCTAATCACAGTGTGACCTCATTGTGAGGATGATTAGGCCTGAATTATCCTAAATGAAGTGGAACATTGTCATAAAGATGACGGGCTAAACGAGAGGCAATAAAATACTCCATAAAACGAACGTTATCACGTCCTACTCTCGCAAACCCTTCCGCGCAAATGAAACGTGACGCTACGTGCTGAATAATAGATTTATTTCAAGTATGACAGTGTTTTTTTTGTTGTTTTTTTTGTTTTTTTTCTCTCGTGTGTAATCTAACTCGGAGCTGATTAAACAGACGTCCTCTGAGACACGATGTCGACGTTTCGCTTCAAAAAAAGGAACTCAAGGACTTTTATCATGAAGGACGTGACCATTGCGTGAAATCCTGACATTTCAGAAACAAATCAGAGCAAAAAAAAAAAATCGAAGGGATCTAGCAGAACAGTAGAACAGCACATTTAATATCAAAAATAAATCTATATACTGAAAATATTGAGTCAAAAATATAAATTATATCAAATAGACAAATCTACAATAAGCAAATGTTGAATGAAATCGTTGTTGTTGTTGTTCTGCAAATGCGTGCTGTAACTATAACGACAAATACAAAGATAAAATTGTGCATCCTTATCTTACTGCTTTTTCACTAATTAAATTGTCTTGTGTGATTTTTTTTCTTTTTTTGACGTTGTTGGATTTTATAAAGGAACACTGAATGCAATAAAAAAAAAAATAAACAAACAAAAGCAACAAAAATAATATTCATATTGCATTTTATAAATATACCTTGAATGCAATAAGTAAGTAAACAAATAAATTGATATAAAATATAAAATATTTAAAATATAAAATTAAACAAACAAACAAACAAAAATAAATAAATAAATGATAATATTTGTTTTTTGATGTGGTTGGATTTTGTAAAGGCACATTGAATGCAATATAAATAAATAAATAAATAAATAAATAAATAGGTAAACAAATAATCAAATAATGAATATTGTTGTTTTTAATGTGCTTTGATTATGGCACACTGAGTGCCATAAATAAGCAAATGAGTAAACAAACAAACAAACAAACAAACAAACAGGTAGTTAATACTAATAATACTATTACTAATAATAATAAATATTGTTTTTTTTATGTGTTTGGATTTTGTAAAGGCACACCGAATGCCATAAATAAGCATAAATAAATAAATAAATAAATAAATAAATAAATAAATAATCTTTTTTACTGAATGAGATGTTTAGTAGACTGTTGTCAATTCATTTGATTTCACTCTCAGACTTTTCCCCTAAATCAGCCAAACAACACAGGCTTATTGAATTTAGTCAACTTTGCTGTTTTCATCTCTAGGATATACATGTCGAGGATATGATGTCGTATTTTCTATATCTGACCAAAAGCACACAGCATATCAGAATGACACTACTGCTTATTTACTCCTTCAAAATCACTGCTAAACTGTTGGATGTGCTGATTTACATTGTACACGTTACCGAGTGTAAAATCCAGACCCGTTATTAACCCAGTACTCCACTAGAGGGCAATGCCACGCCAGCTCGTCCTCGTCTCGCTTCTGAATTGGAGGATTCACACGCGCTATTTTTACTCCTCTGAATAATTCAGGGTGCTATATGATCAGTGACACCCTGTCTCACTCACCCCGCCTCGTCCCTGGCTTGCCTCGCCTCGCCCCGGCTCCAGCACTCTGACTCTGCACTTGCATCATTTGATCTTTGATCTGAAGTCCAGAAACAGATATAGTGTAGAAATAATAATAATAAAAAGTATTAGCGCTATGAATCGTGTGTGCGGAGTCAGAGTATGACGTTGATGTATAATCTGTAACACACACTCTGACCTGGAAGATGTTTCGCTTCAGAAATGATGCCACACACTTCCCTGAGCAACATACTAATTATTCTTCCACGCAGTAATGCACGAGCGACTGTGCTTTCAGCTTTAAGTTCAAATGTCACCGAGGTTTTAATGACGTGACGGTGAGAATGAGAATAAAACGCCCATGGCGTGGAGTGAATCTCAAGGTGCTTGTGGGCAAAAGCATCCTGTGGAAGCGCCGTGCACCAGTCACTTCAGTGTGCATCAGGGGAGTGATGGTGAGTATGAAATTTCCGCCGTGATCCCCCGGCTTGTGAAAGGGCCGTTGCCATGGAAACGTCACAGTTCATCAAGGTTTGGAACAATAAAAAGGAGTCAAAAGTCTCGGCTGAAGCCACACACACACACACACACACGCACACACAATTATTGGCACCATTAATAAAAACAACCCCCAAACACACTTCCACATTAACTCAGAAGTGATTACAGGACAGAAAATCAATGAGTCAGGATTTTAAACCCTACTAAAAACTGCAAGTGGTGGTCTGAGCTGAAAAAGGGTGTGCACGCTGCTAGGCTCTCCAAATATTAGACCTAGGGGTGCCAATAATTTTGAATTTCGTCTCACTGCTTAAGAAAGCTTTCTGTGTTAATGTACACCACTGATGTGCATATATTTAAACCCATCTGTATTCGGATGAATGACATAGGGGTGCCAATACTTTTGGAAGGCACTAAGCTTGCTTACTGTCCTAGAACACCGCGCCTCAAGATGTTTTATTCCTCTTATTTCACAGCAATTCACCATCGATTACAGTTTTTTTAAAAATTTATTAAAGAACAACACATCGTACATTTTTATCCATTTACAGTTACATTTAATGCTGTAAAAGTTAGTTCCTGTTCTCACTTACGTTACAGCAGCTACAATCAGTCGGTCCTTCACCAGCCTTTTTCTTTTTTCTCTCTCTTGAAATTAATAAGACAAACAAAAAAAAAAAACGCAGCTTGTCAACTCCTCTGTCCCGAAGATGTCAGAACACTTATAGCTTTACCTCTGACACTGGAGACTCCTTCCACGAATGTAAAATAAACACCTCCTTACAGAAAACTTCAGCTATTATGCACAAGTCCCTATGAATGCGCTGAAACGATATTGCATCAGAGCGAGCGCATTCATATAAACCTGCACTACTGTCGGGGCTGCTGTAAAAAAAACGAATCAACACCTTCTGACCAATCAGAATGCAGCGCTGTGGTGCGTAATTAATACAGGAAATTAAGCTACCTTACATGTTTGCTTTTTTTTTTTTTCACGCAAATTCAGAACATTTCACATGACTCAATTCATATAAAAGTTTACAAAGGTTAAGGTTCGGGGTTAAGGGTGGAGCCAGGCACCTAATTCTCATTCATATTAACCCTTTCATGCATAAAATGATTTGATCCTGAAAACTGCATATGAATTTTAAATTTTCTATATTAAAAAAAAAAAAAAAAGACTGTCCATGTGTCATAAAAATCAAATCAAATATTATACGTGAAATCAACAAAAATTCCAATGTGTTTACAATCAAATTTTGCTAATATTGCAAATAAAATATTAATATTTAAATATTGTATTTGTAATATTAATATATTTTAATATTAATATAATATTTGAATATTATACTATTATTAAATATTAAAATATTTAATGGTGATGACCAAAATTGTTGATTTAAAAAAAAATAATAATAATCTAAATATTGCAGTATTCTTGATGTATAAAATGTATACAGATTAGGTAAAAAAAATAAAAAATAAATAAAAAAACAGTATATTTTAATTTAATTTGGGGTTTAGTGGAGAAAGTTTCTTCTTCATGTCGTCTCGGGGAGTTTTTCTTCCCCCACTGGGATCTAAAATCTCCTTATGGATTTCTGGAAATCTGCTTAGTGGCGTTCACATTGATTAAAAGAAATCAAAACTGAATTGAATTCGCATGAATGTTTCCATGCTTTGTGTCCAATCCAGAATGAGGGGGAAAATCTCCCTCCATCTGTGATTCTTTCTCCAGCCAACTGTCAACAAAGCCAGAAGAAATGCTTCGTTGTTTGTCCACCGCTACAGGTCTTTTCCAAGAAAATGACTTTGTCTCCAGCACGAGCGTTTTGGGAACGACCTCCATTTCAAGCACTGTAGGGCACAATAAACTCTTAAATGAGACAGAAATCGAAGTAGTCATCTTCTGAGACCCCTGGTTCACCAAGATATTAGAGTGAACCTCAACAAATTGAAAGGAAAAGAAAGAAAAGGAAAGAAATCATGCTATACGTCTCCAATTGGAGCTGCAGGAAGAGCCTGGAGTTACCGAGAAGAGGGGGAAATAACACATTAATCCCGAAACAACGATTTTCACTTAACGTAAGAAGAACATTTGAAAAAACGTTTAAGTGTCAGGAAATGTCTGAGGAATGATTCGGAGCAGAATTCAGGCAAGCCAGGAAATATCCTGGAGCCTTAACTGGAGCCTAAACACACGTTCGAACGGGGTGTAAAGCTAATCCTAAGCCATTTAAAACTAGCGCGATGTAGAATTCCTGTTGCACCACAAGCCTTGATGCTGCCTTCGAGGTGAGCTTGTAATTTTCCGCCTACAAAAAAACCCCGAAAAACTCGTCAACTACTATCAAGGAATTAAAAAACAATCAACTACTGCACCTTCGATTCTGATTTCTACCATTCGATTTGCACAACCTATCTTCTGATGGTGCAGAATATTGTTTGATTGTGACCCAAAGGTTAATTAACAAAAAAAAAAAAAAAACCAGACATTTGTTGTGAGCGTAAGTATTCACCCCCTTGAGTCCATTCTTGGTGGAACCACCTTTGGCTGCAATTACAACCGCAGGTCTTCTGGGATGTATCTCAATTTGGATCCTGATATGTTTTGCTCTTTCTTCTTGGCAAAATTGGTCAAGCCCTGTCGGATTGGATGGAAACCGTTATGCAAGGCAATGTAGAAGGAAAAAAAAAGGAAGTTATAGAGATAATAAGAAAGATATTTATCATTCTAAGTAAAAAAAAAAAAGCTCATCTTTAATTTTGGCTCAGTTGGGAGTACAACATTTAAAATTCAGACTTTGTTGCTTTGCATACCATGGCCTAAATGATCCTGATGGCTCAGCTTTCTTATATTATAAATATCATGAACAGAAAAGCTTAAAATAATTATAAAATGTGTTCTGATTGAGCTTATGTGAAACATTAACCCTGGCTGGTCGAATATCTTCCAAGATTAGAGCATGGATTAGTGACTTTTTTTTCAGCCTTGAATAAAAAAATTTTAAATGCAAATATTATTCTTTTTTTATTAATGGCAATTTGCATGTATTTAAACAGCAACATTAAATAAATATTCCTTTTAATACTGTATTGATCACAAACACAGAAATGAATGAGGGTCAGTAAAATAGTTCAGAAGGATGAACGTTAAATTTAATGGAATATGGTCAAAAAACGGCTTCACACTCTGGAGGCCAAACGGCACGTCGCTCCATTGTGCACAGCTCTTTCGAAGAACCAGTTTGAGTGCATTTAATCTCTGAGATATATTGATACTGAGCAGCTTAACAGTCACCTCTGGACTTCCCTACAGAATAAATAAGAAAATTGGGTTAATAAAAGTGAGGTCAAGTGATGTAAATCCACATGCAGGAGAAAAACATGTCACTTTTGTTAAACATTTAAGAATGTGTTGTTATATTCTGTATGGTTTCAAACATTACATTTGTTGGTGGTGTCTGTTAGAGGTGTAGCACAATGCCATTATCTGGATTATCTTTTTAAATCTTAACCATCTTGACTCTTCAATCCTCTCATCCTAGAAAGGTTATTTATCTTTTGCTCTTCAATACGCACATGCCGTGTTAGGAAACGTTGGGCGCCATTTTTTTTTTAATTCTAAAATGTATCTTGCAACTAGATTAGAATAAAATCTTAGAAAATCTAGAAAAACATCCAGTGCATGGATGGCTAGCTCTCTATCCACACTGTCTTGACAATATTATGCCTGTTTATCTTATTATGAATCAGTAATCAAAAATGAATCAATATTTCCTACCAGGAAAGAGTGTGTGTGTGTGTGTGTGTGTGTGTGTTGAGGAGTAAAAGATAAATCCCCGTACCAGGAGGAGACGACTGACGAGACGAGTCCCAGTCAAAACCATTCCAAAGACCAATCCAGGAACAAATCGAAAACAATTTAATATTAATAAAAGCGATATCAGAAAGAATACGAATCTCCAAAGTATTCAAAATTGTCATGGGACTACACTACCCATCAGTCCCTGCATGTCACATGACCTCACGGATTCCCTACCTGGATCCTGTTTGCACCTAATTAACACCCTTATTTAAGTCGTAGTTTCTGCGTTTCGTGTTTGTCGCGTGTTACCGGTTTTCAGCATGGTGCTTATCTCGTGTCATCGGTTCGTGTTTGTGCTTTTAGTCTTGATATTTGATTTGTTTTGCTCAGTTCTTAATAAAATTGCCTGCACTTGCATCTGCCTCCGACGGCAATCCTCCGAGATAAGGCAGGATCTGAAGCTAGACTACTATTCAGAGCAATTGTGTGTGTGTCCGTGTGTGTGTGTGTGTGTGTGTGTGTGTATATATATATATATATATATATATACTCTGTCACCTTTGTATATCTACTTTGTGTCTGTCTGCTTTCAGTCATGTACACACGGTCCCTTAACCTTTCCACTCAGGTCTTCAAAACCTGACGTCTCTACACCTTTATACCTTCCGCAGCTGTGGAGAGAGTCTTCTTTCATTTCAACCACTGGAGAACTTTTTCTCGTCTGTGTCTTTTTTTTTTCCCACACTTCAGCTGCTGTTGTTCATGTGCTTCAGTTTTACTCAGAATCTGAATTACTCTCCTTTCAAAGGAACATGTGAATCAAGGTTCTAGGACTATTTGTATCTGTATCGGTATCAGTGTAATGCTCGAAATATTCATATCAGTATCAGGATTTAAAGCAGAAGTAGACACCTGGACTAAACCCCCTAATCTTCAGGACGGCTGGAAATAACAAGTCGTTTTTTTTTTTTTTTTTTTCATTCACAAATTATAGCACCAAATAGCAATCTGCGGAACATAACACGTCCATTCAGCTTGTGCAGCTCCTCAGGTACTTCAGTCGAGTTTATAACTGGTTTCAGCTAGACGCCCTGTGGAGCTTTCTGGCAAGCTTTCTATGAGCTACATGGAGCTTGATAAATAAAAGCTTTTCTGAATTTCAGGCCAATCTGTACAGAAATATGGTAGAAATATGGTTCTATTCTGGAGCTCAGAACTGTGCAACTTTTATTCGCTGTCTTTGTCCTGTCAGCTCTCACGCCTTTAACCAGTGTGAAAGTATGAAAGCAAAAACTCTCCTACTTGCGCAACTATTGTGTTGCCTCCTGCGAGATCTCAGTCCTGATGCACACCTCTGGTCTCAACCAGATGCCCTGTGAATCATTCTAGCGAGCTGGTTTGAAAAACAAAACAATACCAAAAAACAAACAAAAACAAACATAATACTGGACCTAGCATTGATATCTGTTCATTCTGAGTAACGAACGTGTATTCTAATGTCTATTAGTCACACAGTGTATATTTAACCCCTAAAGAGAAAAAAAAAGAAGTGCTCTAAGGCCAGTTAACAACAGATGCGCTTCTGAAGCGTTTTATCGACACACGTGAGAGGCGAGTCACGTGTTTCCGTTTTAATAAGCCTTTCATTCCCCACCAGCTGCGCCAGATGTGCGTGAAGGACATGTATTTTTGTGAGATGACCAAAAAAAAAACTCATTGAGGTCACTGTCTGAATTCTGGAAAACAGCCAAGAGTGACAAAAACAAAAAAAATCAGGTTTTGACCAAAACTTTGGCATCTCTGCGTTAAAAAAAACAGAATTACCAAAATTATGTGAAAATGTTTCATTTAGGTAAATTTGCCTTGGCGTCTTCCTAGAAAGCCTCAAAAACATTGCGTAAGCATCCAGTTTAACAAACACAGCAATTAAAACAGTCATTCTGCC
The DNA here is from genome assembly GCA_037576825.1 of Pangasius krempfi. Taxonomy (NCBI): domain Eukaryota; kingdom Metazoa; phylum Chordata; class Actinopteri; order Siluriformes; family Pangasiidae; genus Pangasius; species Pangasius krempfi. The sequence continues at coordinate 2,129,492 of CM074975.1, read as the reverse complement.
TAAAGGTGTCTAAAACCTTGATAGCCAAGTGTGATTTTTCTCAGAAGAAAGAAGAAACAGATCAATGCTACACACTCCTGTCTTCTTATGCGGTCTTAGCAAGCTAGCTTATATTAGGCTAGCTACGATATTGTGTTAATCAACGGCCAAGGTTGCTATCAGGCTAGCTCAGAGAGAGAGAGACTGAGCTACAGGGTGGGAATTAAAGGAGCTTAGAGGAGATTTTCTAAATTCTATGCAAATTAGGTAAAGCAACAAATCCAAGAGACTGGCTTGAGTGATGCCTCGGACCAATCCAAAGTCACGCGTGGTCTGACATCAGTTCCCATTTAGTCTTTGGCACACAAAAATGGAAGAAAAATGTAAAATTGGAAGTGGGTTCATCTTATCCTGTCATATATACGACCTCAATAAATGTGTATAGAGACATAAATAACAAAAATAAAACGTGGAAGGAAGTAGAAGAGGTTGTTGGTGCCTCTGGTGAGAGTATGTCGTAGCGAGTGCAGTTGGTTTGCATCAATAATACGAGAATGAAGCTAGTATGAAGCCAAGGACATAACGTACGGTATATCAAACAAAGCTGTATATAGCTACTACTGTTTCTCATCCGAACTAAAAAAACAAACAAACAAACAACAAACAAAAAAATGGACAGGGCAAGCTCACAAAAGACAGAATTGGTATTTCACACCAGTTTTTGTATCTGATTTCATTCTCTGATGACTTCTCCTGTACGACTCTTGTGTTCGTCCAATTAAATGATCTCTGGAGCGCATATGTCCCGCCCCCGGGGGCGTATCTTGTTCTACAGTTCTGCAGCTTGTTAGGAATGCCGTTAACGGAATGCCGTTACCTCAGATTGATGGAGATTTCTGTCTTTATATACTGTCAGAGCTTCTCCATTAGTAAGAGTCAGTAATATCATTTTATCTACCACTCGGATGCGTCAGATGTCTCCCGGTGATGAGTCCGCGGCTCTACATTCAACCATCGACACCACTGACGCAAACGTGTACCGCAAAACTCCACAAACGCCCCGCATCTCATCGTCTAGGATATCATGGACTCTCGTCTCGTCAAACTCTTCACTGTTCTCCATATTTAGCTAGCTTCTTAAGCTACTGTCAGTTTGCTTAGATTGGGTGGCCATGTGGCGTATCTCAAAAGCAATTGTGTAAATCGTTGTGTAAATCAGTGAAACAGTTCAACACGTCATCACTCTGACTTCCTGTTAAAAAAAAGGAAAGAGGTCAACATATGGAATCAAACCAAGCCACTTCATGGGGACTTTAAACAATAAACATGGTTAATATTCATTTCCTGTAAACGCTTACTGCAGGTTTAATTACTCCACTGCCATCTGTATCCTGGCAAAGGAAAATTTCAAACTCATACACAATCACACACTCACACTTTTGACTTGCGGTGACCTCGTTGCTCTGCAGAGCCGTGGAGGGAAAGAAGAAAGAAGAAGATGGATTAGTTCTCAGCTTCGCTCTACACACTGGGTCCAGGGGCGTTTGTGTAAGAGCGCAGGTCCAACACTGCTCCCTCCATCTGGCCAGATCAAAGGGCGTCTCGCTCGTGACGTTGTTTGACTTCGGAGAAAGAAAGGGTGCCTGGGAGGTTCTCTTCGCTCTGAAATATTGATCATCTTGACTGCAGAGTGCTTCCTCTTCTCTAACACTATTATCCTGTATCAAAAGAAGCAGCATGATGGCACCAGAAAGCGTCTCACCTTTAGTATGTCCTTTTCTCTAGACGAACGTAACACAGATTCTGAGAGTCGGAAATGTAAAATGTATTGATCCTAATACCCTTCAATTCTTCTTTAGATCTACAAAAAAAGAACATTCATCTTTGTGGAAGAAGGGTTTAAAGCACCTAGCAACATGATTCCTAATATTTAAATACGATAAATCATCCTGAAACACATTGAATATGTTTATATTGAAACATTTGTGATGTGTTTAATTTGTTGGTATTATTCCTTCTATTCCTTTGACAGGTGGATTGCTAGCTAGCGCAGTTACAGTGGCGTTTAATAAGAGGAAAAAATGTGGAAAAGCTAACAACGAAACCTGCATGACATACAGCATACAGCACACTGCCTCTCCGCCTAGCATTCACAGCTAGCTATTGGCCACGCCCCCTCTGCTACATACTATATTAGTGCTATAGGTAACAATGTACAGCCACAAAGGTGATTCCTGCGTCTCAGCTCAACTTTGCGAAGAACATTTTTAATAAAAGCCTGACTTTGTTTTTTGCGTAACATCATAGCCAGCCTGGAGACACGTAACATGCTGTACTTTTAGTTTTCCATGTCGTTCAAATAGATCAGCTAGGAATAAAGCAGTGTGTATAAATGCTGGGATTTGAAAATGCTTCGTAATTTGTATACTAATGACAATACTGTCTACACTGCTCACTGTCATTAAAAGCTCATTGTGCTTTAAGCCAAGCATGAGTTAAATTTGATCAATTCTGTCAACTACGCAATTTATCATTTCTCTTAATAATGTTAAAAGAAACCCAAGAACCTTTTCTCATAATAACAAGATGCTTTTCTTGTTATAATGACATGCTTTTCTCGTAATAATGAAGTGTTTGTTGTTATAATGAGTTGCGTTTCTTGTAATAATGAGATGCGTTTCTCATAATAATTATGTTTTCCAGTTATTATGAGATGCTTTTCTCATGATAATGAGATGTTGAGATGTTTCCTTGTTCTAATGTGATGGTTTTCTATAATAACGAGATATTTTCTCATAAAAACAAGATATTTTCTTGTTATGACCAGATGTTTTTCTCATAACAACGATGTTTTTCTTGCAAAAGATGTTTTCTGATAATAAAGAGATGTTTAAGGAGATGCTTTTCTGGCTTCCAAGCAGCACAGTCTACAAAAACTGCTCTTGTGGTTTTTACTGAAAAGCTTTGTGCTGTTAGATCGTTGCATAGATCAGTGACATTTCAGCAGCCTTCAGCATATTTAAGCGTAGCAGTGGTTTGGTTCCTACCTGGAAGGATGGTCATATCAGGTGGACATGGAGGGGATCCACATCTTCTCCATGCAGACTCTCCACTGGTGTCCCACAAGGCTTAGTGCTGGATCCTCTCCTGTTTCTCTGTACCTGCTCTCTGGGGTTTTCATACCACTGCTATGCTGATGACACGTTTCCGCTTTTACCCATTCCTCCACCAGGCACTCACATTTCAACACAGATCTCAGCATGTCTGGCAGACATTTCATCAGGAATGGCAGCTCATCAGCTGAAACTATACCCCAGCAAATCTGGATCAGCAAACTGGATGTCAGGATCCTGTGATCTCCCTGGACAGCTCTCAGATCGCTCCATCTGTCACTGCATGCAACCTTGAGGTAACCATGGACAATCAACTGTCCTTCTTACCTCACATTGCTAAACTGACATGGCCATGCCAATTTCTCGTCTACCGCAACAGGAAGATCTGGCCATTTCCATCCACACAGGCCACTCAAGTGCTTGTTCAGTCCCTTGTTATTTCGAGACTGGACTACTGCAACTTGCAGGTCTGCCCCTGCTCACCATCTGACCTATGCACGAATTATCTTCAACCCTCTCAGTTCTCCCACACCACCCCATTGCTTGGCCCCCTCCACTTGCTTCCTGTAGCTGCCCACATCAGATTTAAAACAATGATGCTTGCCTACAAAGCCAAAGACAGACCAACACCCACTTGCCAAAGCTATTATTGCACCCCAAACTGCTCCACGCCCTCTCCGATCTTCTAGGGCTGCTCAGTTGGACCCACCATCGTTCAGGGTACAAGGAAGACATGCATCAAGGCTCTTCTCAGTCCTGACACCTAGAGGGTGGAACTTCCCCTGGAGTCCTTGACTGTCTTCAAACAAAGCCTAAAGATCTACCTCTTCACCAAGCACTTACATTAGCACTTTGTTATTTGTATTTTCATTCAAATTACATTTTTGATGGTAGTCTCGACTAAGTCTCTGACTAAGCGTAACTAGCATAAAGATGTTTTTATTAGAGACTACAAAGCACTTCTGTAAGTTGCTCTGGATAAGGGCATCTGGCCAATGCCATAAATGTAACTGTAAATAAGATTAGATAAAATAAGATACCTTGATTGTCATGCTGGAGAGTGTGATATGGGCTGATGGGCTGAAAGACTGGATAGAGTGCAGTGAGGTCAGTAGTGTCCATAATAAAGTAACATAGAGTGAGCACCAGTGAAGGCACCAAGACACCTGTAGCGTTTTCCAGAGGGCAGGAGAGAGAAGAGGTGTCGGCAGGGGTGCGTCAGATTTCTGGAGATGGTCATTGCCCTGCGTTGACAGCAGGTTCTGTAGGTTTCTTCAAGAGTCAGCAGTTAAGTCCTGATGATTTTCTGGGTGCTGTTGATGACTCGATGCAGGGCGTAGCTGAAGCTGGTGTACCATGTGGAGGTGCAGTAGGTGAGTATGCTCTCGATACTGATGTGGTAGAAAGTGACAATCAGTTCCTTGCTGAGGTTTTCTTGAGGTACCTCAGAAGGTAGCGCCACTGCTGTGTTTTCGTCATCAACGCTGTGGTGCTTACAGTCCATGACACATCCTCTGACATGTGGACACCCAGGAACTTGAAGCTTGGCACTCTCTTTACCATGTCTCCATTAATGCAGATTGGAGCAGGAGCTTGTAACTACCATGGTAGTTAGGCGTTGCACCTCCTCTCTATAAGCTCCTCCCTAAGTTTTCTTATTATACTGTGATGCTTTTCTCATAGTAACAAGTTGAGATATTTTCTTTTTATCACAAAAAGTCTTCCTTTAACAACATAAACTACTACACTAGTTTACATTAGATGCAGTTTTCTTAGGCACAACAAGGTTGAGAGATCAGGAAAGAAGTCACTTCAATTTCTGTGTTTGGGGTAAAAGGGGTAAAACGTAGACAGAAGGCTAATTCTGATTGGTTCTTTGGTAGTATTAATGTCACCACTACCAAATAAAGTCCTACATCGGCTCATCCAGAAGAAAATAATGGAAAAAAAAAAATCTCATTTCTTTTGCAGTCGGTAGTAAATCCACCACAGAAGCTATAGCTAACAGTACGAAGCTCATCATGAAATGACAGATGGAGGCTTTAAACATGAATGACACAACTGCGTAGCTATGTACGTGCCACGGGATAATGCGGATTAGATTAAACCTCGTAATTATGTATCAGCCATAAAGTAAAGCTCGGCCGTATCGTTAATCGCAGATATTACACGGCTCTGTGGAATACTTCTCCCTGATTGGTCAGCCAAGGAATTCGATGCCTGGTCCTGCTACTGTTTCACTGTTTCACATCTTCTCCTCAACATAACAGTTATTTTGTGATTACACCCTACTTCCTGTATTCATTCCATATAATTTCTACACCCATGTAATACCGTTTCAACTGATATGCATTTAAAAAAAAAAAAAAATCAATTAATATGTAACAACAATACAAAAATGGAACGAACGTTTTGAGGTCAGCCAGAAATGTAGCCTTTTTTTTTTTTTTTTTTAATTCCGCGAATACTGTATAACAGTTGTCATAAGACAATTCAGGATGAATTAAATTATTTCCGGTCTGTCCTTTTGAATCACCCAGGCTATTTCATCGTATTTGCTCAACTGATGGTATGCGCCAGCAGAATGAGAGGATGTCTGATTGCGAGGAACAGAAATAAGACCATTTGCACACATGAATAATCAAACTGAAAGGAGACTTTGTCTTCCTTATACACAGCCGGGGCAGAAAGAATGGAGACATTTTTCTACCGCGCACTAACTTAAATTGGTTTAGTGAATGTGCTTTACCACCCACTGCTGTTCTCCCCTCGACTTTTTATTCAGGAGGCTGAAGAATTGTCATTGCTTTGGGATCCGCCAAGGACAAACCCTAAGTGGGGAAATTTAAGAGAAAAAATATCTGTATAAAACTCATTTTCAATCAGTCAATCCATAACGTTGGATGGATTCCACGACTATTTGTGTCCTACTGGTGTTCCATATAGAAATATCCATATAACAACAAAAATAAAAATAATTAATAAAAATAAAACACAGGATTAAACCTCCTTCACAGCAAACTTTGTTCATGTTCCAGGTAAATAATTTAAGATAGCATTTCTACCCATCCCAGTGCACTATAACTGCAATTTTACCTTAAAATATAATCATAATTATACTTTACAAAGTGTATTATTTGTGCACTAATGTGTTAAACTATTTAACCTCTCATGCTTGAAACATATTTTTCCATCAGGAATCCACTATATGTTACGAAAATGTACATTTATAGTTCGTTCACTTCACCCTTTTAACCGAACACATTCATCCTTATTAATATTTGGAGCATCGTCCGGATTTCCTGAAGATCCCGCGAAGAAGAAAAGTTCCCCCATTCTTTTTTCAATAATAATGTGACATTGATTGCCTTTGAAAGTAAATGATTAATTTAGACCATATCATTTTAAGTCTTTAACATTAACATGCCATTACCATGGATGCTAGATAACCACGTTTTGTATACTTGCTAATTCTATGCTAAAAACTCAATTTATTTAAGAGGAAAAAGTCAGCCATTTTCAGCAACGAAACTTTAAAAAACGAGAGATTGTTACCTTAGATGGATTAACATATTTTTTGAATGGTTAAATGCATGCTTTCTTTGTTGAGAAATTCTATGAACAGTTTAATTTTTAAGAGTTATAAGAGCTAAATGGCACCACAGCGGTGGAATCATCCCAGCTACGAACCCCACAGTGTTCTGGTGCGTAATAAGGAATTGCAGGACTCTGGAGGCCGACGCCTCATTAATCAAATCTTTCACTGCACTTAGTTTGAACTAGAGTGCATTTTCTCGAGCACATTATCGAGCTGTTATGTTTTGATACTGAGCAGCTTTATGCTTGCCTCTGTCCTTTGGCCAAAGTTCTGAATTTGCCAAAGAAAACCGGACCAATAAAACTTAGGTCAAGGGTCGTACATGATGGAAAGCCACATGCACAAACAAGTACAGCATTAATAAGTAAGGAATAAAACACTCAGAAACACTCAGACAGAATGGTGTGATAGAGCGGAGTCACTCTTCCCACTCTGAAACTGATTATTTTACAGGAACAGCATGTTGTAAAATGTTTTATTCCTCTCATACCACAGAGATTTGCCCACAGTTACAGTTTTTAATTTATTAATGTAACAACAACAACAAAATTCCAACAAAAAAATCAAACAAACAAACAAAACATGGTAGAATACAAAGACTTCAACTTTGTAAAAAAACAAAAAAAAAGTGTGTCTGAATATTTATTTCCCCTCACTGTAGAGACATATGAGGGTATTACTAAGTAGCTCATCATTTTTGATTGAATGTTTTGTTATTTTGACTTCAAGATATTATCTCATTATTTTGATTTCAGGTCTGCTGTAGGGTATATAATGAAACAAACAAACAAACAAACAAACAAACAAACAAACAAACGATCGAAAGTGGAACACAAAACACCTAGACATAACTGAGACATGACTGTGAGATAAACAAATGACAAGACAGGGGGCGGAGACAGGACTGAATTTAGTTTCTGTTGTTGTTTACACTACAGCAGCTATAATCAGTCGTTCCCTCATCAGCCTCTCTTTTCTTTTTTTTCTCTCTTTAGCTTAATAAGATAAAAAAAATATCCCGCAGCTTGTCATGTTGCTGAGAAAGCAAAAAGGCGTAAACTCCTCTGTCCTGAAGATGTCGGAAAAGTTACATTTACAGCCTCTGACTGTTACAAAATGCTGAATCTGGAGACTCCTTCCGTAAATGTTAAATAAACATCTCGTATTGATACAGCATGTCTTTCTTTGTTTTGGATTGTGTGGACGTCTACTATGCAAGTTCCTGTGAACGTTCCTGTTACTATAAAATGATAAGGAATTAGAACGAGAGTGTTAAAAGCGTGTAAATCTGAGATTTGGCACTTCCCTCAGAGCTGCTCTTATAGAAAATAAATCAACACCTTCTGACCAATCAGAATCCAGAATTCAGCAGCGCTGTTGTATAAATAGCTATAAATACTTTAGGATAAAATATAGTTGTCCTGAAACTGCTGAGAACCTGAAAGCAGGGGTTCTGTGTGTGTGTGTGTGTGTGTGTGTGTGTGAAAGTATAGAGGAGAAAATAATGCCCTGTGGGTAGATCGTCCTCTTGAAAGTGAGGTATGAACGGTGAAAAGTGTCCACCTTTTAAACAGCATTCAGCATGCCTGGAGGCGTTTTACCCGCGCCGTCTGCTTCTCCCCATCACTTCTCATTATCCTCCTCGGAATATCACAATCTAGCCAATTCCGCCGCTTCCCACTCCCTCACGGCGTTTATTTACGCCCTCATACCTGTTACTCCGGAAGAGCCACCGGACTCCTCACAGCAGACCTCAGATCCTCGGATGCACTTCCCGTGGATGCCTGCTTTTAATGAGCTCCATGATGTTAAAAAAAATAAATAAAATAAAAATTCTGAACAGTGCTCTTGGACATATATGAGAGACGAACCGATGAGTGGAATCGGACGAAATGCATTCCAAGAGGATGACTTATTCTAAGCAAATAAATAAATAAATAAATAAATAAATTTCATTTATTTATGAGTCTTTTCCAACAATCGGTTACAGCCGTGTTGATCTCACTTCCTGCAATCAATCTGCAGATTCTGATTAAAATGTTAAACTCTTTCGGGTTCAGCAGGCGATCGACTGGAAGGAGTTCCTGTTTAAAATGTGCTGCTAGATGAGAGACCAGATAAATGCTTCCACCCCCCACCTTCACCACTGAGAGCCTGTTAGAATTCCTGATCACTTTCCCATGTCTGGAAAAAAAAAAAGAACTTATAGAAGAAATTTATAGTGAAAAAACAAAAGTAGGTCAGTTTTAAAAATGTAAGCACCTCCTCCTACATGATCCATTATACCACTGTTAAATTCCGGATTCCGATTTTGTTGATTCATTTTCTCTCACAGGTTTATATTAATGTACTCGTTCTAATGTTATAGTTTCCATAGCAACAGCTCATTCACAGGGACTTGCACAGCGGACGCGCCACATAGACAGATTGAAAACGTGCGTACTCGCTGCTATGCGAAGTTTCCCTAAAGTAAGGAGATGTTTGTTTAACATTTATAGAAGGAGTCTCCAGTGCCAGCACACTTTGTAACAGTCAGAGGTAAAGCTGTAACTTCTTCAGGACGGAGGAGATTACGCTTTGGTTAAATGACAAGCGTCAAGACTTCGCGAGGGAAAAATGTAACGTGTTAAAATGACCGTTATTTCGTTCATTCATTTAATGACGTTCATTAGTGAAGTGAAACTTGTAATCTTTGGCAAATTGCTGTGGTGAGGAGGAATAAAACACTTCATGACACGCTGTTACGGGAATATAAACTTTGTACTGGTAACAGTGGCTACTCCGCGTCATCACAGCACCCCGTTGTTGATTATTTTCCTATAACAGCATGACACAGCAGGATTTATCACGTACTCATGCTATGTATTAAATTCTCACGGGTGTAAAAATGTGTTACTGTTCCAGTTATCAAATCCAGTATTATAAACTGAATTATAATCGGATGGTCATGTATTTCAGTACGGCATGTTTACGCAGGGGGTGTTACTCATGTCTGCTCTGAACTCTTCTGTGAAAGAACAGACTGTAAAAGCACAGCAAGTTGTCCTTGTTCTCCGAATAAGATGGTTCAGGCGGATTAAACCCTGCTTTGAAGAATCTCAGTGTTCAGCAACGCTAACTGCAGGAGGAAAAAAAAAAAATCATCTCTGATAGCCAGCTTTAAATGAGATGTAAAATTAAATTCCAGCATGGCATGTGAAGGTCAGACTCGTCTGGTGCTTCTTACACTGGAACATTGTCTATTTTCACGGAGGAAAAAAAAGAAAGAACTCCCCCTGGGTACGTCCTGCAAAAAAGGTGGAAGGACTCTGATGATATTAAAGTTTCCTTTTCATCCACATGTAATAAATGCAATGATGGATGTTATTCGGGAAGATGGCGGGGCCGCTTTCGGGGAATGTTATCTAAAGGCGTAATATTTCTGCCCTGCTAAAAAAAAAGAAAAAAATGAAGTGTTGTGAAGAAATCAAAAGAAAAACCTAATAACGTGTGCGCATCTCAAGCATCCACTGTAGCTCTCAGTGTGGATTTATGACTATACTGCTTATTATAGAGCCGTAGAAAGAATCCTTTTGTGTCGAAATAAGATCAGTCCCCATGAATAATGTCGTCTAATGTATTAATGTATGGATGTTTGCCTTACTGTGTGTGTGTGTGTGTGTGTGTGTGTGTGTGTGTGTATATAATCATTATTATTAAATATATTATATCCACTTTAGATAAAGGTCATGTACCATTATTTGGTCTTGACTAAATAAAATCTTTATGAGACAGAAAAAAAAAATCTGATATTTCACACGTGATCAGACGTTTTTATATTTTCACCTGATTATCTGAATAAAATGTGATCACTCGTGAAAAACACATGATGTTGCATTTGACCAGGTCGTGCCATCAAATAAAACTATGTGGAAATTAATAACGTGAGAAAATCATGTGGAAAAAAATTCAGCCCTGAAAAATAACGTAAAAATGAATTAATTGTGGGGGGTAAAAAAACTACCCATGTGCTTCAGATGTGGGAAAAAAACAACAACAGATGAACATTTCAATATAAATTCATTGTTCCAAAAAAAAAAAAAAAAAGATGTGAAAAAAATAAAAACGTGAACACATGAACATGAATGGATAATGTAAGAAAATCAGAGGTGGAAAAAATAAAACTACGCTACATGTGAAAAATGAACTTGTGACCGTAATTTGAAAACTGTTTTTAAAAAAAGTGGAAAAAAATAAAACACACGCTGTACGTGGGGGAAAAAATAAACATTTAAAAATAAATTAAATTATGGGGAGAAAATCACATGGAATGAAAATTAATAAATAAATAAATCAATCAAATAAATTAACTTTGAAAAAAAAAAAACATGACAAAAAAATAGCTGTGATTTTGATGTGTAAATAAATTAATTGTGAAAAAAATTGTGATAGAAATTGTGAAAAAAAAAAATAAATAAAAACACACACAGTCCATTAATTCAAATTAATCATGTGAGAAAATTGTGTGAATTTTTAAAAAAAAAATTAAATGTTGAAATATCTTAAATGTGAAAAAAATAAAATAAAATAAAATTTATATACTGAAAAACTAAAAATACATGCACTAAAAGAGAAAACGTAAACACAATAAAGTGAGAAAATCACATGGAAAAAATGTGTAAACAGAATAACTGCGATTTAAAAAAAATCACCTGTAGAGAAAAAAATAGCTTGAAAATATTTGATCATGAAAAATAATTACATATAAACTAACAAATAAAAATACATGTGAAAGAAGTAATGCAGAAATAAATGAATCAGGAAAAAAGTCACATGTGGGGAAAAAAATAGCATGAAAATAAATTAATTATGGAAAAAACGTGGAAAAATTCGAATATATGAAAAATAACGGAAAATAAATTAATCATGATAAAACATTACAAAATGACAAAAAAATATTTTTAAAAAAATGCCCTAAATGTGAAAAATGAGCATGTTCAAATAAAAGAATAATGTGGGAAAATCACATGAAATAACGTTTATGAAAAAAAATTAGACTTGTGAAAACGTCCACATGTGAAAAAAAAAAAGAAAAAAAAATTATAATATATATAATATAATATATAATATAAAAAATATATAAATGAAAAAAATATTAATCATAAAAATTAAAAACGAAAACAACTACAGCACGAGAGAAATTTGAAAAATGCAGATGCAAAGTGTTTAAAAACTGTGTGTGTGTGTGTGTGTGTGTGTGTGTGTGTGTGTGTGTGTGCTGATTTAACCTAACTCCTCTCCTTGTGCACAGTTACAGGATGTTTGCTGAGCAAGCACTAGCTTCAGACTCGGTCAGCAAATAATAAACAGTCATTTAGGTTCTGAATACTGCTGCTTTAATCTCTCTCTCTCTCTCTCTCCCACACACACACACACACACACACACACACACACACACACACACACACACACACACTAGAGCCACGTGTTAGAGCAGGGTGTGTCCGTATCCCACCGGTGGATGAATCCTGTGAGATGAATCCTGTGAGATGAATCCTCAAGGCTGATCTGTTCCTCACAGGTGGCCTTGATGGAGGTGAAGACCACGTCGACTTCTTCTCAGTCATCGCGCCATGTTTAAGAGAGGGTCCTCTCTAATGACCCTATTTGTCACCGTTGGAAATCTCTTAAAGGTCACGCTTTTAAAACTGCGAAACCTGAGATTAATTGCAGATATAAATCAGGTATCTAAGAGTCAGCCGAATTCATCTTCTTCCTCTGAGTAAATATCAGAGAGCCTCCTGAAGTAATTACGCTCCCTGATTAAAAGTGTCTCGCCTCGCAAACTCCAGACGTAGAAGACAGGACTTTGAATTCAACACTGGAGCCATTTTATTTATCGAATACCACAGCGCTGTTGAATCCTGGATTCTGATTGGTCAGAAGGTCAGAAGGTCAGCTCCGATGCTAGTGCAGGTTTATATGAACGCACTCGTTCTAACACGTCAGCGTTTCTATAGCAACAGGGACTTGTACGTTTGTACGCGTCATATAAGCGTGTAATCATTGATATGCTAAAGGAAATGTTGATTTATTTAATGAATAATGGAAGGAGTCTCCAGTGTCAGAGGTAAAGCTGTAGCTTTAAGTTTTTTCCGATAAAGCTTAATTTTTTTTTTTTTGCCACATTAACTTCAAGAGAGAGAGAGAGAGAGAAGAAAGAGAGAGAGAGAAGAAAGAGAGGCTGGTGAAGAAACGACTGTTCATAGCTACTATAACGTAAGCGACAGCAGGAACTAACTTGTTGTAATGTAACGTTAAATGTAAAAAAAAAAAAAGAAAAGAAAAGGATGTAACTATAAACAAGTGAAAACTTAATTTACGGAAAAAGTCACGTGGAAAAAGAACACGCGTTACTTGTTTAAAAAAAAAACTATGAAAAAAACCACAAATATACTTATTTGTAAAAGGGAAAAAAAAATTACATGGAATATTTAAATAAAAATGACAAAATAATGTGAAAATAAATGAATTAGGAAAAAAGTCACACATGGAAGAAATAACGGGGGGAAAAAACGCGCCGTACACGTGAAAGAAAACTTCTTATTAACTCCATGAGAGAGAAAACGAGAGGCTGGTGAGCGAACGACTCTTTATAGCTGCTACAGACCAGGAACGAACGTGTTTCCCGGCTGTTCTGTAACATTAAATGTAACTATTAAATGTAACTATAAGTGGATTATGACGTGTCGTTCATTAATAAAAAAAAAGTTGCAACAGTCAGACAAATAGCTGTGGTATAAAAGGAATAAAGCACTTCCTACAACGTGCTGTTAGAGGAAAATAATTAACGCCGGGGTGGTAGCAGTAACTCGGCTTCGTCGCATCTCTTTATTGTTGATTATTTTCTTATAACAGCACAACATGGAGTGTTTTATTCGAAATGAAAACACAAGCACAAAACCATGCGTTACATTTATCGGATTTGATTTTTTTCCGGTGTCATTTTTTCCACGCTTGTTTTTTTTCCACTATTTTTATTTTTCACATGTAGGGCATGTGCGCATTTCCGAAATCTGATAAAGCACAAGTGTTTGGTGACTGAAGTAAGTAAGTAAGTAAGATTTATTTCGATTATTTTATAAGATTATTTTATATCTGACGCATGGACGTGCGGTGAGATGATGAAAAGAAAAAAACGAGGCTCATAAGGTGTGAGGTATTTTATATGTATTTTTTTTTTTTTTTTTTGTCCATGTAAATGAACATGATCACCATGGCAACCGCTCATAACTCTAACTACTGTATCTTATATATGTTTGTTGTACTGAACTCCTCTGAAAACTCCACTCCGTTGCAGACGTACATGTTGACCTTCTTTTCTAAAGGGAGCGAAGTAATAATGTGTGATGAATCATGTTTCAACCTTCTGCTTTTCGACATGTGTAAACATGAATACGGAAAAGAAAAAAAAAAAGGAACGCATTCAGTTGGCGTATTCAATTCCAAAGTGTCTGCTGCCGACTGTTAAGCAGCGATGAGTTCATAATGGCACGAGCCAAGGAAGGAATAAGGGAGGAATAAAACACTGTGTTGTTGTGCTGTTATAGGAAAATAATCAACGACATCAACAGGATGTGATGAAGCAGAGATACAGTTAGTCAATTCTTCCTATAAAAACCACATAACATAACGAGTGTTTTATTCCTCTTATACTACAGCAGTTACAATAAGTATTCATTTGAGTCTTGACTCCGCCCCTGTCTTATCAATAACAATAAAATAATGAGACCATCCAAACAAAATGCATAATATATGCATGTGAAATAATGTGGTATAATGTGGAAATAAAATAATCGTGGGAAAAAATTATATTGAAAAAATAAACGTGAAAATTAATTAAGAGTGAAAAAAAAATCACATGAGGGAAATACTTAAAAAAAAAAATAAATAAAATAAAAAAAATCAGATCAATGTATTTTAAATTAAGAGCCGAATTTCCACTAAAGTAAAATACGTCAGTTCAACAAAAAGGAAAAAGGTGAATAATGGCACGTTTATGTTAAAAGCATTAAACAGAAATACATATAGTACATTTATGAACTTCATTTATTATAGTAACAAGGACATTATAGTGATATGCAAAAGCTACATATTTTACTTCCCTTAATTTAACCGTGAAATTTTTTTTTTCAGTTAGAATTGTTTTAAATGTGTTTTCTAAATAAATCTTACTTAATTACGTACTTATTAGCATAAAAACACAAACACAAGCAGAAAAACAGTAGTGAAGCATGCACGTTTTAGCAGATTTCGGATATGTGCACATGCCCTTATTGTGAAAAAAAAAAAAAAAAAGGGAAATAAAACAACCGTGGAAATTTGACACAGAAAAAAACAAAATCTTGGTTTTCTGCTTGTGTTTTTATTTTGATGCTAGTAAGTAAGTAAGCTTTATTTAGAAAGCACATTTAAAACAATTGATCAAAGTGCTGCAAATCCAATACAATAATAAAAGACATCAAATATCCTAAGAAATCTATAAATAAAGTACAAAAAATTAAATTATGAAATGATCAAATCATCCATGAAAACAGAAGGATAACCAAAAAGCAACACAAAACAAAGAACTAACAAATAACATTTGCATTCTCATATAGCAGCTATAAACAGTCATAAACTCCTCCTTAAAGTTACAGCTTTACTGTTACAAAGCACTAAAACTGGAGACTCCTTCCATAAACGCTATATAAACACCTCCTTACAGAAAACTTCACGTGCGTATGTAATATATAAGAAGTTTTAATATCCGGTTTAAGTGGACAGTTTATTAAAGAGCTGTTACTATAGAAGTGAGAATGTGTCAGAAAACGAGAATTAAAAAAAAAAAAAAAAACAGCTAGCCCTTAAACACAGAATTTTCAGTGTTATGTTGTTATATACACTGCCCTCCAAAAGTTTGGAAACGCCTGAACAAAATAGGGTTTTTGGGCAACATCAGCATAAATCCTCTTT
>CM074975.1:2098873-2113708 GCA_037576825.1 Pangasius krempfi | reverse complement strand
TATCAATGCAAAATGGTCACTAACTAAAGAGGATTTATGCTGATGTTGCCCAAAAACCCTATTTTGTTCAGGCGTTTTCTTTACTTTTGGAGGGCAGTGTATATTTACACTACTACGGGGAAGGAAGGGGGGGGAGGGGATCGGGAGTCTGCTCTCTTTCACATCTCCTAACCGCCAGAGGAGGTGAGAAAAACCTGGATAACTTCTCCGCGAGCGTGCAGACGCATGCCGAGACCTCCGACAAAGTCACAAAACACACACCTCTGATTCTCCTGGAGTATTTCACTTCCCCCACCGTGCAGTCGAGTAGCAGGCGTGGGGCTACGTGCCGCTAGCACGGCTGAGTGCTTTTTGGCTAGATCACGCTAACACACAGCACTGTGGCTGGAGTCGGGTTTCCCCTCCATTCACCCCTCGTTCTCACCGCTGGCTCGGGTTCTCCCGCTGCGTTATCTGCTCAGAGGTTTCCACATCCCCTGCTGTCCATCTGACTAGCGCGACTCACACAACAGATCCCTCGTTCTTTTCACGTAGCTCAGATTTCCCCTGTTTGTTTGGTTTTTTTTAGCCCACAGGTCTCTTTAACTTCTCTGGACACTTCTAGAAGCCATTTCGTGTCGTTATCTTAACTCTGATGCAAATTTCTGAGCTTAAACTTAAAACAATTTCAAACTGAACCGGTCACGCTTAGCGTTAGCAGGATGATCGCCGGATGAATAAAACGCTAGGCATGAAATATCGTTAGAAATGTGTAAATGAATAAAGGACAATAAAATAGAATGAGGTCATCCAGACGAACAAAATGCATACTACATGCTTGTGGAAAATAAAACATGAAAATAAAATAATTGTGGAAAAAAATTAGATTGAAAAAAATAAATGTGAAAATAAATGACTTGTTAAAAAAAATGTTGGGGGAAAAAACAAAACGTGAAAATAAAGGAATTGTAAAAAAAAATAAAATAAAATCATATGGGGGGAAAAAAATCAGATCAATGTATTTAAATTAAAAACAGAATTTCCAAGAAAGTAAAATATGTCAGTTCAACAAAAAAGTTAAAAGGTAAATAATGGCACATTTATGTTAAAATCATATGAAATAGAAATATGTACATTTATGAACTTAATTTATTATAGTAACAAAGACATTATATATATACAGTATATGCATGTATGTATAAGCTATTTTATTATTTTTTTTCCATGGTTGCAGTACAGTATTGCAAATACAGTGAAAATACACGTACGCTGTGTCTGCGTAGGATTATATAAAACGTGTCCGTGACTCTTTTTTATTTATTTATTTTTAACACGGTTCCTATGAGTGACATTAGACAAGCAATTTGTAAAAGGACTCTATTGAAAATGTACTTTTGACTCCCTGGTGTACGTGGAGAAATTGCAGATGCTGGAGACAGGTGTAAGAGCGAGAGAGAGAGAGAGAGAGAGAGAGAGAGAGAGAGAGAGAGAGAGAGGCGTTGTGTTTATTTATTTATTTTTTTCCCGCCTCGCTTTTCGACACAGAACTTCCGAGCTCGGAAAATAAAAATAACAAAAGCTCTTTTTCTGTCCTTTTATTTTATTTTCCCTCGCTGAAACACACACACACACACACACATTTATATATATATATATTTATATATGTATATTATCTTTCTCCAAGACTCATCTATCCATTCAGTGATTGACCACATCCCCCTACAGCCACAGTGCTGGTATTTATTTATTTATTTATTGTATTTTTTATGCATTATTCATCTTCTAACTGAGGTTGTGTGAACCCTGGATAACCGCCAGAGTTCCTTGTCATTCGGAACGAGCACCTACTTAGACAGAAGGTTTCAGGGAAAGATGGCAATATGATAACAGTCTTTATTGCAAACTCGGTGTCACATGTCACTTTTTGACTTTTGAGTCTCATCGTACCTGCTGGTTATCCTGCTTTCACAAAAATCCCAGTTTCATACCTTTACTAACGTTTTCAGCTGAGACAGATGTAGGAGGAATTTACCGGATCTCTAAGGAATATTGAAACAGAAACATTATCTGGGTATGTGGACACCTGACCATCACGGCCATCACACCATGTGGTTCTTCTTCAGACGGTTACCACAAAGTTCTAAGCACACAATTGTATAAAATGTCTTTGTATGCTGTAGCATGATGTTCACTGGGAAATTTAAGAGCTCCAAACCTGTTCCAGCATGACAATGCACAAAGCGAGCTCCATGAAGACATGGTGTGTGAAGGCTGGACTGGAAGAACTCGAGTGTCCTGCACTGAGCCCTGACCTCAACCCCACTGGACACCTTTGGGATGAACTGGAACGCCGACTGCATCCCAGATCTCCTCATCCAACATCAGTTCCTGAACCTCACTAATGCTCTTGTAGTTGATTGGACACTACATTCCTGTAGGTGTATTCCCATCTCATGGCCAGTATTCTCGGGATAGACTACGGATCCACCACACCCCTTACCAAGATGAATCATGTAAAAGGGGTGTAAGGGTGCGAAGGATTAAAATCAAAAAGATTCAAATCAGTGTAACTGATGGAACATGGACACATTGGACCCCATTAATAAATCGTTTAGTAAAGTTGTGTGTATGTTTTCACCAAAGTGAACTAACCAAACCCCTCCCCCTTCCCACCCTACGCTTTCCTTCCTACTCATATCCATACGTTGATAAATACGTATCAGCATTCATTTAGCCATGCCCCCAAAAGTCCATAAAAGGCTTACAAAGTGAAGACTAAATGGTGAAAGAGCTCCTCCTAAGTGCAGTGTCTGCTAACTCTTCCAATAATGCAGCTCAGCCATTGCGGCGACTCATCTATCATAGACACTCCGTCCTTTTATAGGACTCCATTACTTTTGTCCTAACGGAATAGCTGATCTTATTTTCCTTTGTTTATGGATCTGTTTCCTATTTGCTTTCTTTCATCGAGTCATTAATCTGAAATGATTGAGTTTCGCAAAGTGTTCATTAAACCGGTGGGTAATTGAAATAAATAAAACCCGACAGTGTAATTTGTATATAAAATCGCAGTAATTAATCACCAGTTATTTGATTTGAATCCTATCAATCGAGTTTCACATAGGTGAGGCTTCTTATACTTAAAACTGGTTTTTTTCCAAACTAACTGGATTTTTTTTAATGAAAAAAAAACAAAACATTCCTTGTGCTCGTGTGACGATTTATGAATAAATTCATTTCTATCCAGCGTGTTTTTTGCAATAATCTTATAAGGTTTTTTTGTCAGATTTACCAGCAAAATGCAGCTATCTAAACTCAGGGTTATGTAAGCATGCAGCAAGGTTTTGGCATCTTTCAGACTAAGTGGAGGTCAAAGTCAGGCAATTTCTCCGAGCTGAAGAAAGTGCTTTTAGTAGGTGAGTTAGCGTGAGGTCAGAATGGGTAGATTCAAAAATAAATCCAATGTTCTGAAGGCTAGGAGAGGGCTCAACAGTGACACCATCCCTGTGAATGGAAAGTGTTTTGGTTCTAATGAGACTGAGAAGTAACTTTTTTTTTTTTTTTTAGGATTTTATGTAAGAAAATGTAACCATAATCCCAACCATTATTTTAACTCATAAACTAGTGGGTGTAAGACCTAGCCACTATCTGTATCCGTATCTGTATCTGGATTTAACTCTGAAGTGGGCGTGGCTTAATCCAAAAAGGGTTTCTTTCTTTCTTTCTTTCTAAATGAATGAATAAATGAATAGCTCTGACGGTTCCTCAAACTCAGCTACACCATGATTGTTCTAAACTAAAGATACGTGCAGGACTGTTTCTTAATCCCGCTCATGCAGGTATTATTTTTGTTTGAACCTGCCTGCGATATTTTCTGACAAAATTTATTTGGTTGTATTTCCCAAATTATGAACAAACTAGTAGTCTGATTTAAACTAAGCATACATGTTAATGATCGTGGTCTCTGTTTTTCCTGCAAGCTTCATATCTGACTGTTTGCTTGTGCCTACATAGATGTGAAAAACCTCCCAGTCACACTTCTAGTCTCAATCTGCGGATCTTTCTGACAAAAATAAATAAATAAATCACATAAAACAATGAGCCACCTATTCATATATATCTGTATACGTATTGTTGCAGGTTCATCTGGTAATTCAACGCCACACCACTAGAGGTCCTCATCACCAGAACACTAGCCCATTACCTAGCACACCTGATTGCAGTCTCTTCCTCATTCATAGACACTATAAAGACTCTAGTTTCCCACTTACACTCTGCGAAGTCGTGAGTTCAATCCTGTTTGCAGTTCTGACGAATCTGTCAAGAACTTTATTCACGAATTGAATTGATGATAGTTAAAACGAGAGAAACTGAAACCATACAAGTCTCTCATTCAAGACGTTTTTTTTTCGATTACAACATCGAGGACATCGTGGCACTCATAGCTGGGGTTCTGACCAGCCGGATGCCATAAACTTATTTGTTAGCTGAACAAAGTTAGCTAGCTAAACATGTCGGTTATAGGCGACTCCTCAGTAAGAACGTAGACCTAGATATTTAACGTTAGCTGTAGATTTTTGGCGGGCGAAATTGTAAATTTGTTCAAGCCATATAAATTAGGCTTGTTAGCTAACAAGTTAAGCCTGTAAAATTCTTCGTTCACTGATATGATAGTTAGCTACATAGCCGAGATGAAATGCAAAGACGGAGCATCTCGGACCAGTTATCCCTCCTAATTATCTGTCTTCTTTTGGTTTGGAAAGGTGTCCAATTCGATTAATAGGCGGTAAAAACGAACAACAGCACAATTAGACATTTTAGAAAGCAGTTTCTGGCTTGTTCTTTAAAAAAAACCACTGTTATGTTTCTGCAAACAGGAGCGATACTGTGTCACAATGTCACAGTGACGTGTCTCGCTCAGGGGTCTATGACGACTAGTTTTCCACTTGCACTCTGCGAAGTCCTGTTTGCAATTCGGAGTCGTTTATTTCACATGTTGGATCTGTCGGTATGTGGAATCTTGGACTATGCTGGGTTTGGCCTGCTCTTTTGGATTTATTTGCTGAGTTTTTGTGGTTTTAACCTGGACTGTTATATCGATCAGGTTCTGTGCTTGTCGTTTATTCAATACACCAAACACTAGGACCATTGTGCTTTTGTTCATTCTCACTGCCGAAAGTGACATCATAGCAAGTGGAAATATCTTGAATAGAGCCAGCTATATGTAGCATTTCCTATGATCAGATTACGGTAAACCAAATATATGATTATTAAACCTATAGACATTTTTACTCATTTCAAGCTTGAAATAGCCTGCCTCTATTGGCAGATCAGTTTGATTATTTTAATCACTGAAGCTTGAAGCTTGCTAAAATGTCATTTTTTTTATTACAGTGTGTATTCATATTCGGTTATATCTCTGTCATGGATAAATACAGTACATGCTGTTAATAATGCAGGAGACAGAGCTCTAATAATGTAAATCTGATTGTCATTTGCACTATAGTAAAAATGAAGATTGCATCACAGAATTATTTAAGATAGAAATAATCCATATATGATGAATAGAAAGGGAATGAGAACTGAACTCTGAGGATCTCCTTGTGTGACCGGGGCAATAGAGTATTTATGTTTCTCAACTGATTGGAAGAAAAAAAAAAAGTTTCTCAGAAAAATAAAATTCAAACCATGCAAGAGCAGTGCCAGAAATTCTAGTAAAATGGAGCTGAGGGAAAAGAATGTCACAGGGTCAAAGGTTGCACTAAGGTCTGGCAGGAGAAGAATATTGCGGCCGTCGGAGTCAGAAGAAAGATGGAGGTCATTTAGCGACTCTTACAAGTGCTGTCTCTGTTAAAGCAGTGGATGGAAAGCAGACTTAAAAAGCTTGAAAATGGGGTTAGTGGGAAGATAATTCTGTGCATACCACTCTCACTCCCTCTCTCTCTCTCTCTCTCTCTCTCTCTCTCTCTCTCTAAGAATTTGGAGAGAATTGTGAGATTATACATACTGTATACAACATTAAAGTATCTTTGCTACACTATACAGCCAAAAGTATGCACACACCTAACCTTCATACTCATATATGATTGTTGAACATCTCATTCAAGATTTATTCCCCTTTGCTGTTATAATAACCTTCTGGGAAGCTTTCCACTAGATGTTGGAGCGTGGCTGTGGAGATTCGTGATCATTCAGCTACAAGAGCATTAGGCTCAGGAGATCAGGCGCTGATGTTGGGTGAGGAGGTCTGGGGTGTATTCGGTGTTCCAGTTCATCCCAAAACTCTCTGTGCAGGACACTTTAACCTTGTCTTCCACTCCAACCTTGTCTTCACGGAGCTCGGTTTGTGCACAGGGGCATTGCCATGCCAGGACAGGTTTGGTTCTCTTAGTTCCAGTGAAGAGAAATTGTTCATCTACAGCATACAAAGACATTCTATATAACTGTGTGCTTCCAAATGTGTGGGAATAGTTTGGGGAAGAAGCACATATGGGTGTGATGGTCATGTGTCCACATACTTTTGGACATAAAATATGTGATAGCCTTTTAATCTGAGGGCAAAATAGGATAATTTCCCTATTGTTTTCCCATTTTTTTTTTAATTTAACTCATTCAATTTCAGTCTTATTGTCCCCAAATGTAACACCATGACTACTCACTTAACCCAAAGGACAGACATGAACCAAAACAGATCATGATTCAAACCTGATTACTAAATAAACTATAAATAAATAAATATTGTTTCTACCCACCAGCTGTATTTTTTTGTTGCTTTATTGGAACGTAATTTTGCTGAAGGTAAAAGTATTTGGGTTGTAATGTCCAAAATACTCAAGCGCATTACATCAGATCCTCCAGGCTCTAAAAGTCCCGAGGCGACACATCTGTTCGGCTATCGAGTGCTCCACTACAAAGAGACAGCGAAAGCTCAAATCTGATATGTGGGTAGATAACTTATTACCGTGAACGATGACATGCGGCTTTGGTTCATATCACCACTATTTTCTTTAACCACGAAAGCTATTTCTGTGCAATAATCAGACACGCCAGCATCTACACCACATGGGGGGGGGGGGGGGGTCTGAAGACGCAGGCTACAAAACGAACACACCTCACTGGCTAATATTTTATAATGGAGGTTTTATTTTATAAAAAATACAGATACATACAGGAAGTACAGGACGATTTGTGACGTCATTTCAAAACAAAAGATGTTAGCTGATATAGTCTTATCAGTTCAATTCTTTGTTACTATTCACTTCCATTTCAATATAACTGAAAATAATTGTACATAATTATATAATCTTATGTTATTTTGAGCTATTATCTCATTATCTTATCATTTCAAGATTGCCAAAATATCTGCTTCTTTTAAGATAGCATGACGTTTTTATGATAATAAGTCGTTATGTTGTTATTTCGAAACAACAACAGCACTGCAACGTTTGTTTCCTCAACTCGGCTCGGGGCTTCCGTACTTCAGGGCATATTTAAACGCATTCTCAGCAAGCCTAAATTGTAGAAGGAATAACCCGTACCTGTGTAATAACAGGTATTAGAGCTAAGTGAAGAGTTAGCTGAGAGTTTTAATCAGCTGTCTTTTTTTTTCCAGTCCCTGTCTATAGCACTGAGCGTTTTTATTTATATAATTTGTCATTTTTGTTAGACGTGTCATTTTTGCTAGGCCATTAACGCTCAGCAGATTCCAGATGAAAAGAACGTGCTGTATTATCTCTCAGTTGTAAATGTGTTCTCTCATTTATAATAGTTATGGCATGAGAGGCAGAAAAAAAAAAGAAGCCTGTTGCAATGAAAATGAAGTGCAGTGCCGGTTGGCTTTTATATTGTGCTTTTATTTCTGTGGGGTTCAATATGAAAGGCTTCATGTCGCCATTACGATTTCACAGCGCAGAGTTAAGAACAGGAAGTCATTACATTATATTAAGCTTCATGCCCTTCACTCCATTGACAAAAAAACACTAGAGCCAGATAGCATATCATCACGCATCAGTGTAAGTTCAAAAAAACTTAAATCATTCGTATGTTTTAGAGAAACACAATGCCTATAATTGCTATGTCGGAACATTTAATATGGCTGACAAAGCATACAGCATAGATTTTACAGAAGAAGTACAGCAGGTTAATGTATTATTTATTTGTCTGTCAGCTCCATTAATGACTAGCAGACGGTACAGCAAAGGCTGACTGCGAGACTCTGATGTCCATTAAGATCAATACATTTTAAACAATTACAATACCATTGGGTCATTTTGAATTAGATAAAGAAAGAAAGATGAGGAAAGCTAGCATAGAGCTGTAGTATACAAAAGTCCAAAAGCTAGCATAGAGATGTACTATTGAGCTGTAGTATACAAAGTCCAAAACCTAGCGCAGAGCTGTAGTATACAAAGTCCAAAGCTAGCATAGAGCTGTAGTATACAAAAGTCCAAAAGCTAGCATAGAGATGTACTATTGAGCTGTAGTATACAAAGTCCAAAACCTAGCGCAGAGCTGTAGTATACAAAGTCCAAAAACTAGCGCAGAGCTGTAGTATACAAAGTCCAAAAGCTAGCGCAGAGCTGTAGTATACAAAGTACAAAAACTAGCGCAGAGCTGTACTATCGAGCTGTAGTATACAAAGTCCAAAGCTAGCACAGAGCTGTATTATACAAAGTCCAAAAGCTAGCACAGAGCTGTAGTATACCAAGTCCAAAAGCTAGCATAGAGCTGTAGTATACAAAGTCCAAAGCTAGCATAGTGCTGTATTATCGAGCTGTAGTATACAAAGTCAAAAAACTAGCGCAGAGCTGTAGTATACAAAGTACAAAAACTAGTGCAGAGTGGTAGTATACAAAGTCCAAAAGCTAGCACAGAGCTGTAGTATACAAAGTACAAAAGCTAGCATAGAGCTGTAGTATACAAAGTCCAAAAGCTAGCATAGAGCTGTAGTATACAAAGTCCAAAGCTAGCATAGAGCTGTAGTATACAAAGTCCAAAGCTAGCATAGAGCTGTAGTATACAAAGTCCAAAAGCTAGCATAGAGCTGTAGTATACAAAGTCCAAAAGCTTGCAAGTACAAGACATCTCTTTATGCTACACACCTCAGAATTTCATGTAATTAAAATGAAACAGTATATCTTGTTTAATTTTGGAACAAGGACTCAAATGGTCAGAATGTCCTGAATATCATCTCTCCAACATTAATAGGATTTTTTTTTAAAATGCTTATTCGAGAAATTGGCGAAAGAAAAATTTCTTGCTGGAAAAATAATTAGCTAGTTAGTTAATTAAGATTTACTTTTAGTAAAAAATAAAAAAAAATGACGCAGAATGAGTATGGATGATTTAATCTGACGCTGGTTCACTCTTTTGGACAGATTTAAAATCTTGGTGGAGAGATTAGAGTCAAACAGGCTCACATGCTGCAGCTTGTCTTTGCCCAGAGACCTGCAATCCCTCCCCAATTACACACAAATCCCCACTGCAACAGCAACTTCAGTTAATGAAAGGAAAAGGGGCTTTTAAAGTGGCAGTTCAAGCAAAAATGTAATTTTACACAAGGCAAATTTCCCCCGAACGTAGCCGATCAGCCAGGACACGCTCGCTGTCTGCAAATTGCTTCTGTACTTGTCACTGTTATCTATAAAAATAGACTAAATGACATTGCAGAACTGAAAAACTTTATTCCGCATGTACTGATTGATATCTCAGGGAGGGGGCGTGGCTCAGTGTTTGAAGGCAGAGCCAAATATCCTAAAATTGTTTTTTAAATTTAACCCCCTGCTATTTTATGGTTTATTTTTGAGGCTCTAGAAAAAACAAGAGTGTTATGATTTAGACATGCAGTTTCCATGATGCTAAACTGGTAGCTATAAGATTTCCTTACTTGTTAGCTACATTAGCCACGGAGAGTACGTAGGTGTAACTATAGAAGCAAACTTTGAACAGATTTTTCGGCTCATATTGTACAACAACAACCGTAAATTTAAACCAAAAAACTAATCTAAACTATCCCTTCGCCTAGTTTAAGGAATTTAGATAGTACAGAGATGATGTGTTAATTTATCCCGGAGCAACGTAGTAACAAAATACTTAATAATAGTCAAAGAGAAGCAACGTAAATGATGAAGAAGCTGACAAAAGCAGGACAAGACAGGATCCTGACACACAAATTAGCGTAAACTTTACACACAAAAACGCAATCCGTCATTTGCGGCGTAAAAAAAAAAAACACCGATTCATTCGTTATTTAATTTGAAATTCATATTAAATAAAGGAAGCGCTTTATCCTGGTTAGAGTCGAGGTGGATCCGGAGTCTATCCCAGGAATACTGGACGTGAAGCAGGAATACACCCCAGCTGGGAACGCCAGTGGGAGGAAACCGGAAAACCCAGAGGAAACCCACATGGAAATGTGAAGAACGTGCAAAACTCCACCCAAAGAGTAATCCTAGCTTACAGCCCTAGCGTAAAACGTCAACGTTCAATTCTTTTGTCCTGATAAGGCAATGATATGTAATGATTTTTGACATGGATGAAAAATATATATATCCATTAGCTCAGTACTCCTGAAAATTTTTCAATCCATGACTCCAACATGGAATTTATTGACATTTTAGAATTCCGAGCAGTCTCAGATCGATGACTCAGCATTTTCTGTGCACACACACACAAAGGCAAGAAACGAACTCAAACGGCTCACAAGTGAACCGTACTCATACCACCTCTAGAAATGGCATCAGTACGGTGCTTTCCCGGTTCATTCCGTGGTCTGCTTGATTCAAAATAAAGTGGTCCCAGTCCAATTTAAATGTGCTTTATGGCTAAAGAGCTAGCAAGCTGGATGTAGCTGCGGACTTCCATCACCTCAGAACAGATAGGCTAATTGGCTTGTGGCAATGCAATACATTTTCCTTTCCTCATTGCTTTCTTTTTTTCCGGACACGTTCCATTTGCTATTTCGCTACGATTCTTTTTTTTTTTTTTTTTTTTTTTCAATATATATATATTATCCTTAATCCAGTGTCACACAGCTGGGCTCTGGGTTCTAATGAAGTCTCAGTGCGAACAGCAAGTGGTCTGAGAGCTCATCAATGGCAAAATGTCCAGAAAAGAAAAGTGGAGTGAGTCCGCTTGTCTTATGAACTCCAAAATGCACTGAGTTCCATTTTGGGAACATTTTAACAGGACTGAGAATTTTTAAAAATTTTTAAAAAGAGCTGCGTGTAAAAGCACGCACAAAGTAGCTATTGTCAAGACAATACAAGCATTACCACACTTCAGACAATAATACACACACACACACACACACACACACATTACCACCCCCAAGTGCATCTTTTATATAACAGCACAGACGTGTGCTATTGCACTTACACCACGGTGATTTGCACTGACGGCTACAATTTTTAATTTATTAACGAATGCTTTTTAACGGTTTATACGGTAGTTTGATTTAATGTCGTAAAACGTCCGTGAGACAAGTTAGTACCTGTTCTCACTTACATTATAGCAGCTGTAAACAGTAGTTTCTGAACCAGTGTCTGGTTTCTTTGTTCTGGGAAACGCTACATAGCACCTTGACTGTTACGAAGCACTGACACTGGAGACTCCTTCCCTAAATGGAAGGAGTCTCCAGTGTCAGAGGTAAAGCCGTAACTTTAAATTTCCCGCCACAGGAAAGACTAAGGTTGGAGAACTGCGCTTTTGTGATTCTTGGTGTTTTGTCTTATTAACAAGAGACAAAATAAAGAAAGGCTGGTGAGGGAACGACGGTTTATAGCTGCTATAACGTAAGTGAGAACAAGAACGAACTTGTTTCGCGAACGTTGCACAACATGAAATGTAAGTATAAATGGCTAAAAAGTATGAAGCGTCAGTATTTTATTGATTTATATTTCAAATTGTAGGCTAATCGTTGGAAAATTGATGTTGTGTAAGAGGAATAAAGCAAGTGCTGACATGGACGTGCTGTTTTAGGAAAATAAGCGGTTTGAGTTGGTAACAGTAACTCCTCTTTCTTTTCTTTTTTTTCAGTTTTCCTACAAAGCACGTAATTTATTTCATTACTTATAAACCAAGATCCAAGACATAAAAAAAAACACATATTCATGGGTAAAAATGTAAACATCTGTGCCATATGTTTCAGCCCATCAGCCCTCGGAATTGCCTGAGGAGTGGGAAAAAAAGAAGGGAAAAAAAAGAAAAATGCCCAGACTAATACAAGATAATGCGATTGTTAAGAGGACTATAGAGTGGGTCAGTAAAATCTATCATAGTGAGACAGACAGGATGCTCTAACGCCTACACCGTGCTTTACAAGGTCATCAGTAAGACTGCAGAGATTCGGGTTGCTGTATATGATTCTGTAATTGTGTAGGAATTAGTGTTAGAGTTTGCTGCACAAAAAAACAACAAAAAAAACCCCATTGATGCAGAACATTGCGTTCTTGTTAAATCTTGATGCCGACTTCTCACTGACGTATATCTTACACGCGATAGCTTGCACGAGCCGTTCGCATGAAATGTAGCCTAATTTAAAGATGATTTCTTTATTTCTTTATTTGTTCCAAAATGCCTGACTGTATCTTATTAAATCCTGCTGCACAGACAACGCACGCGGACGATTTAGAGACAAGCCAAGTGACGCACCGGTTTCTTAGGAAAGGGAGCGAATGGAGAGAAAAGTGAATTTTCGCCAAATTCGGGTACTTTCTGAGAAAATTGACAGTATTTATTTTACAGGATTGTACTATAAATGATTGGGCAGGTACACACTGACCCCGTTTGAGTTGAAGTTTACATGCTAGTAAAAAAAAAAAAATTCAGTTTAATATAATTATAGCTATAATATAGCTATCCTTTTTTTTTGTTGTTTTTTTTTTGTTAATTCACTGGTTAAGTCTTTGAGCTAAAGATCTTCCTCCTTGAGAAAAACCCTTGAACCTGAACGTCTTGTATTCTGCCTCCATTGTAAGTTGATTTGGATAAAAGTAGCAGCCAGACAAGTAAAATATAGAGGATGATATTTTTATTTCGTTCGGTATATTTTCGTTTATTTACAAGAATTAACATAAAATGCGCTTTGCTGTATCATCTAGAAATTGGAACATTTGACAGTGAAAAACACACACGCGGTGATCTAATGTAAAATGTACGCTACCTGTTACAGTGCGTTGCTGTAAATGTTATACAGTTATTTACTGTAATAATTATTTACACTACTTTACTGGCAATTAGTAAATTTCAGTCAATTTTTTTTACGATGTATTCTAAAAACATAATAGCAATATGGTGTAAGAATAGGAAGTAAAATCCATCCATCCATTTCCCATACTGCTTTTCCGGTAGTGGAGTCTATCCCAGGGGACTCGGGACACAAGGCGGGTGACATCCTGGACGGGGTGCCTACCCATCGCAGGGCACAATCGCACACACACACACACACACATTATGGACAATCTGGAAATGCCAGTCAGCCTACAATGGATGGCTTTGGACTGGGGAGGAAACTGGAGTACCCGGAGGAAACCCCCCCCCAAAGCACGGGGAGAATACGCCAAATCTGCACTCGCAGGGCGGAGGCGGGATTCGAACCCCCTACCCCAGAAATGCTAACACATATGCCCCCAAATAATTGAAATATTCAACATTTTAACAAGAATTCCATTAAGAAGTGTAGGATCTGGACATTTCTTTGGCTAAATATTGTAAGATAATAATAAAAATGGTGAATTGTATGTATTTAGTGCGTCGTTTCACCCTTTCTCCGTATGCCGGATCGGCTAAAGGAACTAACAAGAGCAGTGATGATAACCGTACGACTACCATTCAAAAATGACAGGACATGCTCAAAATAACGAGCGCTAACACCGAGTTTCCGATGCCTGGCTCTAGGATAATTAGCCGATTTGTATATTCAGATGTGCTGGAGCAAGAAATGCAGGTGTTCACTTGTACCAGCTTTGGGAACCATTGCCAAGAGCTCAATTTGAATGGGGGGGGGGAAAAATGTAAAAAATAATTCCCCATATAAAATCTCCATGGCCCTTTTCCGTCTCTTTTGGATTATGGTTATTTATGTGATATCATTTAGGATGCTTATTATGGAAAAATGTCAGAAATGGTGAAGAAAACGCTACAATAAGATCAGGTTATTATCAAAGTTATTGTATTTATTACAACGTTGTTATAGTTATTAGCCGATTTAAATTGGGGATTTAAATTGAATTTGTTTAATCCAAACCCTTAATAACTCTTTAAAAATTAGAGAGTACAAATCCATGGTTCTCGAACTGGGGTCCATGAATATATTGTTGTTGTTTTTTTTAATCATATGATTTTAAAAAATGGAGAATACTATCAACTAGGACCAAATTTGTTCCGATTATTATTTAATTAATCCTAATTTTAACCCATATTGACTGAAATGAAAGGCGCTAAACTCAATATGTAACTCAATAACACAATACCCGAACACGTATAAGTAACGTTCACGTCAATCTAACTGCAGTTTTTAATAAAATCATGACGTGCTCTTAATATGATACAACATGCTTATAGTATAATCTACATTTCTAATATTTATACAGTAGGGTAGTGTTCATGAGAGAAATTCGTAGTGAAACGGTCAGTAAATTTCTTTCACAGTTAAAGGAGCTACAAAATTGGGACATTAGAAGCTTTGCTAGCTACAACTAGCTAGCTAACTAGCTTAGCGTCTGTCAGGATAAGACTGATTTAAGCGTTGCCCTCCTCGTAGAATGGATTTTAGGGCATTTCTAAAGCTTTTTTAATGACAGATGTGGGAAAGAAAACTTGCTAACACAATAAGCAAATCTAAAAACTAAGTATGAA
>CM074975.1:2081373-2093873 GCA_037576825.1 Pangasius krempfi | reverse complement strand
TGATTTAAGACGTAAGCAGAACGTAAGTAATTTTCTTTAATCGTCAGAGCGTATTCATCGTATAAGCGTATAAAGTACTAAGTAGGTCTCGTTTTCGGTATCGGTATCAATATGAGCGAGTACCAAAACACGTACTCATAGTTGTTTTCGTAACAAAACGGTACTGATCCATTTTAACTCGTACCTGCTCAGATTGTCATTTCTGAATAAAAACGTATGTGATGTTTCGAACGTAGGAATACTTCTTCTTCTTCTTCTTCTTTTTTTCTTAAGTCAAGCCATCTTAAAAGCCAACATGAACCGAAAACACTTCAGTGCTGGAATCTAAATTAGAGCAGCGAATATGAATTCATGAGCAGGGATCCTTCCATGTTCTCATGGGCTGAAAGGAAACGCTGGCTCTCTTCCTCATTAGTAGAAGCTACGTAGCGGAGAGACTTCGCTGAGATTCAGGACATGACTGTTGGACTATTAATCGATGCTGCATGGCTGATAAATGTCTGAAAATATCCAGCGACCATTTTACATTTTCACCAAAGTCATTAGTGGTGCTTCACGTTAGCAGCATGGCTGTGACGTTACCTGATATCACTCCCACACACACACACACACACACACACACACACACACACACACACACACACACTGACATTTCATTTCTTCACTCAGCCCCTGGAGGAGGACATTTAGGTATCACAGATTTTGTAGGACGAACTGTAAAAATAGGAGAATAATAATCAACCTGTGGTGTTTTGATGTAAATCTGTAACGCAACATACTTTTATAACAATTCGAGATGACACCAATCCGATACCCAGTGGATCAGATATCGGAGAAAACGTAACGGTTACAGAGTGACAAATGGAAACAACTGGAATTGGATTTACAGATAATATCATATTGATAAGTAAATATTTATACTTGATAGTTTATTATATTTATCGTATCTACCATGTAAGTGGTTTTCGTGTGAAAGAGTGTAACTGTGAAGTGCTTCAGTTATCAGCCGATACTCGAGGTTTTAGTATCAACATCGGAAAAGAAAATGTTGCATCACGCCATCTCTAATTAAAATATGATCTAGTTGCCGTAGATTAGGGCTGGGAAATGTGGTCACCTATACCACAGCGTTGTTGAATTCTCGATTCTGATTGGTCAGAAGCGCAGCTGCCGATCCCAGGCTTACATTAACACGCTGGTTCTGATACGTTATCGTTTCTATAGTAACAGCTTACACGGCGTGACGGGCGTTTGACATGAAAAGATTCAAATATGCGTATAATCGTTGATGGAAGGAGTCTCCAGTTGTCGGCGCTTTGTAATAATCAGGAGGAACGCTAAGTTGTTTTCCCGAACGTTAGCTAAACGGAGAAAAAGTGACACGATGTAGTTTAGTACATAAAAGTAAGCGGATCGCTGTGGTATGTGAGGAGTAAAACAGTTTGGGATGTGCTAACAGTAACACGGTTGATTAGTTTCCCGTAACAGCACTGCACGTAGTGGTTTATTCCTCGCTTATCTGATCTCAGTGCGGGCGTATAATAGTCGAATTCTGCACAGTTCTCTTTACTGAGTTACACCCTCACCGCCTGAGGCATCGTTATACATGACAAAAGGCCAAGTGGAGCTCAAGCTCCCAAATATCCTTTGTTTTTCATGGTCACAGAGGTCTTTCTCCTGCAGCCGTGCGGGCCATAATGAGAGAGCGCCTCAGACCTGACCAGCATTCTCATCACCTCATGCCTGAATATTATTTGCGTAATTAGTGGAAGGAGCACAGCTGCACCCGCTCATGGCGCCGTGTGCGTAGACCCGGGCTACATGTCAACGTTTAGCTCCAGATTCCTCGTCCAGCGGTCGTCTTTTTTTTTTTTTTTCTCCCTGCGATTTGAAATAAATATTCACATGCAGGCCAATGTGACATTTTAAAACTTCATTATCAGGAGCGGGAGAGCGAGAGAGTGGGCTCGGCTCTTCATATCTGCAGCGAGGAGTGGATGAGAGTGGGTGTGTTGCTTGCTGTCGATAGGCCAGTCACGACTGTCCCACTTTCCCCATTAATGTCAGGACGTGCTCTCAGAGGCTCCGATGCTCTTTGGCCTTTTGGCTCGCTCAGCCCACTTCAGCACTTCATATCAATGTGTGTGTATGTGTGTATGTGTGTGTGTGTGTGTGTGTGTGTGTATGGGGGCTGCTCTTTCTTTACACCGCTTCTTTCCTCTGTTGATTAATCGGCGTATTTTTGGTGTGAAGCGTTCACCCTTTCGACGCTCCCCGGAGATCAGTGCCACTTTTGAAATTGCACTCAGGCCCTGTTTTATTTTGCGCTGACATTAACGAGGACTTTATCAAAACGTGCGCAACAGATAAACCGTAAAGTGTTTGCGATTGTCACACAGGGCCACTTCGGAGACCTGCAGGGTGAATAAAAGTGATTGAACTGCTGTGTGTTGAATCACACTTTTAAGTATCCTAAATATAAAGCGCTTGTGTGACGAGCAGCGTGGCGCGTTGCTTCGTTTTTATTGCTTTTATAGTCAAAGTGGGAGAGATCGCAGGATATTTAACCCCACTCTCCATACTTTCAAATCAGCACTTATATTAGTTCATACCACAGTGATGTTGGGTTCTCGATTCTGATTGGTCCGGAAGTGTACTGTATTTGTCAGCGTGCTTGTTATAATCTGTCATTGTTTCTATAGTAACAGCTCTTTCGCAGAGATTTGTACGGTGGATGCTCCATGTAAACCGATTATGATCTCTTGAATGTATGGTGAAAAA
Source organism: Pangasius krempfi (assembly GCA_037576825.1). NCBI lineage: Eukaryota > Metazoa > Chordata > Actinopteri > Siluriformes > Pangasiidae > Pangasius > Pangasius krempfi. The sequence continues at coordinate 2,091,092 of CM074975.1, read as the reverse complement.
GGTTCTTTAACTTCTGTGGAAGGAGTCTCCAGTGTCAGAGAATGTGAGGGAAAGCTGTACCTTTGCATTTTCTGACACAGGCTTTGTGGAACAAGCTATGTTTTTATTTTTTGTCTTATTAACATCACGAGAGAGAAAAAAGAGAGGCTGGAGAGAGAATGGTTGTTTACAGTTGCTGTAACGGACGTGAGAAAAGGACATTCCGCAACGTTAACCGTAACTTGAAATGGATAAAAAGTCTGATGCATTGTTTGTTAATAAATATTGCATTGCAATTCGTACAATCATTGGCAAATCGCTGTGATATAAGAGGAATAAAACACCCCTGTTGTGCCGTGAGAGGAAAATAATCACCCTCGGGGTGGTAACGTTAACTCCTATAACAGATTAGTTTCCTATAACCGCATGACGCAGAGTGTTTTATTCCTCACTTATTCGTCTTTTTGTCTTTGGAAGTGTTTAAACACTGACATGTTCAATATTAGTTATTGGGCTAGAACATACAGTATATCCATATACGGTTTACTCTGACCTGTTGCTATGGCGATACAGGTTACTCGGAAACTACACTTTTCATAGCTTTTCAGTTAAACAAGCAAATAAAATTCACCGAAAAGATGATTCACTGAAGGGGAAAGGACACGATTTGTGAAAGACGCAAAAATTAGCTTTTGGTAGCTGTTACGTTCACTAAAAAAAAACAAACAAACAAACAAAAAAAAGTTACTTATTAATATTAAGTAGCGTCACGGCAGAACTTTGCCTCGCTGTTTTTTCGTACCGTTGCTTAACGTACATCTTGAAAAAAAGACTAGCCATATCATCTAATCATAGATCTAGGGTTTTCTGTGATAAAATTCTGTTTTTTTTTTCCTCTCAGCCTGCTAGGATTTTCTTGTTAGCACCTCTGGATCTACTCCTGTGATAGTTTTTACACAACTGGATGAGTCCAGGTTAATTGGTGCTTCGTTACTTTTTTCAACATTTAAGAATAAGAAGAAGAAAAGCGGCTACGTGGTAATTTTGTATTCGTTCCGTATTTATTAATTCAGCAAATCAGTAAATCTCATTCTAATAAGGCTGGCGGTGATAAAATCTTGTTCAGGACTCACTCCACTGATTTTTTTTTATATCCTAAAATGAAATGAAAAAACAATACAAAAGCTAATCATTATTTTACTGACAAAACGACTACCATTTTGACACGACGTCTGATGGTGTGATGGCTGACGCAGTCTTTCTCTTTTGCGGGTTTTCTCAGCCGAATCATTCTGTCACAGCGGCTTTGGGAAAGTGGGCGCTGAACAGCTTGCGATAAGGAAGCGTTCATGCGTTAAGCTCGTATTGTCAGCTCTTGTTCACGCTCGGCTTTCTCTCCTCATATTTACACAGGCCCGTTCTCTTTTAATGCTTAGAAAATATTACTTTCATTAGTGGAGAGTTAACATTTTGTGTTTTGGTGCGGTTGGGGCACGTAGTTTTTCCAGTCTGTAATCTAATGTGTGTAACCTCACTCGCAAAACAGTCCTCAGAACAACACTTCAGTACTCCAATGGTGCCTTCAATGACTCTCAAGATCATACAGATTTGTCCTTAAGTGGAAAAAAACTTCACTACCGTGGGGTTTTAGTGTAAAAATGTGCACGTGAACGTCAAAAACAATGTACCAAAGACCCTGTATAAATGTTACTACCACTTTCTGACAGAAACAACATTAGAGACAACATTATTAATTGTATTCAAGCACTTTAAATTAAAAATAAAGAATCATGTCCATGCTAAAAATGGACGTAGAGTGTCTTTTTACACTTTTAAACAGAGGAAAACAACACAGGGGCACCCATGAGTAACGTTTTTATTTTAGCTACATAAACGCTGCACTCTAAGTATTTAGCATAGCTAAAGTTACCTCTCCTGCACTACCTGTTTGCCTTTAGTAGCTAGTCAAGTTTGCTAACAAGCTACATAATATGAGAGTCTGTACTAGCCTGCATTATGTTATTTTACACTTAACATTAGCTAGCTAGCTAATACTATGCTAATGTATTGTATGTGTTGCTAGTCAAAACTAGGTTTGCTAGCTAGCAAGCTAGCAAGCTAGCAAACATTATCCGATTTATTAAAATCCATTAGCCATATTCACCAGCAAACTAGGTAACATAAGGCTAACTTCATGGGATTAGCTACATTCACAGCAAACTAGCTTACACTTGTGAAGGAAACCAAAATAATGTCAATGACTGAACTGGGAAAAAAAATATTTCCACAACGTTGTGTTGTTTCTTGCTTTCTTTCTTTCTTTTAAACTCGTTTTTTAAAGTGTGAAATCTCTTTTAATTGGTAAGAGCATACAAATCAGATTGCCATGATTAGCATACTAATCATGCTAATCATGCTATCCTGGTTAAAGTGGACAGGTGTAGCTGAAAATCACAACTGTTGGCTGTTGTGTAAATTTAAATTTTAAATTTAAGAAATGGAGTAAAAGGTGGTTAAAAACTGTGAAGAAGGGAATCAAAGTTTATAGATTTTTTTGCGTATACTTAGAATATTTCATGTTATTTTTATTTCATTTGAATAAAAGCAAGTTTTTGTGATGTTTTCAAAAATGTGGAAGCGTTATGCAACCTTTTCGAAACCCATTGTTTCAAAAAGGTTGCATAACTGCTCCATATATGATAATGATTTCATAAAGCTCATATTTCCACTAACACAATATTCCCATTATGAGCAGTTTTAGAGACGCCAGATCTATGCGATTGCATTTCTACGGAATCATGAGATTTCACTCGAGACCAGAGTGCAATACTTTACCAAGCCATTTCAGTCCAATCTCATTTTCATCTCCATACTAGAGGCCATAACCGTAATCGTATAGAATTTCATTTCATAGCATTCACCTTCAGAACAAAGACCTTCAACTTGGCTGCGTTTTCAGGGCTCGTGACAAAAAAAAAAAAAAAAAGATTGTAACATATCAGCATTATGAATATATTTAGGATTCCCAGGTTGCTGATATAGATCGCTTCTTTTTTTCTTACATACTGCTTGGGAGTAGCTTTTGTACAAAGGAATGCTGTGTGTTTGCTGACTTTGTGATGTGAAAACTGTGCACGGAGCTACCTGTTTATTTTTATTCGTGTAACACTAGCTCTTAAAAAAGCTAAAATTCCTTTGAAATGTGAGGCTGAAACAGTACGTCCTCTCTGCGTGTCTAAATCTGACTTTGTCTTAGGACACGTTCTTAGCAATGTAGCTCTTCCTCATGCTGATCAGTACAGAAATGATGGCTTATGGTGTCTCCATTTAATAAAAATCCACGTCTATTTTACTATATTTCTATATTTTTTCCGAATATAATTAGGGGTCCAAGCACGGAGAATCTGTCAGTGGGATTTTAGGGATGACTTTAGGGGTGGTAATTTGAAAAAACATGGCCAATATCAGCCAATCAGAGTTCGGCAGGGTTTTAAAAATCAGCCAGTCAGGTTTATGGAAAAACATGGTTGTCAATAAGCAATCAGCGTTTGGCAGGGATTTGAAAAACTGGCTGTCATCAGCCAGTCAGCTTTCAGCTAGCATTTGAAAAACATGGCTGTCATCAGCCAGTCAGCTTTCAGCTAGCATCTGAAAAACATGGCAGTCATCAGCCAGTTGTTTTTACTTGGCCTCCAAAAGATGCTACAATACAATACATTTCTAGTTTGTGCAGAGATTTGGAAATTTTAGTGATCTAAATTCATGAGCTAGCCTAAAAGTCAAAGCCTTAGTGTTGTTGCACAGTCTCATGTTTTGGTTGCCTGGAATTCGTAGCTAACATAATTTAACCCCAAAGTCCATCCATCCTTTTTCTGTACCGTTTATCTTACTGTACCACTTATTGTGGGGAACCTGGAGCTTATACCAGGTGAATCTGGGCACAAGGCGGGGGGACAACCTGGATAGCGTGCCAACATCGCAGGGCACAATCACACAATTTAGAGATGCCAATTAGCCTACAACGCATTTCTTTGGACTGGGGGAAGAAACCAGAGTACCTAGAGGAAACCCCTGAAGCATGAGGAGAACATGCAAACTCCACACACACAGAGCAGAGGCAGGAATCGAACCCCCAACCCTGGGCTTGCATGGAAAGCGTGCTAACCACTAAGCCTAACCCCGAAGCATACGCAAATTCCCAGTGAGGACATGATTCTCTGCAGCTGTAGGCCTCATCCTGTCCTGATAACGTCTTTGAAAGCTGATATTTTTGCTCGACATTGAAGTGTTGGACATTTTGAACTCTGGCTCGTCACAGTGTGCATATAATTAAAATAGTTCCTACTGATGACCAGGCCGTGGTTGATATATTAAACACTTACAGCAACTGGATTAAGTTAAGATTAAACAAACATATTGGGTAAAAATAGCTTTTTGCGAAAGAGCGTTTTTCTTTCTCTGGGTGGTGGACGGGAAAAAAAAGATAACCACGTTCTTAAAACTTACTATCGAATCTACTGATTTTATCCACGTCTGCAAACTGAATTTAAAAAAAAAATCTTTATCTGAAAATCACTCAACTTATGTCCATCATATTGAAACTTGCATTGATGCTATAAGTGCTATATATAAATCAGAGTCTGCTTACGAAATAGTGTCTTCCACATGTTGCTATATTGTTTAGTTTGGTGATTTCCCAGCTCTAGCACATTTTAATCAACTCGGGCAAAGAATTGATAAATAGCTGATTAGTTAAATCACACATTAGAATAGGCATAATTGACTCTTTACCCCTGGGAGTGTAATGCACTAGTTTAAGGGATAACACAAGGCTAATGTTGTGTAGAACTTGTGTTTGAAAGTGCTCAGAGAGATTCTTTTTTATTCGTACCAAAGCGCTGCTGGACTTGATGTTTCTTTTATTACTTATCAGTAATTCAGGACTGCGTACACTTAAACTTGCTGGGGTCTGTGCGGTCACACCAAATTTCCATTCTGGATCCGATTCTTGGGTCATGAAGCCGTAATTAATGAATTGTGCATGCACAATCGATTACAAACTCGCTAACTTCCTGGTTGGTTGGCTTTAAGATATACAAAATTAAAAAAAAAAACATTTATGAAATCAACATACTCAGTGTTGTTAAGCAAGGAATAAAATAAAACACTCTGTGGGCTGAAGTTGATTATTTTCCTGTAACAGCATAACCGTCGTATTTTATTCCTCTTACACCAAAAACGACAATTTGTTAGTTATTAATAAACCACAATGTCATTATTTTTATCTATTTAAAGTTACATTTGTCCACGAAGCAATTTAGTTCCTGTTATCACTTACAGTACATTACAGCAGCTATAATGCTTTACCGCATCCCAGTCATTAAGCAGGCCACACTTAATGGTTTTATATTTTATTTCATTTGTGTTATTTACTGTGTGACAACGATTGAGTTGTGCGATTTTGAAAGGTTGGAACAGTAATCACTTCCTCTTTGGTGACTTTGCTGTCCAAGTCGTTTCAGCGTATCAAAAATCCAAGAAACAGGTTTTGTTCCAGATGGTGTCATGATGTTGGGATCCACATTTGGACAAAATTTGTAGGAGAAGAAGTGAAAAAAACTTATATGGCGTAAAATCCAATATAGCTGAAATGAACATTATAGTATCTGTTGAACTCTGTTTGACCCGAAGAATAATTGCGTTTCCATGACACTGTATTGCAGAGTTATTATTGTGAACATACGTCCACATTTGCCCTATTGGTGGCACTGGAGGGCTTTAATGGCGAACACCAAAATGGCTGTGCAAGCAGCTTAGAATGTCCTCCATCATTCTGCCAAATTGTATAAAAAGCCTACAAAGTGTTCAGTGAGCCGCCATAGACTCCATTTGTGCAAGTATAATATTAATATTAATATTAATAATAATAATAATAATAAGAATACATACATTTCCATTAAGTTTGCTTATGCACCTTTGGTGCTTGGCCCCCTATAAATAATCATATAAACAAATAGTCAATCAGGTCAAAAAAGTCAAATCAGCTTGTTTTTGTTTTTTTTTCCCTCCCAGAGTATCCTGAATTTCTTTTCCATTTTGGCCAGAATATATATATATATATATATATATATATATATATATATACACATATAAACAGTTTTTGTGCATCACTGTAGAATTTTCTAGATTTTGAGCAGGCCATGCATTAGACAGCTGTCCTTATTCTGCCTTTGCAAATAGGCCAGATCTTATCTGCCCTAAAACACCGCCTCTGTCCTCCGAGCTCGCTCGCTTTATATATTTAATGATCCTGGAAAGTTTTGCTGACAGCCGAATAGCTGATAGCTGAAGCGACGGAGAACTGCATTGATACGGCTCTGGACTACAGAGCAGGTCGTCTCATTGCAGCTCAGCGTTTCCTCCGTTCTAGATAACGTGACGTTTATGTATTTATAAAATTCACAGTTCAGATCACACGCTCACTCGCTCGCTCGCTCACTCGCTCACTCACTCACACGCTGCATTTTACAGTGTTTTATATTTATACTTATTTTCCCCTTGTCGCAGGACCGGAGCTGTAAACGAGGCCGTCTCACATTTCTCACATTTCCAGCACTCTGAGAATCTGTCTCGGTGCTGTCCAGAGAGGAGACACGGCTTCAAGCCTTTTCATTGGCTGACATATATCTGACATTCACTTTCTGACACGTGTGTAAAGTCTGCACTTTACCGCTGAGTTGGAGCCGCGATGGACCACCGCTTCTTCTGCTTTCTTTCTTTCTTTCTTTCTTTCTTTCTGTCTTTCTTTCTTTTTTCTTGCAGTAATCTCTGCTGGACATTCCGTCATTCACCGAGTCAGTATAAAAGCCTGTCAGACTTTTTTTTTTTTTTAAATATATATATATATATATATATATATATATATAAAAACAAAATTGCCGTAAATAAACGCACCTATTTCCTTAATCACCCCAGTCGTATCTGCGTCTGTTAATAACACCTCGGATCAATTTTCCCTTAATTAAATGTCTATTAATTGCACGGAATTTTGTAAGCGCCGTTATTTATCACTAATGACTGGAAATTATTTTCAAGAAATTGAAGCGTTAACTGGCGCCCAGCTGGGCTCAGCAGCACAATTACACTCTTTTAAATGAAAATTGTTTTTTTTTTTTTTGAAAGGAGCTCCTCTTTTTTTTCTCTGGGTTTCAAGATGAAACGTGGAGACTAATATTTCCCAGCTCCAAAAAATGTCTAGGCTTCGGAGAGCTGTTTCCATCCTACAGCAATATAAATAACGTTTTCAGCCGAAATGACGGTAAAAGATGAAAAATGCTGAAAATCTTCTTGGAGCAAGAAGATTCAAGCAGGAAGTTTTCCACCACGCCGCCTGAAAGCACGCCGTTAGACTATGTGTAGCAGATTTATATTATATTTTATGCTATTTGTTTAATTTATCGTAAGTTCAGTCAATAATAGATAGCTTTTCGTTACCTCAGCGTTTATAAATTAAACATTAATTAATTCATTAATTAATTAAACTAATTAATTACACTTTTTAGTTTTTTAATTAAACATTACTCGTACAATTAAAAAAAAACATAAAAAACAAAACTCATTTCAATTTATGCAACAGAGCAAAAAGCTCATTAATAATAATAATAATAATAATAATAATAATAATAATAAATCCAGCGCTTGTTTTTAGGCCAGAATTTTTTTTTTTTTAATGCAAAACAAATGATAAACTAAGTAGATTTTTTTTTTAAATTGCTATGCAAATAAATAGGTTGATCAGGGCATGCTGTTCTAGGAAAATAATCAGTGACTGGATGGTGTGATGAAGCAGCATTACTGTGGTTTATTCCTCTTACACCACAGCAACTTGCCAATGATTTTCAGTTTTTTTTTTTTTTTTTTTATTAAAGCCTGACACTTTTTAAAATATATTTATAGTTGCATTTAATGCTGTGGAACATCTCTGAAACATGTTCCTGTTCTCACTTACGTCACAGCAGCTACAAACAGTCGTTCCCTCACCGGCTTCTCTTTTTTAACGTTAATAAAAGAAGAAAAAAAAAAGCAGGTTGAAACAGTCTTGAGAAACCGCAAAGAAGCGCAAACCCCTCTGTCCCGAAGATGTCGGAAAACTTAAAGTCACAGCTTTAACTCTGACACCGGAGACTCCTTCCTTAAACTGTAAATAAACATCTCTTCGCTTCAAGAAAACGATTCCGCTCGTTTTTAAGGTTTATGCGGCGCGTCAGCTGTACCCGTCCCTGTACCCGTGAAAGAGCTGTTACTATAGAAACGATACCGTGTCAGAACGAGCGCATTAACATAAACCTGCGCTACTGTCAGAGCTGCTGTTCTAGAAAATTAATCAACACCTTCTGACCAGAATCTCGAATTTAACACCATTGAAAACTGCAGGTTTTCAGTTCGACTTAGTTGAACCTCAGTTCCTTTTTCTGTGCTTTGAGTGCTTTTTGATTTCCATTTGCTCAGAGCTGCTTGTTTTTTTTTTTTTTAACGCTACTTCGCAGTTAATGAGACTTTTTTCGCGCCGCACAATCCCCCTCACCCCAGTGCAGCGTTCTGAGTATCAACCAACCTTCAAACTTTCTCTCAGTGATCGCGGATGTAAAGAAAGAGTACACAATTAAAAAAAAAAAAACACACACACACACACACACACAAAAAAAACCCTATTCAATTTCTATAAACTTTATAATCGTAGTTTGGTTCAATTAAGAAATGAAGGCATCTAAATTTAATCGACTGCATCGTCATGTCTCCAGGAGTGTAAATGAAGTCCTGTAAGCCTGCCTTAAATGAGTCCCTCTTATTTGCATAATGAACCTGTGTGTGTGTGTGTGTGTGTGTGTGTGTGTATGTGTGTGAAAGAGAGAGAGTAATTGGAAAGGCTGCTCTGGTAATTATTAGTGAACAGAATATAAAGCAGTAAAGCCAATCAATAACACTTCCTCCTCTCGCTATCACCTCATTCCCTCTCTGAGGCACCATATTAAAGATATTTATTTACTATCATCGCCTCAAATATTGTATTTTTCGCCGACCGAGTTCAAAGCGATTACCTTGAAGTGCACCGATTTGCAATTGTAATTTCTTTTTAATTGATTAAGTCAGAGATAACGTCTATCCAAGTGTCTTCCTAAAGGAGGAAAGTAACGGACGAAAGACACCCCGACTCAATCTCGAGGCAGTTCTGCCAAGTTCATTACTTTCTCACAAGTTTTGTGGCCTTCAAACTAATTCGTTTCAGTTAACGTTGTTTAGCAGTTCAATACTGGAGGGCTGGACTTTTATATTAATGTCGTCGCTGAAATACGTTATGGTTTCTATGGTAACAACTCGTTCGCAGGGGGCTTGTACGCTGGACGCGCCGCATGATAAATAGATAAAAAAAGTGCGTACATCTTCAGGACAGAGGAGTTCACGCTTTAAGACGTAGAAAACAGACAGGCTAGTGAGGGAACGTTGTAGACTGTTTGTAGCTGCTATAACGTAAGCGAGAACAGGAAACTTGTTTCGCAGACATTCCACAGCATTAAATGTAACTATGAAGTGATGAAGAAGTTTCTTTTGTACATTTCAGGTTCGTTTTATTCGCTTTATCTTCTTATCTATTTCTGAAATTTCCACAGCAGCCAATCAAAGCGAGCCTGGGAGCTGAGAGAAATGTGATAGGTTAAACCCCGTGACCAATGAAAATAGAG
>CM074975.1:2028225-2047906 GCA_037576825.1 Pangasius krempfi | reverse complement strand
ACAGTCTGCATGCCTAAGTGCTTGATTTTATACACCTGTGGCCAGGCCAAGTGATTAGGACACCTGATTCTGATCATGTGGATGGGTGACCGAATACTTTTGGTAATATAGTGTATGTCTAGGCTTAATGGTCTTATATGTATTATCTGAAATATTAGATCACTTTTTCATTATTCAAGATATCTTAACATATCTTGTAACATCTTTTTTTTTTTTTGAAGTTCATCTCTGAATGAATAAATCCTGCAGATTCAGAGCTACAGCTTAGAGTGAAGAATTCATGGAAGAATTTCATTAAAATATGGGATTTGCATAAATATTTATAACCAGAGTTCAGTAACTGCCCTTAAACCTCCACTAATAAGTGAAACATGTCAGAACCTTGAGTTACTACTTTAAATATTTTAATAATAATAAAAAAAAAACATTCCTTCTTGGCTTACATGGGCGTTTCATAGTCAGAGCATAATCTCACTTTTATTGTTGCCAACTGTACAAACTCACAGAAACAGTATTGAGGCTTGGTGGATACACAGTGCTGTTGAGATGTTTCACTATAAATGATAAATGAATACAAATAATTCTGAAGTCTTCCAAATGGATGAGTTTCATTTCGCCAGCTGGTGCACTTTATATAAATATCTTTATATATATATATATATATATATATATCTACTCTTCTCAGTAGCTATCTTGAGGAGTCCAGCTGCATTGATTTGGAATTATGGAAACGCTGGCTAGTGACCCGTCCTCGTGTCCTGACATTTTAAAATGGCAGGTCAGTGAAATTTTGTTCGGAGTTACAGAGGATGGTGATAAAAGTGTGGATGTCGTTCGCAAAGCTCCCCGTCTGCAGCAGCCTGAGATAATACTTGGAGACAAGATACTTCTCAAGGAATTATTTATTTTGCTTGGAGGTGGAACTTCAGCAATGGTCATACCCGAAGACGAGGAAAAAAAAAAAAAAAAAATTGCTGGTCTTACTCCATAACCGAAAACAAGGATCAACAGCGCCTCGGAAATCCAGAATTTCAGCCTGCAGCTTGCTATTTCACTCGCTTTTCTTTCAAATATACAATAAAAATTTTAAGTTCTACATGAATACTGCAGGCAGATAACAAAAGACAGGACATATCACGCCTTTTAATATCAGAGAGAAAGAGAGAGAGAGAGAGAGAGAGAGAGAGAGAGAGAATCTGCGTGATAGTACATGTTACTGAATAATTTATAGGCGTTACTGATTAATATGCTTTAAAATGAATAATTGAATAAAAAGCCAGGAGTTTTCTTTTTTTTTCCTCTTTTCTTTTTGAAGGATTATCATCAGATAACAAGTAGGAAGGCCTTCTGGAGAATTGTAGTCCAAATGTCAGTGAATTGAAGCAAGATTCATTCAGAATTCAGAAAGAAGCCAGATTTTAAGTTCTTGCAGGAGAAAACTGGTAATTTTTGGCACTAATCGTGACCAAGAACCAAATCAAATTCAAATTCGGTTTTTATCTGCATAACCATACACAGTACGCCTTGCAGTGAAATGCTTTGTACGACTGTTCCGACGTGAAAAGAAAATATAGACAAATATGAAATAGAAAGAAAAATATATGCATACAAAAATGTATATAAAGAAAAAATACGAAGAAAAATATTAAATATAAGAAAAATATATACGTAGAAAAATATATGAAGGGATTTATATATATATATATATATATATATATATATATATATATATAAAAAAACGTGCCTACTTTCACCGGATGAGTGTTTGACTCACGTTGCAATTAAACAGTTAAACCATTTAATCGCCGCTAACTGCTCTTGACAAAACTCTAGAATCCGTTGTAGAAGTGTGATACGTGAAATGTTTTCCTCCCAGAACCCGGTGTAGTGAAATGCGAATACGTGGACGTGCAAATAGCCGACCAAGTCGCAGCGCTCAACACGATTACTAGCCGCCAAGCTTCACGCATTATGCGTGCGAGCTCGCCATTTTAGCGTTAGAGTACGCTACTGTGAGTTCTCACTCTAAAATACGGAAACAAAGCAGTCTTTTTTTTTCTACAGTGAAAACAACAGATGAGCCGATCGACATCTGAATCTGGAATGATTGACAGTTACATGGGTGTTTGAAATGATTGACAGATGCACTGGCGTTCTCTGTGATTAACTGACACCCTGGAAGCCCCGCCCCCTCTAACTGACAAGCCCCACCCCCTCCACACCATCTCACATTAGTAATCTCTCGTCTCGTCTCGTCTCGTCTCGTCTCGACTCGATTTTCTCACTTTAAAGACGCGCTGATGCGGCGTCCTCGCTTTCCGTCCCGGCAAATGGAGAACGTTTCGAGTTCATTAAATGAAATTGAAGCACTTCACAGTTCGACTCTTTCACTCCTTCAAAAATCACCTGCATTGTAAATATAAATAAACAGAATAAAATACAAATCTAATAAAAATCAATCCTAACAGAAGAAAAACAAGTCTCTTTATATGTAACCGTTTCCGGCTGTGAAAAATACATTTCTTTTTTTCTAAATCAAATTCCGTTTTCTCTTTACAGGATCCCGTATCTGATATATTTTCTCTAAAAATCTGATCCACCGTTTTTAGCTTGACTGGGTATGTGATCGATGCCATCTCGAGCTATATTTATTAGACATGCTACTGAATATTTTTGGCTGAAAATGATTTTTAAAAAATGGCACTTTTTAAAATACAATGTCAAATCTAACACTTTAAAAATAATATTAATAGTAATGATAAATAGAAAGAGCAGATATGTACAAACAGGGCAGTTAAACCTGTTGTTTTTTTTTTACGGTAATCACCAGGCACTTAGGGGAAAAAAACTGCCCCTTGTCTGTTTTAATTAAGATGTAAACACTAGAAAATTCTACATGTGCACTTTTGTATTAATTACTGTACGCAACATCCTTTTATTAGAATAGTAAGAAAGAAAGTGTTCGTGTAAATTTTTCGAGTGTCTACATTTTAACTACATTTAACTGCCGGGTGGTTACCGTAAAGCCCTGTATATACGCACACTCCAGTTTCTAACCTGGACAAGTGCTTTGTGAAATGATTATATCGAAATGTACTCTATGACTTTTACCATTTGCTGTGTCTTTAATCCCGGAGCCTTCCCAAGACTGCTCATTATTCCTCCATTAACAGATCTGTTAGCTGTTTTTTTTTCTCTCAATCTGTTCGTTGTCTGTCTTAGACGCCGTCTGATCAGGCTGCGCATTTGGTCAAACCGAGCAAAGAAATCGCGAAAGAATCTGAATCTATCATTTAACTAAATGGACCCATGACTACGTTTCGATCTCTAGATGCTAAAACCGAGCATGAGTCATTAGCATGAAGTATCAGTCTGCTACAAGTACCATCAATTAGCACCAGCGCCTCATTTATACAAGACTCCTTGAACATCTTTTCGTTTTTCTGTAATGTTTCTAATCTGACTCTACTGCATACAACAGAACGTCCGCCATTTTACCAGGAAAACTCGGCAACACTTGACAGCGGTGTTAATTAACTCGTATTAATGTTGTGCAGCCCTCTTGCTGTATCGGTTTTAATTATATTTGAATAATAAAACCCACTCGTGTTGAAGTAAGCGGTTAGAAAGCCGGCATAATGTGCAATAGAAATACAGAGCAGAGAAAAGTTCCCTTTGTTTTAAACTGCAAAAGCCTGTTTTAAGAGCTTCACTTGGCTTTAAATACATCTACACATCAGGTCTTTTACACAGCCTGCAATCTGCTCTGACGCTCAGCTCCATTCTAACAGCAAGATTCATTTAACACCCACTGTTTATTTAAGCCGAAACTCTGCTGTTTAATACGGGATATGGTAAAAATGTCAAAATCCAACAAACACACCCCTGCAAAGGATTGATCATTTATTTATAATACTTTCCGGGAACCACATGCTGTACTTTTTATACATTTCTAAAGATTTGACTTATGCATAAATAGTTTTGAGAAATTTCAGTTAGACAGGCGCTCAAATTCCTTTAACATTTTGCACTCAGAGTTTCTTAAAATATTTAGTACAGGGATGTGTTTGAATATTTATTAGAATGCACTGTGCATGAAGTATGTAGGCCGTATGGAATGAAAATGGAAGAAAACTACAAGTTATATTCCCCCCCCATTCTTTTTAGCTTTGTTTTCCTTTATCTCTCTTACGGGGATCCATGAAAATAACTCCTGGCGTGTGGGTTAATGAGGTGAGTGTCAGTGTTTTTATCAGGATGAAGACCATAATCGTAGTCCGTATCGAAGGCAACATTAAACCGGGATAATATATAACCGAATTTGGAGGAAAAAAAAAAGGACTTAGATGTAAATATGAAAACAAGCTTGAGCCTGAACGAAACAAAAAAGCATGACTTCTCAATGAGAAAAAGTAACAGCAGGGTATATATAGACAAACTAAGGGCTGAACATAGAACAGGTGCACACATTAGGAGAACAAACCAATAACAGGAATTAGATATTCAAACAAAGAGCTCACTGTGCTTGGAAGCGCACCACGAATTCAGGACATCTGCCATCTTTGACTTGACTTCACTGTGTGTTCTCTCTACGAAAGGAAATACATAAATAAAATGATAGTGATGAACAAACATAGTGCCCAGAAAAACACCTTTTTTTTTTCTTTTTTTTTTTATTCAGCCAAGAAAAAGTTTCACTGTGATAACGCTCATTACATCTAGCCTAACTTTTACGACAACATTTCTAATTTAATACAAAAATTACAAATTGTTTTGTCAGTAACAAGCTGAGTGAAAAGTAGAATTTTATAATATAAAATATTCACATGAATTTCAGAATTTACACAAGTTTGTGTAAATAAAAAAAATAAACAAACAGATGATCCATGTTAGATCAAATTGTCTGATTATGTGCTTCAGTAGAAGAGATAAAACGGTAAATAAAGCGGTGATATACAATTTGCAATAACGTCATTTCCCACCTTGGGACGTTCAACGTGTTTGCTTTGTCAGAACACGTAAAGTTCATAAAAAGCTAACTGCAATTTTACATTTAGAGGCCTGAATGGCTATTCTTACTGTTCTTCTATAGTGAACTTCAAACAATCATGCAACAATTTGGACTGAATTTGCAGCACAGCAACAACAGCGCGACGAAAAGCGACTAGCTTATCAACAAGCTAGCCGGCTAATGATAGCGATAACTCTATTATTGACAATTATTTTTTCAAAACTGTGATTATTATGGTCAGTGTTATCGATTTAACAAAGTACTGTGTCTGCATATGAACTGATCTAAAACTAATACTGCTATAAACGCATTTAAATGTATAGAAGCGCTACTTTACACTGTTAACAGTGTGAGCGGCCATGTTGATTTGACGTCACTCCGTGAACGGGGAAGGAACCGGGAGTTGAGAAGACTACGCCAAGCTGACGAGTTGAAATTTCAAGTTGAGAAATATTTTCGGTGTTTTTTTTTTCTTTTCCCGGTTGTAGGTGGAGAATTGCAAGTTGCAGTTTTGCTTCGAACACATCATTAGACTTGAGGAAAATCGGACAAGTTAGTTATGAACAATATTGAATATTCAAGATAGTAAACATTTCCTTTCTTTGTTTACAAAATTTTGCAACATTCGAAAGCTTTTTAAATGGAAATAAATCCGATTTTTAATGTATTTTCATATATTTTGACTCCACTGCAAAAATGTAATTTTAAAATTACATTTAAAAAAATTGCACAATTAAACTGAATTGGAAAAATTTTAATTAAATTGGAACGTAATAAAAAAAAATATGTGTATGGTGTGCCATACATGGTAAGTGGGACCTGTTTCCTTTGTCAGTGTTATTTAGCCAAAATTTTCAGAAATGTATCAAATGTTTTGTTTTTTTTAAATGAAACTCTTAAATATTCCACTGATCTAATTGTAATACGATTTGTGCAGCCCTATTAGCAGTGTTGGCAATCTGATGTTAGCGCTGGATGTAAAGCGTACTGGGCAGATGGCAGGTGCTTTTTAACAGTATCATATAATTACCTGCTCGCTAGCATTACACTATTACGCCTGGCTGCCAGTTCAACTCAAAATGGCTTCAAAATTAAAGTTACAGGCCATAATTACAGCGAGGGGCCGAACACATGGCAGGCACGTTGCAATTTCTGTGAGAATGGAAATGACAATGTTTTCACTTTTATAATTAGCACCAAATAGTCTACAAAGGCAGTATAGTAAGTGTGGTGTATTGAATTAAAATGTTGTGAATCTACTGCATAACATTGGCTAACTAAGTAGCAGTGTATCAGGATTATCAGGAATGAACGAAGAAAGAAAAACGAGTTGGAAAAAAACCCTTATAAGAGTGCTTTCATCTTATCCTGTTATATAAGACAACTTATTAAATATGTACAGAGACATTACGATGCTTGGAAGGACGTAGCCGGGTCAGTAATGCCTCTGGTGAGTGTACATAGCTAGTAGAGATGTTACGATACGCAATATTCAAATACGATACGATTTCGATAAAAATAAGCCTCGCTTGAGCGTGTGTCTTAGGTTTCAATTTTCAGCTGATGAACAAAATTCAGCATTCTAAAAGTAGAATAATTGAAAGTTAATAATGACACAGCGTTTATGTGATCTGTTCACTCTTAACGGCGTATATAATAAAAACAAAAGCTGTGCATTAGAATGTAACACAAGCACAAGGATTTTAAGTAGTTGTGCTGTGACGGTTACGTAGCTCTCTGTAGCCCTATATGTGTTTTTGAATCCTGCATTTTCCACTATCGAATATCTGCATCAAAACTTCCCAATCACTGTGGTGGTTTATTATATCTCTTTATTCAATTTTTATTAGTAAGTGTAAACTGATTTTATGTTTATGTTTTGTACTTAATGTTTAAAATTGTAAAATGTTACATTATTATTATTATTATTTTATTTTTTTTTTTTTTTATTTATTTTTTTACAAATTTATTTTTTTCTGTGTTATATATATATATATATATATATATATATATATATATATATATATATATATATATATTTTAAATTTTATTTCTAATATAAAATTAGGGTATTTTTGCAGACATTAAATAAATAATTTAATAGTTTTTTATGTAACACTAGCGTACTTCTGTCAGTCTGTGAACAAACCTATAGACCATGTTACGTATCAGGTATCGTATGCGTAAGTTCCTTTAAGAATATTTTTATTGTAATGTTCACCCTGACTAGCTAATTGAACAACTTTTCTTTCCTCCACTTTCTCCCTAATTTGGTCTTTACCATTTCCCACCCACCAGTCAGCTGTCTCCTGTAATATGACAGCTACCAACCGGGGGGGGGGCGTTTCCTCCGGACACGCAAAGCCGGCCAACTGCATCGTTTTCGAACCTCGATAACCTTCAAACCATCACAGGCCAGAGTAACACACTCGGAGAAAAGCGCTATCTGCCCTCTTCCACATACATGAGCTTACAGCTGCCCATGATTGGCTAGCGTCACTATGATTGACAGGGGAGTCAGTGTAGCCCCTCCCACACAGACAGCACAGCCACTTTTGCTCTCTTGGACTCGTCGGGATTCGAACCTGTGATCTCGTGATAGATTGAACGCTTTCGTGTACTGTTTTAGTTGAATAAATTTCCCTCAGGATCACCAGGCTCGTCGTCCCTGCAGCTGCCCTGAGGCTCACATTCAATATGAGCCATATATGAGGTTATGCTCATCTTATACTTGTCATTTGTGCAATCGTTCTGACTTCTATGCTCATTTTGAGTGGTCTTGTTAATAATGTAGTATCAAATAGCCATTCCAGTAAGGTAATGAGGACGTGAAAGCCAAAGCACCAGCTCGCTGTACTTCAGTCAGTATAACCCCGATAATATACGACCCTGGCTTTGTCTCGCTGATGATCCACTGTGTGTTAATGCATTATCATAATAGGGAGCTGTACATAAGTGAGTGTGTGTGTGTGTGTGTGTGTGTGTGTGCACCTGTTATTGCAATTTTTTCCCTAACATATTAAAAAGAGCTGCTTCAGGAAACTGCCCCTATCAGCCCCGGCTAATTAAAGTAAGTGACACTAAAGGTCAGAGGTTTTTTCCCGGATGCTTTTTCTCTGAAGATGAGTTTTAAAGAGCAACTGCTTAAATTTTTATTTTTTTTTTTAAATGAATGGTATGCAGAGCACAGGGGAAAATACCTGAGATTCAGACTCACTTCCTGTTTTGGCGTCGTTGCTGTCAGCTTTCTTAATTGTGCTTATGAATGTGTTATGAAGGCCCAATGTAGGTATCCTTGAAACAGTGTAACTTAATGAAGAGTTTCATAAATGACACAGCTGTACTGCATAAAACATTCATGCAGTGCTTATGAACGTGTAAGGAAGCCCCAATGTAGTTACCTTGAAATAGTGTTACACATTATAGTGCTAAAGCTTGCCATAAATGACACTTATGAATGTATTATGAAGGCCCAATGAAGGTATCATTCGAATAGTGTCACTTAGTAAAGCTGTTCATAAAAGACAAAATTCATGCAATGCTTATGAATGTGTTATGAAGGGCCGACACAGCTGTATTTTCTGAAAGGTTTATGCAATGCTTATGAATGTGTTATGAAGGCCTAAAGAAGGGATGCTTCAGACAATGTGCTACTAAATAAAACTTCCAAAATGGTACAGCTGTACTTTATAAAAGATTTATGCAATATGTATGAATGTGTTACGAAGGCCAAATGTAGGAGTCTTCGGAATAGTGTTAATTAATGAAGATTTACATAAATGACACAGCTGTACTTCATGAAATATTCATGCAATGCTTATGAATATGTTATGAAGGCCAAATGTAGGTATTCTCCAAATAGTGTTACTTAATAAAGCTGTTCATAAAAAAAAAAAAAAAAAAAAGATTCAGGGAATGTTTATGAATGTGTTATGAAGGCCAAATGTAGATATTCTCCAAATAGTGTTACTTAATAAAGCTGTTCATAAAAAAAAAGATTCAGGGAATGTTTATGAATGTGTTATGAAGGCCAAATGTAGGTATTCTCCAAATAGTGTTACTTAATAAAGCTGTTCATAAAAAAAAAAAAAGATTCAGGGAATGTTTATGAATGTGTTATGAAGGCCAAATGTAGGAATCCTTCAAATACAGTGTTACATAACAAGGCAGTTCATAACTGGAACAGCTTTGCTTTGTAAATGAGTCATGCAGTGCTTATGATTGTGTTATGAATGCAAAAATGTCGTGATCCTTTAAATATCGTGTTTGTTATTGAAGTATATGTAAAATTTCTTGATTGGATTTTGTCCACTCTTTTGTTTTTCATGCCGTATCGAGCGTTTTTAATACGGGCGGCAGCACCACCGAGGGAGGCTTCGTCTCTCAGCAGCAGTACATAAGCTATGAGCTCTATTTAAAACAGTGATAATCCCACAATCCCTCAGTCTTTAATTAGTCAGAGGGATATTAGAGAAGCCGTTCTGTCTTTCTCCTGTGCGGCCGAACCGGGTTCCTCAAACCGCAGCCCTGCAACGCGTGTAGTTTTTTTTTTTTTTTTAGATTAACTACGTCCCATCATGGAATCATTTCCTCCCATAATTATAATCAACTGAATTAATATTCCCTCGTTTTTGCTCTTTCATTTAGCCAACGGCTGTCTCTTGATCATGATGGATCTCTTGTCTTTAGCAGGGTTCATTATTTATCTCGGAATGAACCGCGGGGAAAGGCGTGAAGAGAAAAAAGACAGTGATTGAATGAATAAAGTCTTTGTGGTGGGGGAATCGTGAGCCGTTTGCAAAACGGCCAAAAAAACCAAAAAAACCAACTAATCGATTCAAAGGAATGAACTGATGGTTCGGTATTTTTTTTTTTTGTTTTTTTTTAAAAAGTGTGTTAATATGTGATGTATAATTTTGTGTCTTTAATCAGATTCATTTCGAGCGCAGTCTTTTTAAAGCGGCGTGAAATCACTGTGCTGAGTCACTCATTCTAACCAAGCAGTCGATACTGGACATCAGAGAGCGAGCGCGCCTGTTTGTTTGGCGCCGATCGAACCCGAGCTGCCCCCACACATTTCTGCGAGAATAATCACCCGTCCCTGCCACCACTCACGTCTCAGCCGCGTTCGCGAGACGCTATCTGTCATCCTGAGTCACCAATAAAGCGAGCAGTTTAGCCCGATCTACGGAGAGCGGCATATTTGCGTTACTAAACAGCGTTTTAGTAAAAGTGTTTCTAGGGGTGGGTTTGTTGAGCCTGACAGCTGATGGGCTTAAACTGTTCCATCAATGAAAGCTGTCAGAATGAGTTTAGCGCCGTAGTTTGAATGCATTTCTTCATATGGTGTCATGTATTTTCAAAAATGTTTAAGTTTAATCTTTTATGCATAGCCAAAAAAACAAAACAAAAAAAAAAAAAAAATCACGGCAATACAGTTTTTCTTCTCGCAGCGTTTGTTTACAGACATGGCAACCTGACAGCGGAGTCGTCTGAGAGAAAATGCTGAGAGTGTTATTATTCTCACGAACCGGAAAAAAAAATCAACTGGAAATCAACATTCTCTCATAGCATAGATTATATAAAGTATATGTATGTGTGTGTGTGTGTGTGTGTGTGTGTGTATACATATATATACACACACACACTCAAGATTTAAAAAAAAATACATTTTTAAAGATACACAGTATCTTTATATATATATATATATATATACATACTATATAAATCCGATACTGTGCAATAGCCTTTTTTTATTTTTTTTAATACGTTTTTTTGTCCTCGATGTTTCATTTATTTTCTGCATCAGTGCATCAGTAGCCATGAAGAAGAAAGAAATAAAAGAAATACATGTATTTGCTCTGTAATGATGGAAAGGTCAAGATGTTTGAGGGTAAAAATTTGTTTTTCTTCATCATCATCTAATGTCCAAGCTCACTGTAATAAAAAAAAAAATCAACTGAAATGCATTTTCTTGTAGTAATGATGGAGTAAAATAAGATGGAGTATATAGTTATACATCCGTACAATCTTGATAATATATTTTCACAAAAACATTTTTAAAGAAAGGTGATCTGTATATAAGCAAATAAAAAAAATTACTCTTGAATAAATAAATAAATAAATAAATAAATAAATAAGTGCGAGAAGAATCAACAAAATGAATTTTTTTCAAAAGATTTTTTGTCTTTTTTTTTATTTTATTTTTTTTTTACGATATTTAATGTTCTTTTCTAAAATGTTTCTGTCTAAATAATTTCAAAAAATTTCCAGACATTTATTCAAAGAAAACAAACAAATAAATGATTTGTAAATTAATGCCAAGTTTAAGGAGTTTGGGGATTTTTTTTTTCTGTTTTTCTTTTGCCTTTTTCTTTGTCATTAAATAACGTTGAAGATGGGGGAAAAAAAACAAACAGCTAGAAAATAAAAAATAAAATCGCAGTAACTCATTGACAGTTATACAATTTGAAGCTGATCAGTCGCTGTTCGCATTAGGGAGTTTACTAAAATGTAAATTTACACAAACTACGTTTTTCATGAAATAACTGTATTTTCATAAACATTACATGTAAATGCTTCTATGAACGATTTACGAATAAATTAGTTCGTATCCAGCGTGATCTGAAGGCCCGCACAATCTGATATCTTAGCAAGTGACAACCTTTATTATCTAAAATTTCTAATTATTAGTAGATTACTATAAAACAATTATGATAATAACTGATATTTAACTGATCTTAAATTTGATATGTTATTATTCATGCTATTCAAATAAACCTCAGCTGAATAGTATTGAATAAAAATGTTATTTTAAACTTATTTTTACATAAAAAAGTTAAAAATTATATGAGACAAAAACTGAAATATTCAGGGACATATTCAGAGTCACTTTAAGACCAAACGTGATGTCAGTATTTATTCAGGGAAAGTTCTGTGTATTCAGAATCGGGTTACGCGCCTGCTTCACTCTATTTCCTGGGCTCTTCATTCTGATTATTAAAATCGTCTGTGTGTTCTCCGAGGTTCTCTGAAGCACAACTTCCACGGTTCTCAGAAGAGTCCAAGGTGTTGCCCGTAACTGAGACACACCTCTGTTTTAGACAAACTCCGCCCACTCTGCGTAACTCCTACACAATTTCTGAATAGTGCTTAAGTCTGTAGTTACGTCTGAGGTCTGATTACGCAATTTTGGTATTAAATCCTCACAACTCTTACTGTAGTCTTACTGTAATCACCTCTGTAATTCATGAGTACACAAGATGGTTATGCCTGTTCTCATTTTTGCAGCTTCGCACCCACAACATCTGTTTTGTTTAATATCATTCACTTTTTGCTGAGCGTTTGGAGAACGCCGAAAGGCTCTGATGCAACAGTCGTGTTTGTCGTGTAGTCGTATAAACACTGCAGTCAGCAACTTTTTCTCAACTCGCATTGTTTGGGATCCACTTAAGCTGCTGTGCTTTTTTTCCCCCGCTGCATGCTACGTGACATTGCAGACTGCACAAAATCCCAATGGGTAGCGCAGTGTGTCAGTGTGTGTGTGTCATTGTGTGTGTGTTTGTGTATCAGTGATTGTGCTCTCCTCCTGTGTCTGACATCTAATTAAGGGATTTAAGTTGGTTTGTTTTTACAGCCTCCAGCTTGTACGGGGAATTGCTGTCCTGGAAGATCGCGGGGAGTCTTAGCATTCCAAACTGCTTTCTAGTAGTTATCGTTGGTTTATATTATAGATGTGTGTGTGTGTGTGTGTGTGTGTGTGTGCGTGTGTTAGCCATGTTGACGAACACTTTAAGTATTTCCCCTGATTGTGGTGTGTTTAAGTGTTGAAGCTGGAGGCAGGTCATGCATCGATCCTAACTACATTCTCTAATTACACTGTTAGATTAGATACGTTACGAAAGCCAGATGTTGCGATGTTTTACTTACAGATGTTCTTTGCTGTTTGGCTTATAGAAAAAAGTTCGAGCAAAAAAAAAAAAAAAAAAAAAAAATAGATAATCATTTACACAAGTAACATAAAATGGTCAAGAGGTGTGTATCCTGGTAGTAATAGCGACAGCTTTAAATTTAACACTTTCAGAAGTTTTAAAAGTTTGCGCACCCCTTTCCGAACGGGTTCTAAATATTCGCTAATTCGGTTTATGTTTTACGGGATTATTGTTTTGTTGCAAAGCTCATGTTAGTGTTTTCCTGAATTTCGCTGGAAAGAAATATTTAGAAAACAAAACAAAAAAAAAAAAGACAAAACAACAACAAAAACAGTCAAACAAAAAAAAACACAAATGGAAAAAGAAATTAGAAGGTCATTAACAAAAACGAAAAAAAAAAAAAACACACACACACAAACCAAGGCCAACTGCATAATTAGGAGTTAATTGGGAAGGCAGCATCATGTTTTGCTAGAAAAGAGACTGGTGAGAAATGATGTAGAAATGTTGTACTGTTGCATTCAACCCCAGTGGTGGGGGTAGGTTTCCTGGCCAGGAATTGAACCCAGGCTACAGTGGTGAGAGTGCTGTGGCCTAACCACTAGTCCTCCAGGGACCTGGAAGATCATCTAGAAATACTGAAACAGAACCTCGAGACATCAGCCAGAAAGTTAAAACTGCGTCTTCCAGCAGAACATGTTGTTTTTAAGCCATTTTGTTACAACTTTAAAGGTTTGCTTAGGATCAAAGTGAAAATATTGGAGCGGCCAAAAAAAAAAAAAGCCCTGACCTGAATCCCACAGAAACTGTGTGGACTGAACTGCAAAAGCGTATCAGAGCGAGGAGGCCAACAAACCTGCCTGAGTTCCACCAGTTCTGTGAGAAGATTGTGGAAGGATACAAAAAGCGATGGATTCAAGTTTAAGCAATTAAAAGAGCAATGACACCAAAAACGAACAAAATTTTGGCCCACTGTAAATCTGATACGGTAAATAAAAGCTGAAATAAATCTGTCTCTTAGCTGTTATTTTGAAATGATCTGTTATGGAAATAAAGTAGATAATCTAATTGACATAACACAAGAAATAAGTGTGCTAACATGAGCTGTTGTAAAAATAAAAAAAAAAGAATGTTTGAATGTTATCCTACTATCCTATATGTATGTAAACTGTAAATAAGAAAAATCTCAAAGAGGGCGCTGTTGAGTCCCCAGGCCACGCCCAGATCCAGGCTTTTATAATAACTCGATGGCCATCACCATTTCTGATGTTCGTAACAAATTTTGTAATTTTCGTAAAAAAAATTCGTAAATTAACAATTCATGATTGTAACTTGTATTTTTGGTCCAATTTTGGTGTAATGGGCAGATTATCATTCGCAGCGGTTTTGACAACATATAAAATACATTTCCACTCTGGTTTCCAGCCTTTCAGCCGGAGCGTCCTGTGAGGCGTTATTCTGGCAGTGTTCTGGACGTTTTTGAAACATCCAGACTGTTCTCTAGCACACAGAGAGAGCGAAGGTAAAAACACAGCAGGGACCTCAGCAGGACACGGTCTCCGTTTTAGAGAGCACATGCACTGGCTCTGAATACACGCCGTTCTATAAAACACAGGGTTCTGACCCTTTTGTCCTCTTGTATCTCTCATCTTTTTCCATCGTAATGACTTCAGATAACTAATTAACGGACGTCTTTTTCTCAGGGACGTGTTTTCCATTAGGAAGAATAAGGACTGATAGTGATGGACGTTCACTCGTTTTTATTTAAGCATTTAAAACTGTTCTTCCACCGGACGAAATATAATTTAGGCCGGGCTGGTCTGACGGTGCACAGGGCTGCCGAGGTTAATAGAGGACACGTCGCCGTGAGACGACGCATCTTTTGTGGTTTTTACCTGTTTTGTGAGTCTCCTCATATTCAAGCCTACATTTCTCCGATTTTGGTTATAGCTAGTTTCATTACGCAAATCTAATCCTAAAGTAGCTGCTCCGGCATCTCCAAAGGTTAGGAAACAAATTTAAAATATGTATTCGTATGCGTTATTTTATAATCAAGCTTTGAATTTGGTTTAATCAAACTGTATTTAAAGTCATATATGAAATATTCATTTAAGATGTATGTTTACGTAGTAAAAGGATAGTGTACTTCAAAATGTGACAAATGTTCTGTAATGGCTAATAAATCGCTAATTAATATTCGGTAATTTGGTCAAATTAATAGTTTGGATGTTGTTTTGTTGCAGGATAAACCCACTTTTTTTTTTTTTTACCTTTTGCAATTCTGTTTTTTTGTTGATTTTGTTGAAAATAGTGGTAGGTTTTTATTTTTGCAGAATATTTTAATTGCAGTTTTAATTTTTGTTGCTTTTTTTTCCGACCAGATATTACAGTACACAATAATTTGTATTACAATAATAATCTTGTTATAATAATCAGCATGGGATGACAAATAAATAAACAAATAAATAAATAAATAAAGTATTACTATTATTGTTATTATTATTATTATTATTACGTAGCTTGTCATGTTACACTGAGAAACCACAAAACGTGACCTCGTCTGTCCTGACGATGTTGGAAAGTTGCAGCTTTACCTCTGACACTGGAGACTCCTTCCATAAACGCTAAATAAACGATACGTCTATCTACATCACCGAATGTATATAGATGTCTATCTCCTTACAGCAAACTTCACTATATCAACTATATCAACAAATGTAGTTACTATAGAAACGATAATATATTAGAACGAGCTAGCGTTCTTCACTATATCAACTATATCAACTATATCAACAAATGTAGTTACTATAGAAACGATAATATATTAGAACGAGCTAGCGTCAGAGCTGCCTGTTATAGAGAATTAATCAGCACCCTTCTGACCAATCAGAATCCAGAATTCGACACCGACGTGATGACTCATTAGTCTGACTCGTGTGGTCAGCTGGTATTACAGTTCCACACTTTATTTGTACGGGGAAGGGGTGCTGTCTGTCGTAAAAAAATTCCCCCCGCTACAAAATGGCAACAGAAGTGTGAGGTGTACGAACGAGCGGATATCCGGAATTTTCTTGTCGTCTGTCAAGCCCTTTGTGCAGGTTAGCCTGCGTCATGACAGCATCCTCTCTGCGCTTGGTAATTGCAGTGTGGGCTGGCAGGAGGTGTGAGGTAACGGGCTCATCCGGTGGCAGCAGTCAGCTCTGGGGAACCTGTCAACATCTGTATGAAGGAAACGCCATGCGCTCGACTTCATGCAGGAGAATCACGCCTGCATTTTAATAGTGCCGCTGTAAGCGTTTCTGAAATTCAAAAGCGTCATCATTAGACGCGTATTTCTTCGCTCTGGGGCTGGCGAGCAGTTAAAACCCTGCCCATCGACAGCGCCCGAACCGTCTCAGCAGATCCTCAGCAAACGCTAATGGAGGAAAATGTGGATTTGACATGCGGATGTCAACACGGGCTGGAGATGCCTCGGGTTAGAGATTAAATATTATTTCATTATGTACTCGTGGAAAGATAGAAGAGCTCTCAGTCTTTGGATTGTTGAGCTGAGCAGCTGTTTGACTCGCCTCGAACACTTCAGAGCGTGAAATTTAATTTAATTCCAGCTTAAAGCCACACGCAGTAACTGGGCAAATGTTCAA
The DNA here is from genome assembly GCA_037576825.1 of Pangasius krempfi. Lineage (NCBI taxonomy): Eukaryota > Metazoa > Chordata > Actinopteri > Siluriformes > Pangasiidae > Pangasius > Pangasius krempfi. The sequence goes on along the minus strand of CM074975.1, from coordinate 2,031,320 downwards.
ATCGAATTCCATCCCTTCACGCAGAAGTGCCAACGTTTACTGTTTAGCTGCAGCGGTTATGAATTTTGGCCGCTGTGGAACCTGAAAAGTACGCTTTTCTGCTTTTTCATCTGAAGCAGCATTCAGACCAAACACACGAAAAGAATTCGCTGAAGCTGAAAGGGAAAGGAATCGGGAATCGGGATATAATAGACTCTTTTGCTTCTGGAAGCAGTTACTTTTAGGTCTGACTAACTGATGGCGGCCATGTTTTTTACATATTTGCTGAAAGCTGATTGGCTGATGGCGGCCATGTTTTTTACATATTTGCTGAAAGCTGATTGGCTGATGGCGGCCATGTTTTTTTTTTTTTTAATATTTGCTGAAAACTGATTGGCTGATGGCGGCCATGTTTTTTTTAAATATTTGCTGAAAGCTGATTGGCTGATGGCGGCCATGTTTTTAAAAATATTTGCTGAAAGCTGATTGGCTGATGGCGGCCATGTTTTTAAAAATATTTGCTGAAAACTGATTGGCTGATGGAGGCCATGTTTTTTTTTTTTTTTTTTTTAATGTTTGCTGAAAACTGATTGGCTGATGGCGGCCATGTTTTTTTTTGTTTTTTTTAATGTTTGCTGAAAACTGATTGGCTGATGGCGGCCATGTTTTTTTAAAATATTTGCTGAAAGCTGATTGGCTGATGGCGGCCATGTTTTTTTAAATATTTGCTGAAAGCTGATTGGCTGATGGAGGCCATGTTTTTCAAACCCCTGTCAATAACTTACTGGCTGATGGCAGCGATGTTTTTTTTTTTTAAATACTTGCTGAAAACTGATTGGCTGATGGCGGCCATGTTTTTAAAATATTTGCTGAAAACTGGCTGATGGAGGCAATGCTTGTTAAATATTTGTATAAAAACTGATTGGCTGATGGAGGCTGTGTTTTAAATACTTGCTCAAAACTGATTGGCTGATGGCGGCCATGTTTTTTAAAATACTTGCTCAAAACTGATTGGCTGATGGCGGCCATGTTTTTTAAAATACTTGCTGAAAACTGATTGGCTGATGGCGGCCATGTTTTGTTTTGTTTTTTTTAATATTTGCTGAAAACTGATTGGTTGATGGCGGCCATGTTTTTTAAAATGTTCAGTTCACCATTTAGTCTAACTTTTAAAAAGAAATGCTCCAAATACCAGGATCCCTTTAAAAAAAAAAAGGGTTTATTATTAGTCTTAGGTTATGTGGAGGGTCCTTGTGAAGGAGCTGTTACTAGAGAAACAATAATGTATTAGAAAGAGCACATTAATAAAAACCTGTGATGTGCAGCTGTCAGAGAAAATGAATCAACACCTTCTGCCCAATCAGATTCCAGAATTGGACAGCGCTGTGCTGTAATTCTGTTTGTATCTATATATCGCCACTGTAAATAGTATTTGTGTTAGTGAGTGAATGAGGAGTGACAGCTCAGCGTGTGCTCTTAGAGGTCTCGCTCCTGTTAAACACTGATACGTGACAAACACAACACTTAGTGCTGGTGTTTATGAGCGACTGGGCCGTGTGTCAATAACGCAAACTCGTCCAAATATTACATTTACTACGGAACTGCGTTTAATGCTGGTGTAACTGCTGCATTCAGTAGAATATTTATTTATTTCTTTATATTCAGGAAGCGCTTTATCCTGGTCAGGGCTGTGCTGGATCCGGAGCCTATCCCGGGAACGCTGTCCCCGGATGAGGGATAAATATTTATACACAAATATACACAAATATTTTCTGAATTTTCCTCTCGGTTTATCTTTATGCTCATTTATAACAATGTAGTTACTGAATGGTCCATAATTGTAATCGGCTCATGGAAATATCTTAAATAATACAAATGTATTTAGTCTATTTATATTTCTTGGACTATACAACAAAAATAGGATAGATACATCCATTTCTAGCCTTTTTTAAAACTAATCTTAAGCTTAAAATATTTCTTCTGGACAATTTTTTTTTGCCTATATTATAATTTTTTTAATGTTTATTTCTACAGAAAACACAAAAATTATCTTTCACTTATTTTACTTTAATAATTATATAAATAAATATATTTTAATAATTATATGTGTATGTGTGTGTATATATATATATATATATATATATATATACACATTAGATAAATTCGCGTTTATTAAAGATATTTTAATATTTTTTCACTTGCTAAGATTTTTTTTTTAACCAGTTTTAAAGTGTCAGGTAACACGTTAGGAAAATGTTTATGATCCTAAAGCATCCACTTGATATGTATTTCATAATAAAGTTAATAAATTTAAGAGTAACCATAACTAGAATTAGAGCTAAGTTCTAGTTCTAGTTAAGAACTAGAAAAGTCTAATTTTCTGCCTGATCTGCACAGTGTGGGTGTGTCCTATGGCATAATGTCTGGCAGTGGCGTTTCCATGGCGACGTGAACAACTCACGTGACGGTGCTAGTGCTAGAAAAGAGATCCTGAATAACACGGAGGAACGATTCCGCCGTGCTTCTGTTTTTTTTTTTAGAGTGCATCTGTGCGTTTCGTACGGTGTTTCTAGTTGAGCGGTGGTGAATTAAGGTACCATTACCACGTCACACCGCTCAGTTACACGGCATCAAACAGTGACACGAGTGCGGTTTCAGATTTACACTGAGCTTTACCGTTCTCGTGTTTAACTTCTTCCTGTCACACTGACAGGCTGCTGTGGCTACAGGAGAGTTAATTACTCTAATGTCTACCTTTTACAGCAGTGGGTGTGGACGGCCAGGACCACCGCTGAAGAGTGTGATTATCTCGTCCTAGTCCGGATGCTCTGCTACTTCCTGATCATTGTGTATTTAAAAAAAAAAGAAAAGAGAAAAAAGTGAAGTAGAGCTACTGGCCATGAGCACACATGCAGGTGGATGCAAAATGCTACAAATCAGGGCCTGTATTCACAAAGCTTCTTAGAATTCTCTCACAGAGCTCCTGTCTTAGCCTAAAAAGTCCTAGCTGGGAGTCCTAGACTAAAAGGAAACTTCTCCGAGCAACTCTGAGTAAGGAAAGTACAAAAACCTTTATCTTAGTGAGGAGGTGTGGTTGAGCCCGTTGCTAGGGATGA
>CM074975.1:1984994-1995043 GCA_037576825.1 Pangasius krempfi | reverse complement strand
GTTATACCTACATAAACATTTATCAATCATGAATACTGCTTTAATTTGACATAGCTCGACATAAGGTTGTTATAGCAATTTTTATAGTTGACATGAGGTTGTTATAGCACTTTCCAGTCTGATTTTGGTTCAAACGCCATGGCAACTGGTTTTGTAGCTCAGTGTATTTCTGATGGGTCCTGGTATATTCATGCTTATAAGATTGTTATGAATACTAATGGCAATGCAGACATCTACATAAGCACTCATGCCATCTGAGTTATACCTACATAAACATTTATCAATCATGAATACTGCTTTAATTTGACATAGCTCGACATAAGGTTGTTATAGCACTTTTTATAGTTGACATGAGGTTGTTATAGCACTTTCCAGACTGATTTAGGTTCAGACACCATGATAAGTGATTTTGCAGCTCAATGTTTCTGATATGTCCTAGGTATATTCATACTTATAAGAGTTTTATGAACTCTGTACTAATAGCAGTACATACATCTACATAAGGTCTCATGCCATCTGGGTTATACCTACATAAACATCATGACAGCTGATTTTGTAGCTCAGTGTACTTCTGGTACAGCATATCCTGGTTTATTCATGCTTATAAGAGTTTTATGAATACTTATGTCAGTACAGACATTTACATAAGCCTTTCATGAGTTTTAACATACTTACTAAACATTTGTAAGTCTTTATTCCAAATGATATCAGCTGTCATGCATACTGCTTTAACATAAGAGGTTGTTGTTGTTGTTGTTGTTGACATAAGGTTGTTATAGCACTTTTCAGGCTGATCTAGGTTAAAACGTCATACAGGCATCTACATAAGCTCTTCATGACTTCTAACATATCTACATTAACATTTATTATAGCTTATTGGAGCAGACATTTGCAGTCATAAATATTTTAGGTTATACATAATGCTTTAGGTTGACGTAAGACTGTTATAACACTTGAATTCTTTGAGCACCTGCGTGACTGAAACATGCCATCTGAGGACGTAACATTTTAAAATCTGTTCCTCCTATTCATCTGTTTATTTATATCCAACACCAAAAAAAAGAACACGTTTGTAATGAATGCATTAAAAGGTGTCATTTGCTCCTGTTGATTGAACACAGAGGAATGATTTCATGTCTGCTCGTGACCCTCTATTACATCTCTCTCTCTCTCTCTCTCTCTCTTTTTTTTTTTTCCTCTCAGGCAGATTGGAGTAAATAAAATGGCCAGTACTTACAGCCGGGTCTCTCACTCCAGCACAGTCATTTGCACACTGTTTGAGAACATGAAACAACCTTCATTTCATTTCATTCTCGCACAGCCTGCTCGTGCTTTTCAGCCTATACACGTCCGTTATGCAATTTATCAGCACGCTACTCGTTTTCCTTTTTCCAGCCCGGGAGAGAACTGGTCTTTACCTTTCCTTTGCTTTGACCACAGCAGAGTTTTTTTTTCCTATTAGTTTGCATATTTTGTTCTGTTAAGAGTTGATTACAGTAGAAAGTAACATTTCATAACTCTGCTTTTAGTAGGTTTGTGGCACAGTTGTGTGCAAAAGTACATGATACGTACAGCCCAAAGTGTATAAGTATTCACTCCCCCCCCCCTTCACCTTGAACAACCTGGAAGTGAAATGGACTTTAGGGATTTTTTTTTTTGTCATAAAGCTACACAAAATAGCTCATACTATTGAATTGGCTGGAATTGGATTTATACAGTTACAAATAAAACTTTGCAATGGCATAAGTATTTACCCCCATTGCTCTGAAACCCCTAAATTAGTTCCTGTGCAACCAGTTGGATGCATCCACACTGTGAAGCATGGTGGTGGTAGCATCTTCGCCTCTTGGTATCTTTAGAACTCAAGCGAATAGGCATTAAGGACTGCATACACTTGGACTTGGGCTTTGGTGGGTATTTCAGCACGACAGTAATCCGAAGCCTGCCCACAAAAGAACACAGAAATTATTAAATTGGTTTTGTGACAAGTCTCTGAATCAGGACTGACCGATACGATGATGTAATATGAATATTCTGATCAATTAGTTCACTTTTCTAGGATATTGTGATATATTTCTAATACATTTGATGCATTTTTAAATAACAATGAAGAAATTTTACTATTTTGAATCTTAAAAATTGTAAAGACGTTACGTTTCCTTTCTTTTCAGTGATGACGTATTTTTGTAGACATTAAATAAGTGTCATAAAAGCTCTTTTTTTAAGGTTTATTTTTTAAATGCAACACTGCTGTTGTATATTGTGATACCTATCGTGTATCATAGAAATGTCTTGCCATATTGCTCATTTGTGATCTCAGTGGATTTGAACCCTATGCACAAACCTAAGATGAGGACCCAAGTTTCTCTATAAAGGATAAGGGTCTCTAGCTGTCTTGTTATTCTCTCCAGGCAAGGTCTCACCAGATATTAATTAATAGGGGTGCCAGTAATACTGAAACCAGTATTTCTGCAGTACAAATTGGGTTCATTTTCATGCTCTAATAGCACATATTTGGATTTTATCTCTCCAGTTCCACCTTCTATCCATGAGATGAAGAGTCACGGGGTCCGACCCGGCTACACGGCGCTGCTGAGGTGCGAGGCGGCTGCCGTCCCCACTCCGGTTTTCGAGTGGTACAAAGGAGAGAAGAGGTAAGATTAAAAAAAAAAAACATAAACACGATGATAAGAAAGGCCTGGATTTTATCTCATGTTTGTTTGTCATTGATATATTTACTCGGCATACATTATCATGCATTATGACTTTATGATTGCGCTGAAAATGTCAGAAGGGCTGTCATGTAATATACACATTCCTCTGGCCATATGACAAGATGAGAAACGTTCCTCTTTAAGAGCTTCAGGGAAACATGGGATTAACGCCCGCTCTTTACTGGTTTTTTTTTTTTTTGGTTGAATATTCATAATCACTATTCATACTCTTGAGACTCAGGAGCACTCGGTATGCGTCCCTGCACATCTAAAATTCAATCAGATTATTTCTAGCTCACAGGTCTTATCGTTGAGGTAAAATTCACGCCTTCTTTCTATGCCCTTCCTGCTATGGAGGATTCATATAGTGTAAGGCTTAACCTTGCATTTTAATTAAATGTTTGCATAACCTCAGCAGCAGTAAAGAGCATTTGCAGTTTATGCGTCAATCAGCGTCGACTCAAGTGGTGGTTCTTGAATTTAAATACCAAATTACCCCATTACCCGTCATTTACCCACTCTTTTTGAGTACGATCTGAATCAGCAGTTCACAGTGCGCTAATTGTAATTATAGGCTTCACTCAATTTATTCAAATTGCCAAGGAGGCGTATTTGGCTTTACTTCTGGAGTTTGCCTAATTTAAGACTTTACGTTTGTTATGCTCAGAAAGCCATTAGCTTGTTTTCCTGCTTTCTCATCAATCTATACAATAGGTAGATACTCCATTAATAATGGCGCTGGCTCTTAAACGAGCACACACACATGGAGACTCAGTACAGATACAGTGGAGTGCAAAAGTTTGCACACTCTATGGTTTTTGAATGAAAGCCAAAGTGTACATCTGTTTTACCAAATTTTATCTACAAAATTATATAAACTCTAAATGTTAAAAAAGAAATGTTGATGGATTCTGTAACACGACAGCAAACCCACATGTCACTAGAATAAACAAAAATACCCTCTTGGCATCCGGATTTGCAGAATGTGCTGTATGTCATGGTAAATTTATGTGTGTGTGTGTGTGTGTGTGTATGTGTGTGTGAGACAGGATCTAAAAGCTGCACAGAGGATATGACCCAGGTTTTGAAGGCAGAATATGAGCGTATGGATTAGTAGCGAATATTTATATCACATTCAGAAAGAGGACGGCGTGGTGGTGTCTCACAGCCGGTTCCTGGGTCGATCCTGAGCTCGCGTCACTGTCTGTATGGAGTTTCTGCATGTTCATGTTCATGTTCATGTCCTTCTCATGTCTGTGTGGATTTTATCAGGGGTTCTCCGGTGTCCTCCAACCTCCCAAAAACGTGCTGAGTGTTTTTGGCTGCTCTGAAATACCTCTAGGTGTGAATGAGTGTGTGTCTGTGTGTGTGTGTGTGTGTGTGTATGTGTGTGTGCCCTGTGATGGACTGGCATCCCATCCAGAGTGTATTGCCGGTTCGCTCCCAGTGTTCCCAGGATAGTCTCCAGATCCCTTTGCGACTGAAAATGAATTAAATCAATTCAGAAAGAGTGTGTGTGGGGGGTGGCAGGGGTAGGAGGGGGGTGCATACTTTTGAACTGGAGTCATTTTCATTTTTTTCACTGTTACTATCTTATCACACACATTTGCCCATCTGTGAAAATGAACTTAGGAGGAAAAAAACACACTAAATGTCTTGGTACTATAAATTTAATTCTTTCGTCTGCCATATTTTGCCCTGAGGGTGCACAAACTTTTGCACTGTTTAATAAATGTAATGATAATGAATCGTTTGTTTTTCATCTGCAGTCATTATTACTCTCGTTTTATTCCATTTAGGTTTTATATATCGATTACAACGTTTTGCTAATGACGTGTAAAGCTCTGAATGGTTCAGCTCCAGCATATCTTACTGATCTTCCGAAGCAGTATAACCCATCTCAACTTCTTTGGGGTTTTTTTTCTATATCAAAAAAATATGGGAGGGGCATATTGTCTCTTCCTGCCAATCACAGCAACACTAGCCAATCGTCGGTGTCTGTAGGCTCATGTATGCGGAAGAGGGCGGATAGCGCTGTCTTCCGTGGGTGTTACGCTGCCCTGTGATGCAGCACGAGCAGCAGTTCGGAAGGACGCGGTTGTCTGGCTTCGTGCTTCAATTAGGGAGGGAAAAAAATCTGTGATTTTGATAAATTTATTGAGTTTTAAGTTTTTTTACTGTTATTTATTAGTATCCTTTATCATTTTTATTTTGCTGTGTTTCCTTGTTTTGCTTTAAACGTCGTTTTATTCTTTTATGTTATGTTAGTTATTGTTTACGATCGTGGATTATTTTACCCTTTGTTTCATTTTTCGGCTTTTATTTAAAGTGCTGTGAGAGTTTGGACTCGAAATGAAAAGATTTTTGAAATGATTTATTTCGTTTGGTTTTTTGGTTTTGGGAGAAATAAGTCACATGAGCTGCGATTGATCACGTCAGCTTTGAGTAGCTTAGAAATGTCACTGCAGGTCATCGTGAGCCAGTAGCATTCGCAACCTTGTGAAGTTTTGGTCCATGTAAAACCTTTTGCTAACATTTTAACAAATCTCAGTAGGAGGGCAAACAACAGCTGCTTGGAGATTTGCGGGACATAAGGTCAGGCGCGTCTCCCCGGCCCGGAGAGGAACACGGATACTCCATCAATTCAAATGCGGTTAGGGAGGTGCCGCGCTGCTAGAGCTCCCGTTCTCTCCACATTTCACCTTAGTTTCAGAGCTTGTCAGACATGCAACCCGTGTGCGATGCTGATGACAAGCCGGCGTTCAGGAGCTCTCCGGTCGCATCGGTGGCATTTGCAGACTCGCAGCACTGTACTGTTTGTACATGGCTTCTGTTAATTTGCAGTGCACTCATAAATATTAGCTTATTGTGCTGTCACATGTCATTAACGAGTCGTGATTGTGAATATTAACGACGTCGGGTTTTGATCAGGAGTCTCTGGGAAGCACCGCTGACTCGGCTTGTTATCGAGGATGTGTGGTGTGAAGTTAAGCGATTGTATTGATTGTATTAATTGCGGTGTTTTTTTTTTACAGCCGTGTCGATTAGCATTGACGTCTTTGAGTGCTATATGGCTGGGGGAGTTAAAAAGATGCAGTGGCAGGCGTTTATTGTATGTGGGTCATGTCCTCTTTACACCCTCTAGGGAAATAGTAATGTCAGAACAGCAGATGTGGTTAAAAAAAAACTGGAGGGGAAAAAAAAAGAGAGACCAGGGATTCAGCAATATAATCTTCTTTTTCAGAAAAGCTGCAAATACAGCTACGATTATGTACGAGTACGTAACACTGATACAGAAATGAGTGAAGAGCACTTATACTGGGTAAGAGCTGTTCATTTCACTCACCTAGCGTCGTCTGTAGATGTTTTTTCTCGCCTAGCTAGTGTTAGCTGCTGCTGATGAACTTTCTCGTGCTGAGTTTTGTGTTTAAGACATAAAACTTATCACTTGTATTGTACGAAAACGCTGTAGTTCCTCCGCTTGATATTTTTACAGAGCACAATTTGCAGACTGCTTTGCTTTGTTTGCGTCATGAATCATAAAGAAAATCAAATCAAAAAATCAAAAATCTCTCATTTAGATAAATATGCAGACCCTTTAATCAGCAACTTTGGTGCCAATTACAACTTTGAGAAAAAAAAAGAAAAATAATATCATTTTTTAAAAAGATATAAAAGACTATTTGTGTTTATTTAAAAAATATTTCTTGGGCGTGTCATAAATTTTTGGGGTGTACTTATATTTTTGAGAGACATATAAAAATAAACGTAAAAATATGTATATATATATACATATAATTTTTTTTAAGTAGTTCTAATGATGATGGGTTTTTTTAGAGCACAAATAAATATTTTTTCCATTTTATTTTGAGCAGAAAATGTCAGTTATTGTGTGTGATTTTTTTTTTATACAGTAATTTTTGCTGATTTTTAAGGAGGATGCCAATAACACTGGGAGTATTTGTATAAATATATAAAATACTTAAATAGATTTGTTTGTTTTATTCCCAAATTCATGAATAATTCATGAGCGCCTCTTGGTTAATTAAATCCCAAAGTGACGGTTGCGTCCCAATCCACACATTATGCGGTAAACAGCAACGACATCGCTGACGGAGTGTTCTGCGTACTCTTTAATCCGGTAAATCCAAACAGTGAACACCTTAATGTCGAGCGAACTAATCATGACCTCCGATACATTAACCGTCAGCTAGCTAGTGACCTACAGTAACAAAATCGTAACGCGAAGAATGATACTGCTTTTAGTGACCAGAGGCTTCAGCCACGCCCTCTTGTTTTCTATTGGCTCACAGTTTATTTCCCAAGGTTTATGACTTCACAGATCAAAGTTCACCTAGATAGCATCTTTGCGATGTGAAAGCATCCGCGAAAAGAAGCGAACTGTCTTTTGCCTGCTGCGTTCTTTCCCTTTTTATTTGTGTTTAGTCTGATGCTGTCTCCCATGTCGCCATGGCAACAGGACAAACATAGTAAATGTTTTGGCTAAACGGTAGATTATTGGCACTTCTGTAAAGCAGTAAAGCAGGACGCAGGGTCGCGTTAATATTTAATAAAGCCTCAACCTACACACAAATCAAAGCTCTTGATGTTCAGCTCAGCATTTGGAATCCTCTGTAGAGCAAATGTCACGACCCCGGTGCAATACGGCATGTATCTTAAACATCATTTCACACAAAACTGCTGTCAGTGAATCCCGATATGACAAACGATTAGCGATTATTGGAATTAAGTCAGCGCAGGAGGACGCCGTGTTTCTGTACAGCTCACAGTCTTCATTATCACCGACTGCAGGTGTTCTTAAAGCCTTAATTAGTTAGAAATTACGTTTTACATAATGACATCTTATAAATATTTCACATTTTTGATCTTGGATGTAGTATCCTTTCTTCCCTGATGCGACTGAAATACCACACACTGACGTAAATTCGCTTCGCTAAATTCGCACGTGTATGAGGTGTGGTAAACAGAGGCTAACATTAGCTACCTGCTATTGAGCTAGCATGCACCGAGACCAAGAAGTTTGACGAAAAGTTCAAATTTTCTTTCTGACTCCGAAAACTTACGGTACCTCATTGTGTACTGTGCTGTAATTTTATTTTTAACCCTTTGAAAGTGTGATTTTTTTTTTTTTTCGGAAGATTTTGTAATTCTGTCGTTTTACTTACACTTCAGTTATTTTGAAGATTTTTATGTAAGGGATAAATCATTCCGTGTCGTGCTGTTATGGGAAAACAATCAGCAATGGAGCTACTGTTACCAGCGGAAGCGTTTTATTTCTCTTACACTACATCAATTTACGAAAGATTACAATTTTTATTAATTAAAGAACGACACTATATGTTTACTGTCGTGAAATGTTCGCGAAAGAAGCTGGTTCCTGTTTTCACTCACGTTTGTTTATACGCGGCTCGTCATGTTACTGAAAATCCGTAAACCCCTCTGTCCTGAAGTTACAGCTTTACCTCTGACTGTTACAAAGTACTAACACTGGAGACTCCTTCCATAAATGTAAAAATAAATCGCAGAAAACTTCGCCATATCAATAATTACGTATATCTTCAAATCATGTGTTTATGGGGAGCGCCTGCCTGCGAATCAGCTGTTGCTATAGAAACGATAACGTATTAGAACGAATGCATTAATAATAAACCTGTGATTTGCTGCCGCACTACTGTCAGACCTGCTGTTACAGAGAATCAATCAACACCTTCTGACCAATCAGAATCCTTCCTTCTTGTCGAGTCTTGACACGACGTTTGTGTTTGCCGTGTGTTTTCAGACTCAGCAAGGGTCAAGCAGGCATCGACATCAAGAACGTGAGCGCCAGGTCTATCCTCACAGTGAGTAACGTCACCGAGGATCGCTATGGCAACTACACCTGTGTGGCTGTCAACAAGCTGGGAGCGGCCAACGCCAGCGTGCCTCTGATTCGTAAGTAACAAGCTAACGAGGCTAGCAAAGCCCTGTTTCCTGCTGTCTGGCTCTCATTCAGCTCAGGGTCGCTTTTTTTTTTTGTTCGCAAAACCCGGTTTGCGTACACTTTCATACTCACCGTCACTTGTGTGTATTGTGTATGGATGCGTGTGTATCAGGTAAGGAGGTGTTTTTGTGTGTGGTGAAATTTTGAGGTGCATTTTTCCTTTCTTTTTTTTTTTCTTTTTTTTTTCTTTTTTTTTTTTTTTTTTGATTAGGAGGTTTCAGATGTAACAGCGAAAGCGAGACAGCTGAGAAGGTGAACTCAGCCGGCTATGAGGAGATAGCTTTAAAGCAGGCAGATGGAAAGAGCCACTCGAGTCCCGTAGTTTTAAATGAAGCACATCAAAGAGACGAGCGAGCCGGAGAAAGCTTTCCCGTCCTACTGAAGACGCAGGGGCTGTGATGCGGGAAAAGCTCAAGAGAAAAAAAGGCCAAAAGGCTGCTTCTTCTCCTTCTCCTCCTCCTCCTCCTCCTCCTCCTTCTTCTTCTTCTTCTTCCTCGTCTCGTCTCGTCTCACCTCGTCCTCCCTCCTCTTCCCCCCGCTTTGTCTCCGAGCTGCTGTGCTACTCTTTATCATGAACGCTAATGAAAAGAAAAGCTATTGCACTGTTGTCCTAATGAGGAATGGCAAGCAATTCCTGCGCAACACACACTGCCACATTTGTGCAAATTACGAATCCGAGAGGCAGCCATCATTACCTCAGACTAAATTGGTGCTATAATATCAGTCAATAAGTATTGATGGAGCCGACATGGCCGCAGACTCGCGTTAATATTTAATACAGCCTCAGCCCAGACTCAGGGTTCGAGTGGAAATCAAAGCTCTGTGTGACATTTAGTGTTCCGGTGTAGGGCAAAGGTCATGACCCCGGTGTGATGTGACGTGTGTGTTAGACATCATTCCAAGCAAATCCTTTGTTGGAAAACTCAATACATGGTGATGTATTGAGGTTTCCACTCAGTTGACTGTGTTAAAGTCCTGCGTGTAACCAAGGGATGTTTTAGCTCCTATAGAAACTGTGGCCACACCCACTTTTGACCACTCCCACTAGCTGTTACCAAAACTTACCATGCACATTACTGACAACTCCCACCAGCTCTTTGACCACGCCCACTCTGACTGTTTAACTATTGAAACTGGTCAGGCTGACTGTTGGTTGCTCCAACCAGGTCCTACAGAAACTGTGACCACACCCATTAATAACCACTCCCACCAGCTCTTACAGAAACTGTGACCACACCCAGGATTGACCACTCCCACCAGCTCTTACAGAAACTGTGACCACACCCATTAATAACCACTCCCACCAGCTCTTACAGAAACTGTGACCACACCCA
>CM074975.1:1958043-1969348 GCA_037576825.1 Pangasius krempfi | reverse complement strand
GGAATTGCGTGATGCAATCATGCAGTCAACATGGACCAGAATCTCAAAGGAACGTTTCCAACATCTTGTGGAATCCACGTCGTGAAGAACTGAGACTGTTTCGAGAGCAAAGGGAGGCCTTACCCAGTGTTAGTATAGTGCTCCTAATAAACTGTTCAGTATTTTCATGTAGGTTTTTGTCAGTTGTCATGATTTTCTAATGAACTCAGCAAAGTGTCATAACAACCTTATGTCAACAAACAAAAATACATAACCTGACACAGGTGACATGTCGAAAGCAGATGTTGATCAGATGACAGCCTTTATATATCTTCACGTAGGTTTATAAGTTATTAAGATGTTCTGATGAAATGGGCTCCTAAAATAGTGACGATCATAACACCGTCATTACAGTGACTTAACATGGCGTAGGTTTTTCTGAAGATATTACATGTAGTAAAACCTCACGTAGCAAGCTATGTCACATCATTACCATTATGGGACTGATATACCAGTGCATAGCGCTACAAAGTCAGCTGTTATGACGTTGTAATATAAGTGTAATAACACAACCTTGACTCACTCGACTTATGTCAGATTGACATTGCAATTAAGAATAGCAGCGAGACTTTATAATGGTTATACGTGTATCAGTTGTCCTAAAGGGCATATGTAGGTGTTGTGTAGCTCTATGACCTTGAGTGAAGTGGTCTCATTATCTGAAATTCTGTTTCATATGCAACGCTCGTGTCATAGTGCAGTAGTTATTTATGGTATATTCCACCCTGGAGGGTTTGGGCAAAGAAATCTCTAGACATGGCATAATTATCCAGAGTGGCCTGCATGTTTTAGTGAATAATCATGACTATTTAATTATAAAGAGCTCATCAGCTCTTTTTCTTCTTTTTGCATAACTGATAATTATTTACTGATGAGGCATACATCTGTTTTCGATTAGCGGGATGCCTCGTTTCTCTCTGATCTCAAGCATTTTTTTTTTAAATAAATGCTGGTTATAGTTTACGTTCGTTTTAGAAATGATAAAGAAATTAGGAGATTTCATGGACATCCTTCTTTCAAAGTATGCGTCACTGTCGGCTTTTAGCTTTTTAACTTCTGATTTTCAATACTTTTGGTCTTTTAGATTTCTTTTTCATCTGTTTTATGTATATTATTACTTTTATTTCTTTTTTCTGTTTGAATAATGTTGTCTTTTTAGTATTTTTATTTATTTAAATTATTATTTAAATCCTTTTTTGCAGTATTATTAATAATAATAATAATAATAATAATAATAATAATAATAATAATAATAATAATAATAAAAAAATAAAAAATAATAACAATAATAATAATTTTTACTAGTGTAAAAAAATTAAATTTATTTTATCTTTTTTATTTATTATTATTATTATTATTGTTGTTGTTTTTATGTATTTACTAGTTCAGGCCTTTTGTTTGCTTTTTTATGTATTATTATTAATCTTGCTTTGTTTTTATCTTTACCTTTATAGTAGTGCAGTCTTTTTATTTTTATCTTTTTTATCTATTATTATTTTCGCTCGTGTTGTTGTTTTCCTTTTTTTTTTAACTGGTGCAGCCTTTTTTTTAACTTTACCTTTATCTTATTCTTTCATTTGTTTCTTTAACTAATTTTGCCTTTTTATTCTTCATTTGTTCTTTTTTTTTTTTGTTATTTGATTCAGGGTTTTTTTTTCTCCAACCTTTTTTTTCAACAAGCGCTTGCACGTTCGCCTTTATATTTGATCTTTTTTATGTGTTATTCTTGTTTTTGTAAGTTTGTAAAGACTTTTTTTTATCTTTTTTTTTTGTACATTATTTGCTTCATTTGTTCTTTTCTTTACTAGTGTACGTACGTTATTTTTTTTAACTTTATCTTTTCTGTGTATTGTTCTCATCCCTTTTATTACTTTTTTTTTTTTAATTTCATTTGGTATATAATTGAAATGAAAAATGAAAAAACTAAAATAATAATCATCTTCAGCAAGAACACTGCATTTTGTCGCGTTCTAATTGTGGCCTCATTCCTCCTATTCTTCACACTTCCAAATGAGCTTAGTTACAGGCCTTAATCACATTTAAGTGCAATGCTTTGGCTTTGATATTCCGTCCCACTGTGTCTCATTCACCATCTCGATGAGCTATTAGCTGGATGTTATTAACCTGACATTGCTTTCCGTGCCTCTTGATAGTATATTTGGCTAACAGTACGGGTGATTAACCAGATACCAGTGCTGTAGCTGGCCAAATGAAGGAAGAGCTTGTGTTCAGACTCACCTGACAGACCGGATGGAGCAGTGTCCTTTGTGAGCCGTGTGAATATAAAACCTCTTTTGCAGATTTCAAACATATGGTGGCACATATGCCGGGCGTACGTGGCGCATGAATACTGATTATCATTGCAAATCCACGGCCTTTTAGACCAAAGAGAGAGAGATAGAAAGAGAGAGAGAGACAGAGAGAGAGAGAGAGAGAGAGAGAGAGATTGCCCATGGACATGTGCTCATTTTGAATAAAAATGGGATCATAATTAGGTTGTTTGTTTCTAATATTCTTTACAAGAGGACGGACAGTATGCGATAGTCCGTCTCTCCTGTACGTTCGTTTGTTTCACTCGTTTTTTTTTTTTCACCTTGACTTTGATTACTCCTGTGGCGTTGGTTAGAGGGCAAAGCATTAACATGCTGATGTGCATACCATTCACATTTACTCAATAAGACACAGAATCACATTACCACTGCTGAAAAACAACACAATATGCTGCTCTGATATTGCAATAAGCAAATGTTTATGAGTGGATATAAAGAGACAGCGATTCTCTTTCGTCGGTTTAATGGACGCAGGCAGCCATATGATCACGAGCACGGAGAAGATGTTCTGCTATTACATTTAGCTTAGCCTGGGCGAGTCTTATACCCCGTGGGTGCTGGTCGTCTTCGGCTCTTATCGTGTGGAGAAACTGCTCCATCTCAGAAACTTAAATCTGCTTTGTCCTGTGTAATATAGTTTTATTTCTTTTTCAGTCTCAAACTCATTCATATTTGAAATACATTTTTGACTGATTGATTTTTTTTTTCTCGTCCTCTGTGAATATACATTTCCTTTTATTGATAAAGTATTAACATTTTATTCGGACACATCCATAAGCGTAAAGTCAAGCTGCAACATTAAGTTCTTAAAACTCTGACTAATCATAAAATAAAAAAAAATAATCATCACCTAGGCGGTGTGATGAAGTAGACTCACCCTTACCGCCCTGAAGCTGATTATTTACATATAACAGCATGTCCTGAAGTGCTGAATTACTCTTATACCACAGCTTTTTGCCATTTATGCAGTGCTTATGAAGGTTTTATGAAGGCCCAATGTAGTGTGTAAAATTTAGTCTTATGACTCAAGTTTTCTAAGTAAACAGGTACCCACAAATAGACTTGTCTTTCATATAAAGACAAGCCACACTGCTTTATTAAAGATTTATGCAGTGCCTATGAATGTGTTATGAAGGCCCAAAGTAGTGTGTAAAATTCGGTCTTATGATCCAGGGTTTAAGTAAAGTGGTACCCTCAGATAAATGACTCACAGATGCCAATTCTCTGTTTTCATTCATATAAAGACAAGCCACATTGCTTTATGAAGGACTTATTCAGTGCTTATGAAGGCCCAGTGTAGTGTGTAAAAGTTAGTGTAATAATCCAGGTTTTTCGTAGTAGAGTGGTACCCTTGAGCAGACGACCCATAATGATGATCTGAGCCTCTTCTTTCGTGTTTCTTGTAAAGACAAGCCAAATTGCTTTACAAAAGATTTATGCAGTGCTTATGAATGTGTTATGAAGGCACAATGTACTGTGTAAATTTCAGTTTATGGTCCAGGGTTTAAGGAAGGTGTTTGCTTGAGCAGATGACCCATAATGATGTCATTTAGTGCCTTTTCTCTCATCTTTCATATAAAGCCAGTTCAAATTGCTTTACAAAGTTTTATTCAGTGCTTATGAATGTGTTATAAAGACCCAATGTACTGTGTAAAATTCATTGTTATGATCCAAGTACAACTGTACCCTCAAGCAGAGTGGCCTTAATACTAATAGATCCTGCTTCTTTTGTCTTTCATATAAAGGAAAGCCAAATTGCTTTATAACACATTCATGCACTGCTTGTGAATGTGGTATGAAGGCTCAATATGCTGTGGAAAATTCAGTCTTTAGATTCAGGGTTTAAGTAAAGTGGTTCCCCCGAGCAGACGCCCCATAATGATCGTCAGTGCTCCTTCTTTAATCGTTCTTATTAATACAAGTCATATTACTTAATAAAAGATTTATATATTCCTTATGAATGTGTTATGAAGGCATCCAGATTTTAAGTAAAGTGGCACCCTCAAATAGCAGACTATTAGCGTAATGCTAATAGATGGCAATTCTCTGAATTCTTTCATATAAAGACAAGCCACATGGCTTTATAAAAGATGCTTATGATGCAGTGCTTATGAATGTGTTATGAAGCCCCAATGTACTGTGTATAACCAAAATATCTACACAGGCCTGTGGAGGTGTGCTTTAATCACATTTATTCCAGACATCTTACTCTCACTATGCTAAAGAAACCTGGCTGTTATAAGCAGCGCCATCACAGCGGTGATGACTAGCTAATCATTTCAGAATTCAGAATTTAACAGCTGGTTTATTCCGTCTAAACGTTCAAATTGGTTCATTTAAAATTACTAATGTGCACCTTTCAAATGTCTTTATTTTCTGGAACATTCTTCTCCGTTATGAGCTTTGTGGTCTTAAAGCTATTCGCAGAAATCTGCCTCACTCACTCTCTCTCTCTCTCTCTCTCTCTCTCTTTCTCTCTCTATCTCTGGGTGAATGGACCATTCAGGGCTCGGGGGGTCTATCAGGCCGTAATCCTGTTAGCAGTTTTTTTTCCACGTGTGCTTATCGGATTTATCACGTATGAGGGAGGGAAGAATCAAGAGAAGAAAGCCCCTTGTATACCTAGCCGACCTTCGTTTTTTCCTGCATGCTGTAGGGAGAAAAAAATAATAAAACCAGCCTCGTTTCTGGTTGTGGGCGATAAGCCAATGGCGTTTTGTATATTATACTCGACCTCTAGATTGTACACAGGTATAAAGTTGAACATCGAGGCTCACGGTGTTGCTGCTCAACCGGAGGCTGCTGTGCGCTTTTGTTGAAGACATCCCCAATCTAAATGATTCTGTGTTTACATGCGTCCAGGAATAGCTCAGAAATCAATAGCGTGCCTTGCTCTGCATGCTGATTCCTCCAGTATAGATCCAAGGTTCCGATACTCGCTAAAGCTGAACGTTACACAACACTCGGAAAACTCGGTTTCCTCCAAGACGTACACATTAAAAAAGCTAACTTGTTACTACGGGCCAGCGTGTGAACTCTCTCATCTCATCATATGGGCTAATATCCTCTACAAGTATGATGTATGAATATGTCGTCCATTAGCTGTGAATTAGAGGAACTGAATGTGTGAGTTAGCAGGCTTGTGCGTGTACCTTTTGTTACTCTTTCTCATTTTTTTTCCCACACCATAATATTTGTGGCATATATTTCTTCCTTGTGTCGACTCAGGAGGTTCTTCCTCACCACCGTCAGCTAGTTCGTTAGGGATCTAAATCCAGTTTCACACCAATTTTCAGGTGTGGCATAGCAAACAGACATTTGTTAATATATTAGCCAATAGCAACTAGCAGAGCCACTGTTAGTGATCCTTAATTGTGGTTACGGAGAGACGTTATCTGGAAAATTAGCTGAGAAAAGATAGCGCTTGACATGGTGACTGGATTACATAATTTGGTTGGTAAAGGTGTAAGCAGGAAATAGTTGTCTGTGCGTGTGTGTGTGTATCAGTCCTGACGTTCTGTGAATGTGTTCAACAGTAAAAATTTCATGACTTTAAACCTGTCTTGACCTGAAGACATTCCGAGGAGAGAGTTTAACCAGCATTACCTTTCTATTAAATAAGCTAGCTCATCGTGCAATGATGGGCGCTCACTGAGATAATTTAGCTAAATTTAAATAGGTGGATAGCTACTTACATTCTTTCAATGTCGATAAGGGACATTTCTCCACCAAATCACCAAATTATCACTTCCTGTTTGTAAAGTACAGCATATAAAGCTCACGGACACTAGGCCAGGCGCGAAGCCTTGCCAATTGATCTCCTTTCATGTGAGTTCTGAGGTGTCTTATCTCTAGCTGTTATTCTGGACCTGTTTCTGGTTTTCTCGTGTTTGGATTAGCCCTAATTCTGGTAATACCTTACCTTTGTTTATTTAGACCCTTGCCTGTGATAGTCTATGGTTTAGATTTGTCCCTGGGATTTGTTTATTGTGTGCTTTCTCCGTGTATGACCTTGGGCTGTTTTGGATTTGAGTCTGGATTTTCACCTTTGTACTATTAACCCTCTTGCACATGGATCCCTCCGAATCCAACTCTAAGTAATATATGTATTATAGCTAGCTGGCTAGCACATAGTGTAACACTACTTCTAGGAGACACTGGTGGATAGATACTTAATCTCCTTACTATGCGCCTTTCCCTCTTAGTTTAACTAGCTACTGAATAATAAGATTTAAGATAAAAAACTTAATTACCTTTATTGTGCTTAGTTTGTCTTCGCTAACAGCACATTTATGAAGCTTTGAGACGTATAAGGATCCATTCCATAAGCTATCCATTCTGATTTATTTAGCCAACACTTTTTAAAATGCTTAAAGATGCAGAACGTGCTTCATAATAGTGTTATAAGATGGACATAAAATTGCTGTTGTTTGAGGTTCTCAGAAGCTATACATTACATTGGAATGATGCTTCAGTTACATTTTTTAAATAAAAAAATTTCCAGGGTCTTATATGACGAAAGGTTACAGTGATATACAGTGTTTTAAGCTACCTAAATAAATGTAGCTAAACATTATCTAACGAAATTAGCTAGCTAGTCACTTAGCTAACAGTAACTTGGATTACATGGTCAGCAACAGATGCTCCGCCCACAGGATAAGGAGTGGGTGATATCTTGTGTACACTTTTCTGGCCACAAGCTTCAGAATCTTATCCACACTTCCGAGGGCCAGTTTCAAGTGGGAAAACAACAAAGTTTTGAACAAGGACAGAATGAGTTTTGTGTGAAGAACTTAGTGGTGAGTAAACGAGATTTTCTGACAAATGGCTACTGAAAAAGATCTAGGATTGGTTGTCTACCATGTAAGCCTTTTTTTTCTTGGCCACATTTATCTGAGGATTAGGGTTTGGCTTGTAAGACTATTTGGAGAAAAATGAGACTGCAGGAAAGCTATGTGATCTGAGATAGGTCATCTGCCTTTTAAAATCTTACCAGAAGTTCTAGTGAAGCTTGAGATCTGGCTTGCGAGATTACTTGGATAGTGTCCTCGAGAATGATGGTGTCAGGACCCACCCGCTCGTCCGGAGGGAACCACCCTGACCACCAAAGCAGCGCAGCTTTTCCTGCAGAAAATACCCAAACTGAAGCGCATGCATTTTTCATGACCTCAAGCCTCCCATCCAGCCCTGAAATCTTCCGTTGCAGATTACTCTTTAGCCTCGAGCGCTGTGTATCCTCCGACGTGTCGTGTATTGCTACAGACAGGAAATAGCAAAGTCTCATTCAACTCTCCAATCCCCAGATTCTACCCAGTGCTCCTTCTCCTCCAGTCCTACGCTGTATCATCAGCACCTCTCCTACATCCCACGTCCACTCGAGCATCTCTCTCACTCCATGGCTCGTTCTCTGCACTGTCCGTTAAACACCATGCAGAGCTTCCCCTCAACCCTGAGTGTGAATATCGTTCCCAATCCCAATCACCGTTCCTTTGTTTGGGCCTGGGGGGCCTCCAGATCCCACTGCGCTATAATAGAGACTAAAATGTTTTGTACGTTGCACCTGCATCAAAAAATATCCAGCCAGTACAGATATCATCATCATGCTTGCTTTTTTTTTTTTTTTTTTTTCCCTGCAGAAGCTCATTGCTGAAAACATGCCAGAACCATGTGCAAGGACTCAGGAAGCATCAAGACCATTTTTACCCGAGTATGAGTGTGAATACTGATACGGAAATGACTAATCTACTTAGGGACTGCATGACAGAGCATGTTTATTTTTTCATAAAAAGCATCAGCGAATTGATTTTAAATGATGTGCATTAGCTAGGTCCATTAGTTAGCTTGGATCGAGTAGGGTTGTAGTAAAGTAAAGTTTTGTTTCACTTTAGGAAAACATAAGTAAAGTACGTTTTTGTTTTCATTGCGTCTGATGACCAATAGAGGCTGATCGTCAAGAACAACATACTGGCGAAGAGCCCTTATTTTTCACTCGCCTAGCATCTGTTTTTCACTCACATAGCATTTCCCCCCCCTTGTCTAGCCAGTGTTTACAGCTAGCAATGAACGTACTTGTACTGAGATTCATGTTACTTGTTTTGTAGTTCCTCCTCTTGATATTTTCACAGAGCATAGTTTTCACTTGCCATCATTAATCGTCAAATACTTCCAGGTCGCTATCATTTCATGTCATCTGTCATCTCAATGAGCGCAGTATTGGACACTATATTGGTGCATCCCTAGTTAGGACCATCTCTTGCAAATCTTCAATGAGATGTTGCCTGGCTTTGCTCATTGTTTTGACAGGGTCCCGTCTTGTCATTCTCTTATCCGTTAACTCCCTCCTCCCTCCTCTCATCTGCACTCTTGATCTCGCCAACGCTTTTATCTTGTCAGTCCCAATTCAGTCCCATTTCCAGCATTACCTTTCCCCACTTCATATATAACCATACATAATTATGTATATTACCCGAGTACATGATCAAAGCAACCGGATCAGCCTTGTACTCTCTCTCTAATGTTTTTTAACACTCTTTTTTTTTTTTTTCTTTTCTCTGCTATCCGGATACAGCAGTACAGTGTATGAATGCAAATGATAGCCGGCGAATTTAAAATGCAAATGAGATTGCCTTTAAATGGTTTCTGCAAAGAGGGAATATCGTTAGCGAGTTGGTTTGCAGCACTGTTTCATATGGATGAGGTGAAATGGTGTAGCTACTTCGTGAAGAAGGAAAAGTCATGGCTGGAAGGGGAGTTCAGATCTCTCATAATGTTTATCATTTTCAGCCGACGGAGTTCAGAGTAATGGAGATGACTCTGATCAGACTATAGAAGCTGATAGTGCTGACTAACGCGCTCGATCGCGACGTGATGATGTGCGGGATCATAAATCCTCGCGCGAATGATAGCTGTGTAGCTTTGGAAATGTATTCCAGTGTCACTGACCTGAGCTTTTTGTTTCCCAGAGAAAGTAAGCCATTGATGTGGGCTTCAATCACGGATCCATCCATTGACGTTTGTATCAGGGCGATTTGTTGCTCAGCTACTTGGATGAAGATCTCACGTTTTAAAAAAGATTTTTACTGGCACAAGTGGTCACTAGGAAATTAGATTAGACTTTCAGGTTGCCATGCCAGCCAGGTTTTTGTTGTCTCTGGGTGGGTTTCATTTGCTGCCAGCTTTGGTAGTTTCAACATATTTACAGACGATGTTCAGAGGATTGGATTCTCAGCAGTGCTTCATAACAAGGAACCGTTCAATCCGCCATGAGTGAGTGCAAAAGTTTGCATTCCCTTGAACAAAATTAAGTGTCATAGCGACAAGATGTTTAGCGTGTTGGGTTTCCTAGATCGTTTCACCTTTTATTATTAAAAGAGTGCAACAATCAGAAGTTTGCGTCTTTCTTTTTTTTTGAAAAAAAAAATATCCTCCAATAACTTGCATGTCCAAACTTTGCCTTTATAACTGTGTCCGGCTTCCTTTATTTAATCTGAACAGCTATTAGATGCCCTCAGAAGTCATTTTACCAATATTACCTCGGCCAGATATCACAGACTGCCTTCAGATCAGGTCCAGAACCTGATGGGGCAATGAAAAAAACTGTTGATTTTTCTCCCTTAGATTTGCTGTCTTTTTGCAGATTACATCCACATTTCACTGGTAACATAATCTTGGATCATGGCTGCAATCTATTGCACTCGACTGTCTAGTATAGGGTTGTCGTGGTAACTGTAAAACTGTTGGTTATGTAAACGGGTTCTCTATTATTTCCATTTTATTTTAATTAATAGAGAATTTTGGGTTGCATTAGAATATATTATACAGAGTGCCTTGGTCAGAAGGTGTCGATTAATTTGTGCTTGTTTTAATATAATATCGTTTCTATAGTAACAGGTCATACACAGGGACGTGCCCTGAGGATGAGTGGATGCTCCACATAAATGGATTTACAAAAAACGTGTGTAATCGTTGATACGGTGAGGTTTGCTTTAAGTAAGGAGACATTTATGGAAGGAGTCTCCAGTGTCAGTGCTTTGTAACAAGTCCGAGGTAAAGCTAACGTCTTCAAGACAACGGCAGTTTGCGTCTGTCCACCCCGTCATTGATTATTTTCCTGTAACAGCTCAGCCTGTCATGTTTTATTCCTTACATCGTCTTAAAAAAGAATAAACAGTCCGTTAAATCTGAGGGAATTTACATACTTGGCAAATGTTGAAAACGAGATGAGACAAATCTCACGAAAAGGTATTTTATCAGAATAACATCACGCTCGCTGTTTTGTTATGATTGCTGTGAACCATACTTAAAAAAAAAAAATTTTAAATGTGCAATCAGCGGCCTACGAGTAAATGAGAACCACAAGGCAAAAGTTGTGTCAATATTTATGAGAGGAAAGTAATTTGTATTCAGATTTCAGTTATGCCGGTACTTAAGTTGATTTTCTGCACACGCACTCACCTTTAAACCTGAAAAACAAATCAGGGATAGAAAATGCAGACTGATATAACATTAAAGCAACTTAAAAATGGAAAAAAAAGACTAATATGATGATATATGAGAATGATGAATGAGAAGATGAAGCACTGAAATAAATCTAATAGGAGTCTAGTATGTGGCCAGTATATCGCTGCATGTATTGTCCTGGTTGTAATTATCACAAATCACTGTAAATGTGGTTTAATTTAACGAAATGCCATCCAGATCCAGATTTATTATTCAGCAGCGCAGAAACTAGCACTCGATCAAGCACATCCTGTTATTTTTCTTTATATATACACTCACCGAGCAGTTTATTAGGAGCACTATACTAACACTGGGTAAGGCCTCCCTTTGCTCTCGAAACAGTCTCAGTTCTTCACGGCATGGATTCCACAAGATGTTGGAAACGTTCCTTTGAGATTCTGGTCCATGTTGACTGCATGATTGCATCACGCAATTCC
>CM074975.1:1921335-1957943 GCA_037576825.1 Pangasius krempfi | reverse complement strand
GCTCGAACCAGACTGGCCATTCTCCGTTGAGCTCTCTCATCAACAAGACGTTTCTGTCCTCAGAACTGCCACTTACTCATATTTTTTTCTTTATTGCACCATTCTGAGTAAACTCTAGAGACTGTTGCGCCAAGCTGCCACTGTTGTGTTCTTCAGCAAGACCCTTTAATTGTCTCAACTGTAAGTGATTTTGGATAAAAGTGTCAGCTAAATGAGCAAGACTCACCTCTGAATAAGGCCCATAGTGCAAAAGCCTGGAGTATTTGTCACGATATGACTGCGAAAAATAAAATCAGGGATTATTTTCTGTGCAGTTAGTGTGATTACAAAACTTAAAAGCATGAAAGGTGTACTGCATTCTGCTGCTTTTGTTCCTTTCATGGCGCGACGCTGTAAGTGTTTACAAGGTTATGAGTCGCATAATTGGCCTACCGATTACAATACCACTACATAGATACAAAAAAAAGATGCAGTGGTCTTCTCTTTGAATCTCAGAAAGCAGGTATTAGCCTTTGTGCTGTCAGACTGGTCCGAGAAAATGGCTATGAGGTGGAAATCTGCAACAAATAAATGAAGAGAAAAACAGTTTTAGAAATGAAAGTATCCATTTGATAAGATACCATTATCAATTTTAACTACTAAGCTGCCTAAGAATACCTAGTGAGTCACCATTTAATTGTTAAATGTGCTGCGTTTCTGAAAGAAAAGTAGAAAAAAAAAGTCTCCTTTCTCTGCATTTACCACCCAGCAATTTGTTCTCACCTTGCATTTAATAAAAATATTCACGCTCGTTCTACCTTCCAGGTTTTGGCAGCTTGATTTTTGTCATTAGCCTGTACACTGGAGTGGAATATACACTCACTGGCAATGGAGCATGGCTGAGCTGCTTCTTATTCTGGCACCCAATTATCCCTGATCCCCATGAAGGAAAAGCGCTGCTCTTCTCCGGCCATGTGCTGACCTCCGCCACTCATCTGTCACTTCCTCTCCCTCTCTCGGTTTCAACGTCTCTCATCTAAACATCTGCTCCATCACCGCGACTCATCACGGGCTCGATTAAGACAAACATTAGTACAATTATTGTATTCTTTTTTTTTTTCCAATGAAGCATATTTTGTCGTTAATCCTACAGCTGATAATTAAAAACCGACAGGGTTGAAAAACATGGTTAGGAAAGATCATGACATTTCACAAATATCACCGTCGAAGGACCTGTGATTGTTTACACAAGTGTGATTATCATCGCGACTGAAGCTGAAGAATCCAGCTGCAGCCTCTCAGACGAAACGTAGTCATTTTTAAAATATTTTTATTTTTGAGTCTGTATTTGCTGTTTGGTTTTTTTTTGTTACGCGATATAGAAACCAAACACGTGAAACATGTGATGCTACTTAATGATAATACGCAGCACCTCCACCTGTTTTTTTATATCAACCCACAAGACCAAGTGCTTGTTTCCTCTTGGCTTTGTGAATTCACAGGTCAAAGTCAACATGAAGCAAAAGTAATGGCCACCAGCAGTAAGCGTGCGTCTTTAACTTCCCGCGTCCTTTCCCCTTCAGTGAGTTTGCTTTTCCGCTGGGTGAAGTTTATGTGTATTCATTCTGACTTTTCTGCGTTAGCTGAAAAAGAAGAAAAATGTCGATTTCGGGTGTCTCTTGTATCACTGTAGTAAGGGGGCAAAAAGCATAAAAGATGCAGTAAATTTTGGCACCTCTGTATTGTAAACACAGAAGAACTAATGTTAAACGTTTCCATCAATGTTCACTTTTTGAAATTCGTTTTGTTGAGTTAAATTTCATTTTGTATCATTCATAAACTGTCTGTTCTAGGTTTATTATTATCATTCAAACCTTATATACAGTTATAAGCGGCTGCAATCACGTCATATAGGAAGAAAGAGAGTTGCCATCTTTCAAGAGGGATTTTCTGATAGTCCTGTTTCTCAAACCAAACCCGGAAATGAGACACTATATGTATATCAGATTACAATGAATTAATCAATAAATGATATAAATTGTAAAGGCTGTTTTAGTTCTAGTTTTAGTTAAAGATGAGAAGGATACTTGCTAATACATAATGTAAACAGAGCTATATGCTCAGGCTAGCTACTGTTAGATAAAAGCTACCTAGCTAGCGCATTAAGGAAAGCTTAAAGTAATAGCTTTACTTCTGACTGCTACAAAGAGCTGACACTGGAGACTCCTTCCATAAATATTAATAAACATCTCCTTACAGAAACTTGCCCATATTAACGAATATATACGACGTTCTATAAGTTGGCATTTAATAGGTTTGTTGTTACGATATTCAAAACGGATTATAATTATGTTAGCCTTTCGATGTTTGTTAGCTAGCTAATGTTAGCTTAGTTAAAGAAATGCCAAAGTTTACGCTTAGGGGCTTCTTCCGTCCAGCCTGGAGCTTCGTGTTTGTTGTTTTGCAGCTGGACACCACTGGAGTAATCAAGTGTCTACTCTATATAGCTTCTTTAAGGCCTTCATTATATTTATGGATCTTTTTTTTCACTCTTTTTTCTCTGATCCGCCGCCAGTCATTGTCGTGTTCCCTCCGTCTTCTCACCAGGATGGATCTAATCGTCTCTTTAATCTCACCTCCTCCAGGGTCTCACCTCCTCTCTGCTGTAAATGATTTCAAATTAAGAGGCATGCCCTGCAGGACGCTCCCACAGGCGGAACATCTTCCAACGCCGAAGCTCCTCTGATGGCGTTCAGGTCTTTACAAAGCCACGTTGAGCTCCTCGTTTGCTCTCGGTGTGAGGGAGTGATGATTAAGGAAGATTGTGGCAGAGGGTGGAAGGGCGTGCACCTCGAGGCTCTGAACTTCTGAGCGCACGTTTTGAGAGTCCTGGTGGAATTAACAGTGGAAAACAATCAGCGAATGTTAATGCGTCTCGTCCTACACGCCGCAACAGGGAGGATGCTGTTTCGAGAAAAGAGGATTGCTTTCTTTTCATTTTGATATTATTTTATAAAACCATCACAGAATATTTGATAAAATTGTGACCTGGTAAAACAAAATTTTTTTAAAGAAAATTATATTTCTACACAGTTTCTCTGCTGATAAACTACTGAAGGCTCAAAGCGATCCTCTTAACAAGAACATATTCTGGCAGCTTTAGTGAATAATTGAATCCTCGCCCCGCCGCTACGGCTTTTAATCTCATCCTCTTTGAAAGTGCGATGTTGTAAGCAGATGAAAACTCTCTGCATGTGTTGCACAGGGATGTGGATCCTGAGAATCACCTCGATTTGGCTACTAGCTTCCTTTGTCCTCATACTTCCCTAACGCTTAGCATTATAATGGATAATTCTGGATTCGGATTGGTCAGAAGGTGTTGATTATTTTTCTATAACAGCAGCTCTGACATTAGCGCAGGATCATATTAATATTAACTCATTCTAATACGTTATCGTTTCTATAGTAACAGCTCATTCACAGGGACTCGTATAGTGGATTTAAAAAAAAAACCTGTGTAATTGTTGATATGGTGAAGTTTTTTTTGTAAGGAGATGTTTATGGAAGGAGTCTCCAGTGTCAGCACTTTGAGCTTTAATTACTTTAAGCTTTCTGACATCTTCAGGACAGGGGAGTTTACGCTTTATTACTTTCAAGAGAGAAAAGAAAGAGAGGCTGGGGAAGGAACGACTGTTTATAGCTGCTAAAACGTAAGTGAGAACAGGAACTAACTTGTTTCGCAGACGTTCGATTTTAACATTAAACGCAACTACAAACAGATAAAAAGTTCTTTGCATTGCATAAATTAGCCACATTTCAGCAGTATTCCTCAAAAATATTAGCTAGCTGTAAATGTTTTGCCTTAGACAAAACTAGCTAGCTATCGTCAGAGAAACTATAACAATAGCTAGCTAAAGGTAGAGAATTACTCGCAAACAAAACTAAAACTTACCTATATGAGCCATCCATATAGTAACAACCTTCACTGTGATATAGTTAAAACTGTGATGTTTACGGACATGTTACGTTATTATCCCACTGATATCGTTTACTTGTTACGGTGTTACGCAGCAGGTTTTCTCAAAATAACACAAAAATATGATGTCCTCGACATCTCCATCTGTGTGTGTGTGTGTGTGTGTGTGAGGCATTAAAAGTTTTTCTTCCAGAGATATATTTACTCCATCTGTCCTTTATTTCTATCAGTTGTACATGTCTGCCATGAGATTAGTTTTTGATAGTGTGTCCTTTGCTTTGTTTGTTGACATTTGGGTGATTGATGCGGGTTTATTCTGGGGATGAATAGCACGTCTCACCGCGAGCTCAGATGAAAGTCTCATTCACGTAGGTTTCTGTTGTTGTTGTTGTTGTTGTTGTTGTTCTTGTTGCCAGGAGAAGCTAGATTCATTTTAGCAGCAATCCACCGAAACATAGAGTTTGGCATTTTGGACTGATTTTTCATCTCCTGTGTATCTGACTTCCTGCTGAGATTTATTTACTGACCTAATTGTAGTTATGTAAGGAATAAAACACTCCGTGTCGTGCTGGTATAGGAAAATAATCCATGCCATTGTGGTGTAATGAATATGAGTTACTGTTAGCAACCTGAAGATGATTGTTTTCCTATAACAGCACATCCCACGGTGTTTTGTTTCTCTTATACCCCAGCAATTATAAGCCAACTACTGCTTTTTTTATTTATTAAAGAATGACACTTCATACATTTTATACATTTTAATTTTGTGGAAGCGCAAAAACGGTCATAACGCTTTTTTGCATTACTTTATTAGATTTAAAATACAGATGAGTTAAATTACCTTCGGTGAATTAAATTCTGTTAGTTGTTTTAAATTGTTAGTTGATTTAAACTATGTTAGTTGAGTTAAGCTATGTTAATTGGATTAGATTACATTAGTCACCTTGAACTCTGTTAGTTGAGTTAACCTACAATTAGCCGAGTTAACCTACATCAAACAAAGTAATTTACCTTAGTTGAGTTAAATTAGGTTAGTTGTATTAAATTACTTAATTGTACTAAATTTCTCATTTTTAAATTGTTAGTCGAGTTCGACTACATAAGTTGAGTTACATAATGTCAAATTAAACTATGTTAGTGTTGTAAAATTGTCACGTTAAATATTAGCCGAGATAAATTACATTAGTTAAGTTGAATTATGTTAGTTGAGTTAAATTATTTGAATCGAGTTAAATTGCATTAGTTGAGTTGAATTTTGTTAGCCGAGTCAAACTCCATTAGTCAAGTTAAACCACAATATTCAAGTTAAACTTCATAAGTCGAGTTAAATTACAGTTACATTTAAGTCAAATTATGTTAGTCGAGTCAAACTCCATTAGTCAAATTTAAACTACAATAATTAAATTAAACTATGTTAGTCGAGTTAAATTACAATTACGTTTAAGTCAAATTAAGTTAGTCGAGTCAAACACCGTTGGTCACATTTAAACTACAATAATTAAATTAAATTAAATTAGTTGAGTGAAATTACAGTAGTTGAGTAGAATTGCACTAGTTGAGTTAAATTTTGTTAGCCAAGTCAAACTCCATTAGTCAAGTTAAACCACAATATTCAAGTTAAACTTCATAAGTCGAGTTAAATTACAGTTACGTTTAAGTCAAATTATGTTAGTCGAGTCAAACTCCATTAGTCAAATTTAAACTACAATAATTAAATTAAACTACGTTAGTCAAATTAAATTACATTTAAGTCAAATTATGCTAGTCAAGTCAAACTCCATTAGTCAAGTTAAACTACGTTAGTCGAGTTTAATTAGGCCAGTTGAGTTAACTTTGTTTTTTGCTGCTTTTTATCCAAGTTAATTAGTTTTCCAGCCGACCAGAACACAGCACCATGCGGCACGCTGGAGTTTTTATTTACCCGGTGTGCTTGCTAATAAATTTATAAATGTGTCCACCCCTGATCAGGTTCAACTGAAAAAGAGAGAAATGATGTTGCGTAATGAGCTGTTTTCTGAGGACTGTTTCAGTAAAAGACGTTCATTAACATCTCTGCTCGGCCACTATCTAATTAAAAATCCAGCGTGGCACTGAAACACTGCGCAATTAAAAACATATCCACTTGCTTAACTCATCATTTAATACGATTGTGTATCCAAGGAGACCAGCAGCGTGACGAGTGCATGCTAACAGATTATCATCTTGCTTAAGTGGTGTGTTTCATTTGTTCTTTATATTTTACCACAGATCTAAAGTTCTGTGAAGTAATTACCGGGAAGTTTTCTTTGTTCATTTGAATGCATCTCTTGTTCTTTTACCTCTTCTTTCACTGATTTTTATGAACTTGACATATTTGAGTTGTGTATATTTTTGGCTCGGTTCATCTGAAATTCTTTCTGATGGCAGGGTGAAAGGATGGAGTCTAAGCGACGCTTCGGAGAGAAGATGTTATTTTGTTTTGACATGTTAATTAGCGGCTATGTGATGTAGCTAGATTGCAGAAATGCTAGTGAGAAGGGCACCGCTAATGAGGATGAGCGAGGCGAATAAAGCACGCAGCAGGACAGCAGGAGAGTTTCATCTTTTTGTGTTTAACGTAAAATAGGTTTGATGTAGTGAGGAAATTGAGTGTGAATAGGAAATGAATTAGATAAACGTGAATAATAGCAAATTTCAGAGAGCATTAAGCCTTTTGTCTGAACAAAAACATAAGAAATACTCTTTATTGTTATTTATTTGTTTGTTTGTGTGTTTAAAAAAAATTGAAAAAAGCTGAAAAGCTGAACAGATTAAAGATTTACTTTCATTTTTAAAAATTATAATAAAATGACTTTTTTACTGCATTTTCATTTTAAAAAAATGAAATTTCAAATGTCAGGAAGTATTTTTGGTAACACTTTGGAATTTTTTTTAAATAAAATTTGAATATATTCATGAACTTAATCATTAATATCTAACAGAAGAGAAATGAATTCATATTACTATGTTTCTTGCTGAAAAAGGTTCAGACTAGAACCTCCGTTTAGAAAGACTTTCCATTTCTTTTTTCAAGCCGATCTCTTCTGCGAAGGACATTCGAGGGGTTCATTTAGACCCCTTTCCAAAAGATTTCAAGTAGACATCCTATAAAAACATTCCTCTTAGAACCTCAGTGACGTAGCAAAGGTTCTACAAAGAACATTAGAGGGTTTCATTGAAAGCTCTTAAAAAAAATTTCGAGCAGAAATCAACAAATAAAAAACATTCCTCTCAGGACATTAGTGATATAGCAAAGGTTCCACGAAGAACATTAGAGGGTTTCATTAAGACCTCTTTTTAAAAACATTTTAGGTAGAACTAAAATAAAATCCTCTTAGAACCGTATTTATATAGAAAAGGTTCTGGAAGGAACAACAGAGCATTGCATTAAGACGTCTTTCAAAAAGATTTCAAGGAGACTTCGTTAAAAAAAACAATCCTCTTAGAACCTCAGTGATGTTCTACCGCAAGGCTACGATTTCAGACAATAAATAGGTTAAAGCTAGAGTTTGTCCCTCTTGGAGAATCAGTAGGGGTTCTGTGAAGAACCCTACAACAGCCACCGGGACTAGAATACCTTTATGAAATATTCCTTAGTAGTCAAAGAACGAAGATTAAGATCTCATTGAGATTTCTTATTTCAAACATTCCACCTAGAACCTAACAGATGTAGCAAAGTTTATGCAGAGAACCTTGGCTGAATAATATGCTTTAAAATAAAATTAATAGGTTAAATCTACAAACTCAAAATCAGTTTGTCCCTATGGTGGAATCCCTTAGAACCCTACAACAGAGGGTTTAATTATCAGGGGAACAATATGTTTCATAGTAGAACCCATTTAGAACCTAAGGACCCATACCTAGCTGAATTTGTATACATTCTTGGGAAAAAAGGGTAATTTTTTTTCCAAGGAACTATCAAAGGTACTATATAGAGCCCTACAACAGAGCTTTATAGGAAGAACCCTTTCTCAAAAGGTTCTAAGTAGAGCTCCTATGGAAATGCATTACTTTTAGAGACTTACTGATGCAGCAAGGGATCTACAAAGAACCTTAATTAAAAGCTACACTCTTAGAACCTTTAAACCCAATAACTGTTTAAGGTCGTAGCTTTAACCAATTCTCTATATAGAACCATACAAAACAAGGTTCACTGATAGAACTCTAAAAAAATAAAAAAGTTCAAAGTAGAACCTCTTTGGAAAGCATTCCACTCAGAACGTTCTCCTTAGAGCCTAAAGGCTTTTTTGTTCTTCTTAAAGGTTCTATCTATAACTCTACAACAGAGCATTTTTTCCTATAAGAGTGGCATCCAAGTAGAACCTCTCTAGAGAGCTAAGGACCCTTAAGTATCTAAAGAATCCTTAAAGAACCATTTAAAAAGGTTAAATCTAGAACTCTAAAGAGTTCTTAAGTCCCTCTAGAGGAACCATCAACAGAGAGAGCCTTACAACAGAGAGTCATATGAAGAACCCTTTCCAAAAGGTTCTATGTAGAGTTCCTCTAGAAATGCATTACTCATACTGATGAAACTTACTGATAAAGCAAGGGCTCTACAAAGAACATTGGTCATATTGTGTACTCTTAGAACCTTTAAACCAAATAATGTTTTAGGTTTGTAGCTTTAACTGTTTCTCTATAGAGAACCTTGCAAAACCAGGTTCAATGAGAGAACCCTTATCATAAAAAGCTCCATATAGGACCACTTAAAGTATTCCACTTTCTACTTAGAACCTTAAGGCTTCTTAAGACTTTGTCCTTCTTAAAGGTTCTGTTTTTTCTTAGAATGCCATTGAAGTAGAACCTCTCTAGAAAGCTAAAAACCCTAAACCATCCAGAGATAAGCTACTCAACAAATCACTGGTTCTGTAAATTTCAGTTCTCTATAAAAGAACCCCACTGGGTTCTGTAAAGCCATATTTACGTCCTTTAGAACTTTTTTTTTTTATCATTTAGAAGGTCCTTTTTATCATGTAGAAGTGCTTCCACCTAAAACTGCAACGTCAAAACAATAAGAACCCTGGCACACTCTTAGGAAAAGGGTTCTTTATGATTGAATTCTTCAAGTTAGAACCTTTTGCGAAAGGCACCGAAGGACCCTTTAAGGTGCTAGATGGAACCTGTTAACTTTACACATTAGTAGTCAAATGTGAATTTTTTCATCATTTTAATTCCTATCAGATATTTTTGGAGATTTGATCTGTTCTTCCTGAAGAGTTCCGTAGCCGATCGTTCTCTTTTTTCCCGCTTCAGGGCCTTTTGTAATTGCTTCTGAGACCTAATCCTCACTTTGGGAAATGGTTATTGTTTCAAATATAGCCTCCTCTGAAGATACTGCCAACAGCACTTTGTGGTATTATTGTTAATTCCTGCCGGTACTTGGAAGAGAACCCAAGCAGGAAGCTTTAATATTGTTGTCTATGAAGAGATGGGTTCTTGTCCTGGTGCATGATCTCCAAATTATTGCGCTAATAAAGCAGCGGGTTCTGCAGCCGTCCCGGATTGGAGTCAAAGCAGCTGTGTGGGAGCTATGACTATGAAATAACACGGAGGGGGAAAATGTCACTGTCGGCTCCCCGGAGAGCCCGGTTCTAAACAAAATCTAATCACATCAGCAGAACTCGGTTCATTATGAAATCCCCGTACTCTCAATACCTCCTGCACAGAACAGGGAGAACATAAAGGTGTAAAAGGGTTCCTGACCCAGAGCAGCAGGAACCCGACAGCATCAATATGGAACCGTGCTGATAGTACCAGGGTTCTGCTGATTATGCGGTTCTGTAAGTCCTGCGGAGACTGAAAGGAAGGAGCAGCAGGGGGAAAAAAGGATGGAGTGGATTTCCAGAGATTACATTTGAAGACTCGTTTTCTCTCTCTCTCTCTCTTTACTCTCTCTGTATCTGTGTGTGTGTGTGTGTGTGTGTGTGTGTGTGTGTGTGTGTGTGTGTGTGTGTGTGTGTACCCGCTCTGAAACTTCAGGAAACCGCCTGTAGAATGAAAATCCCATTTCTGTATTTTAACCCCGTCACCCACTGCTACACCACATTCAGCTTCCTTTACGAAAATACTAGCAGGAGAAATAGGTTCAATAGGAGAAATAGTTTCGGTTTCTCCCTGTCTGGAAACCCTTAAAGGTTCTAGGTAGAACCTGACAGTGCTCTCAAAGCACTCCACTTTGAACTTTGCTGATGCAGGGGCACTTAAAAAAAGCAATTCATCTAGAACCCTGGTGTGGTTTTTTGTTTTGTTTTGTTTTGCCCCATAAGCTTAAACCTTAGACTCTTAGTCAAAAGATACAAACTTAGAAAAATATTTAAGTGTAGAACCTTACAAAAATGAGTTCTAGGAAGAACCCTTGAAAAAAAACAACTTTAGATGGCATTCCACTTAGAACCGTTCTGATGAAACTTTCTTCAAAGAACCTTTGTCAAAGTATACACTTTAGGTTCATCTAAAACACTAAAGGGTTCTTCGGTTTCTCCCTCTCTGGGAACCCTTAAAGGTTCTAGTTAGAACCTGACAATGCTCCCAAAGCACTCCACTTTGAACTCTGAACTGTTTGTTTTGTTCCTTTGAGGAAACCCTTAAAGGTTAAACCTTAATGATGCAGCAAATGTTCTACAAAGACTCTTAGTCAAAAGGTAGAGAACCCTAGGTAGAACCCTAAAGGGTTCTTAGGTGTGTCCCTCATTCAGAACCCTTAAGGATCTCTTTAAAAGGCTTGTAGGTCCACCATTTTAGCAATCCACGGTTCCACGGAGAACCTTCCTTATAAAGGAGAAGGTTGTACAAATGGTACATTTCAGGTTGAAACTTCGAGAAGGTCAAGAACCCGGAGCGCCATTACGACAGTATTCATCACTTCCGGGGAAAAATGATAAAAAAATTTGATGACTCACCCTGTACTAATCTTGTGTTCATCCAATTGAATGCTCTCTAGAATGCTCTCTCTCGCTCCCCACCCCCAGGGGGCGTGTCTTGCTCTACAGTAGTGTCTCATCAGCAGTAAACATGGTTCATCTGCGTGTTTTTTTTCCTGTTCTCTTCCCACACGCTATTCCCGTTTCCATCCATCGCTCGGTGGCGAATAAGTGGGTGGAGTTTATTCGCTTTATCAAATCACGGCTCGTAACACATTTTATGGGGCGAGTGCTAGAATTCAGAGGGGTGCCATTACTATTGCACCGTGTTGTGAGGCACGGGACGGCGCTAGCGCACGGATTTAACAGTCCAATGACAAGTATTGAGAGTAGTCACACACACATGCAGACGTATACACACACACACACACACACACGCGCACACGTGTGCGCACACACACACACACACACACACACAAACACACACACAAACACACGTGTGCTTTATGAAAAAATGACATTAACCCTGCTGCACACGCCAGAGAGAGTGTTAGTATTCCGGGGATGAAGAGCAGCCTCTGAACACTGCATAAAATATGCAGGTTGGTGTTTGACGATGTCTCACTCCTGTGTGTGTGTGTGTGTGTGTGTGTGTGTGTGAGCTGCTCATCCTCAGGGCCCTGCACACGTTACTGAACACAAAATGTGACATAGCTGGAAAGCCAGGTTTTTAACCTCGTGATACAGAAATAATACATGACATGGCAGGTGAGAAAGTCACCTCAAAAACGCCGTGACGCGTAAGAAATAAAACCCTCTGCGTCGTGCTGTTATAGGAAAATAATCAGCGACTGAGTAGTGTGATGAAGCACGCCCTCTAACAGCACGTCCTGAAGCGTTTTATTCCGCTTATACCACCGCAATTTGCCAGCACTTACAGTTCGTTCTTTATTAATGAACAACACATCATACGTTTTATCTTACGTTTAAAGTCCCCGTTCTCATTTAAACAGTTGTTCCCTCCCCTGCCTCTCTTTTTCCTCTTGTCTTGAAGTTACTAACATCAATTATTTTCTCATTGAAAAAGGAAAACATGGAGAGTCCACTTCCAATTTAGGCTCCTTAATTTCTGTTCATGTGAAATATCAAATTTAGTGTTCTACATTTTTCTGAATCATTTAATTTTTTTTTCTATTTTTCCTTTTTTTTTTAAAATTTGAATCTGTTGCTTTGTATTTTATTCCTTAATTAAATTTGTTTTGTATTTTATTTAAAATTTGACACTTATCTAAGAGTGGGAATGAAATAAAAAATAACGCTATAAAATGAATAAATATGAAGAACATAAATGCAGACTGTTGCTTTAGCACTACATTGGAATAAGAATATATTCATTAAAAAAAAAAAAAAAAAGAAGTCCTTTTTATTCCCCCACAAATGCGCTCTCATTCATAGTCATATATCGATTATGCAGATTTTTTCCGAGTGAGTTGAGGCATGGATAAGAGTGAAGTGAAAGCATGCTGAGAACCTTCTGGATGTTCCATTCATAGCTAACTCCGCTAATTTAACCGCTCAGTCCAGCTCTCTCCAGCCCACTCAGTCCTGCCCTCTCTCTCCGGGGATGAAGGACGAAGACTCCTGTACGGAGATAGCCTCTTTGATAGCAGTGTTTACCGCGTCACACAGCGGATGTGTTTCATTTGCGATTTTCCGGTGCACATAATGAAATCTCAGGGCCCTTTACAGCTTTAATCAAACCTCTTCAGGCATGATTGTTTCTCAGGAATGGTGATGTATTAAAAAAAAAAAAATCCAGAATGTAATAAAGTTCAGTCAGTGGCAATTTGATTAGCATGAACATTCTGCGTTGCATGTGGAAGTAACATTTGTACGTAAGAGTTGAAATCCTATAAAATGTCCTGTGTTCATCCCAGGACTCGTAGCGTGAGCGTTCACGCTAGCAAGCGACAAAATCGACAGACGATCGTTGGTTGTCGATGTACGTGCGCGACGCGGAGCCGCAGTTTCAGAAGTGAGATTCATTGTCTGTCTTCAAATGAAGATCGAACACCTACATCTTCACTTATTTAACGCTTTCTATGAAGGTCACATCTATAATGAGCGTAGAGCGATGGTCATGTGATCGTGTGCTTTCCTGGAGAGCCTGTGTCATTACCTACATGGGAATCATCTGCACTTGTGTGGAAGTGAGGGATAACGCTTGATCACAATGACTGACACGTCACGTTATAACCATTAAAAAGAGCTCTTAATTAGCTTTGTAGCTACGGCACCTGAGAAAGAAGCTGCAGAAAACGGCCATTTTAGCCAACTTTGAAGCTCTATTTCTGGCTAAGAATGTTTTTTTTTTGGAAGAAAATTTGTATCAGTTTTGAAGAAAAATGTAAACATTTACAGATGTTGTAAAATGTTGTAGTATGTTGTAAAATTGTAAAGTTTTTCTAGCATGATTTCATAATATGGTATAATTCATTCAGAAAACGTGGGGCTTGGTTTCTGTAGTATTAGTGATATAATGTGTATAACAATGTGCATAATGCCTAATGAATGCGTTATAACATGATATGAATGTGGTTGTTATAAATATGACCTTCATAGAAAGTGTTATTATTTTATTTTAACTTGTGTTTGGTTTTCTTGCTGTACAAACTTCCCTGTAACAGAGTTGTATCTCGATGCGATTCTTAATCAGTGAACTAGCATGAGGTGTTTTTGACACTTTTTGACAGCTACCTCATGTCTTCTCAGGGAGTTTTTTTCCTTCACAGCTTTCGCCTCTGGTTTGTTCATTAGGGATCTAACTCTACATCCAGATTTCTGTAAAGCTGCTTTGTGACAGTGTGTATTTTTTTTTTTTTAATTCTTTGTTAATGATTAGCATGCAAGAATTCGCTCCATCGCCGCTATAGTGAACTTAACTCTCTGAAACTCTGTGGTCTTGGGCCGTCTAGTTCCAACAACATATAAAGTGTTATGAATCAGAGATGATGCATACCGAACAAAACTGCTTGAACTGATAGCAAATTTGTCTACAGAAATATTATCAAGTCAAGGCTAGTGCACAGTGTACACAGTGAAACGAAACAGCGTTCCTCCAGGATCATGGTGCTGCGTAAAACACTGTACATGAGACTACACAAACGAGTGCAAACAGCATAAGACAGTACAAGTGCTTTAAAGTCAACGAGTGCTTTGAACGTTTTCACATTTGTTAGTGCCGGTTCAAAAACTTCATTCACTACTTATTGCCTTTTTTTTTATGCTACAAAAGTGACAGTACAGTCACAGAAAAGGAGATAAAAAATTGCAGGTGTTATTCATGAGTCGGAGCCCTCCACTTCATAAAGTGCACTTAACACAATAATGACAGGGGCCTGCTCAGTGCTCAGGTTAAAATAAGGCTAAAATAGCAGCTTTCTTATTGTTTGTGCCAGTATGAAGTAGAGAACTGAGTCCCAGGGGAGGCTTTGTGTGTGCACCAATAGTCTGAAAGCAAATTTAAAAAGGTGTATTTGTCACAGGATTTGTGTTGAGGCTTGTGTGCCAGTTTGCCTCAGTTGAAGTAGGGTTGAGGTTTTAGTCCTGTTTAGCTAGAAGTGTTCTTTCCCCTCTGGAGGCAGTGCAGGGAACAATAGGCCTCTGATTGATGGTCAAGGACATTGAACTCTTCTCTGAGAACACTGGAGAACCAGGCTCCAGGGGGAAGAGATGCAGCCGGCCATCAGCAGGACAGATTACCTCCAAACGCAGACATCTTCACATCATTTTAAACGCAATCGTCAAGTAGAGCTGCATTCACTCGGGTAGATTTTTAACCATGTCGTATTGCTTTAAAGCTCAGTGAGAGACAGTGTGTCAGGCGTGAAGTTTACAGGGTTCCTTCAGAAAGAACAGATGATCCATTGTCATATGTGTGTGGCAGCCCGGGAAAGACTTCACGTGGAAAAGGAATGACTGTAGCTGAATTTTTTAGTGCTGTCCAAATATCTGGATTTGGATCTGGATTTGACATGGAAGTGGGCGGTCTGAATACAGGCAGGAAACAGGAAGTCTCTCTTTTTGGAGTCAGAAAAGAAGGTGTGTGCCTAAGGTCTGAAACACATTCCAAACGTCAGCAAATACATTAAAAGCATTAAAATACGTAAACTAATCAGAGGGTAACACGTGACAGGCGCACACACTTAGCTAAACAGACCAGTGATGAGTCGAGGGGTGGAGACTGATAACAAGGCAAGGCGAGTTTATGACAAGTGCTAAATCCTTTAGTCGTGCCTAAATAAATAAATAAGTCTGGTAAAATTTGAAGTACAGCTTTGAATTCTGCTTAAAGTATAAGTGCAAAAGTACAATAATAAGACACACATTTTAGTTACTGATGGTAAATTAGTGCCTCTTTCAGCAAGAAACCAAGGAACGACGGAAAACTTTAGCTAAGTCTAACTAATCTCTCAAATGTCTGAGCATGCAATCTAATGCTAAATGCTAGCTGTCATAATACACACTTCTGTGACAAATACAACATGTACGTAGCAGCAGGTAGATTGTAATGATGAGTATTAGGTCTCATTCTCACTGTCACATCTGTTAAAGTTTATGTTTGTTAGGAACATCTGACATCTCGGTCTAAGTGTGGAAAGGGCCAACTGATGGTACATCATCAAAAAAAACTTGAAATGGCAGGAATTTAGCTGTAAATGAGGTGGAAGGGGTTCAACATCAACACAAGCCAGGGTTCAATTCCGTGGAACACTGACGCAGCACTGAAGACCTAGTACAATTCCTGTGAAAAACAGACGTCAGTACAGTACCACGATGTCTCGCATAAAATACTGACCTATTTTAAACATTAGCGCAGTGAAGCAACCAAAGTCGGAGTAGAAGAACAGGAGAAATATCTGGAAATTGGAGGCATTCACATAGATATGTCTTTAGGACATGATGGGTAGTTTCCTGGATCCCCCCCGAAGGCTGATCACATGACCACGGAAATGTCAGAATGTCAAAATGTGAGAAGCTAGCTAACACTTCTGATGTGATCAGAAATCAAGCACCGTCTCGTTAACATGTTCCAGACTTGCCTGAGTTTTTTTTTTGTTTTGTTTTTTTAATGACTGCGTACAGGACTTACTTATCAAGAATTTTAAATAGAAAGAGGGAACGAGGAGAGGAGGAAAAAGAAGCAGGATGGGAAGAAGTGCTGGAGATAATGGAGAATGAATTAAGGATGACAAGTGTAAGATAAAAAGTCATGTAACATTAGCCCAACTTTCTTTTTGGCGTCAAGCAGCTAAAAGAATTAGCGCTCAGTCTGGAGCATCCTTAATAGCAATTTCATGCAGCTTCGAGCTTTAAAGTCATAACGTTAGTCATTTCGCTTTCTTGGTAGGATTTCATTTTTCAAGCAGGACGTAAAAGCAAAAATGTTAGCAAAGGTGCTGATCGAGAGAAAGCTAATAAATCTAGCAAAAAAAAAAATGTTTTACCAGAAGTTAAGTGGCTAGATATTATGGGGTGATGGATATAATTTTATTTAATGTCTACAAAAATAAACGATTTAACATTGATACTTTTTTTTAAAAAATCTGGATATTTCAATATCAAATCAGCTCCATCCAAATTCAATCAGTTTGTAACTGACATTAAATAAATAAATAAATAAATAAATGTTATACAGTGATATAACTGTAATATCACAGAAATGTCACATAATTTATTATGATACCAACATTATATCATTATATCGCCCAACGCTATTAGTTATTAGGAAAGCTAGAAGTTTTACCTGAAAAGTCGGTTGTCAAGGTGAGACTAATATAAGTAATATTGCTTATAATTTTAGTATGCTTTCATATATTTATACTGTGAAATTAAATAAATATTAGTTACCAAATAAAGGGTCACATTGTTTTGTTTTGTTTTGTTTTTCTCCAGGTTCTCCACATTATCTTCCGGCTATTTCATTTAAAATTTACTGTCAGATAAATGGTACAGTCCAAGACACGTCATTAACGAAGCACTCACTAGCAGAATCGGAAGATTTTGTGTAATTAGAAAGCAATTAGAAATGCGGGAAAACAAATTCCACTAAATCAAAGCAAATGTAAACGCGTGCCTCCTACTAAATACCACCGGAAGGCTACAAATGTGAAAAACACAGAGCCTGAACGTTACAAAAATGAACCTCATTTATTAATCTTTCGACCAATCCGAAGTAAAAAAAATACGTGTAAGATTTACAAAATTTGCCAATCAGCCGTAAATGACCAAGCACGTTCCTGGCACAGCTGATTTACATTTAGCCACACCCACAAAACTCTGTGAAAGGCAAAGAGAGCTGATGATGACAAAATGACAGCTAAACAGTGAAAGAGCACCTCCTAAGCATGGCATGTGCTCAATCTTCCAGTAATGCAGCTCAGCCACTGCAGCTACCACAGACAAACACTAACTCTTGCTTTTATAGGGTTGCCATTACTTTCGTCCTGGCTGAATAGCTAGTCTTGTGTGTGTGTGTGTGTTCAGCATGATAAATGAGGACCAGCGTGTAGTTGTTACTGAGAGTTCGATTTGCATCAGTATATTTATATAGCAGTTTCACATCTTTATTTAAAAGTCTGTCTAATTAAAGTCGGTGTTAATAAATTGGCTTAATACACCGGAATATTCCAATTAATCCGCAAAATCCAAGCTTAGTAACTCAGTGTGTTTATCTGTTTATAAGGAGGCACTTGGTTGACTATCAGAGAGAAGGAAAGCCTCGAACAGAATAGCAGAATTCATTAAGCAGCTTAGCCGAGAGTTCTGTGCCAGTCAACAGGAATGGTGGGATTAAAAAAAAGCGCTCGCTGATTAACGGGCTGTTGACCCTTCCTTTCATCCTGCCATTTTATCCACCAAGACCACCATCCAGAAAGAGACTTAAGTGGCTAGCTAAATCAACCACAACAAATGTACGGAAACAAGAGAGGGACTCATTTCGCCCTTCCACTCGTGCAAGAAAAACACGGCTTAAATTCGTCGGAATGTAACAAGGTTCTCGGTGTGCCGCTCCGACTTTTCTCTCTCGCTTACAAACCTCTGCAGTCATCATCCCAAATTACAGCTGATGCGTTATAGTGTGAAATGGGGCTGTTTGTATGCCGTGTGCAGGTCAGTGGATGACACATTTTCTAAAGATTGCCATTTGGGTCAAATTTAACACATTTTGCCAAAAATTCACATTTTGCCCATTTGAATTTATTTTTTTTAAAAATAGGCTTCTAAGTATTCATACTAATGCATTAAGTTGAACTGCGGAGGGGCGGAGCTACATGAGCTCAGGTTGTGATGTCGCGCCGCGGTTCTGGACCAATCCCAGTCGATATGCAAATGAATGGACGATGACAGCGTGTTACCTGGAAACTCCGAGCCAAAAACCTCCGAAAGCGCTCGCAACATAGCTTAGCTGATGTTAGTGATGAGTTGCTATGGTAACAAAAAATTGCTCTTGTTTGGCTGCTTAGGAAATGAGACTCTGGTACTGAAATTCTTGTGACAAATGCAAGCTAGCAGTTCGAAGGAATTAATTTTATGGCTAGCAGTTAGGCACAGCAGGAGGACGTGGGGGCGTGTCTAATTTGCATAATCGTGCATATTCATAAACACGGGAGTTTTGAATTATGGTAACGGTGTCATTATTCTACATTATTTATTTACAAAATAGTTGGCAAATTGCTGTGGTATAAGTGGAATAAAACATTTCAGGACATGCCGGACAGCAACTCTGTCATTGATTATTTTCCTATAACAGCATGACATGCAGTGTTTTCTACTTTTCATATTAAAGAGAGATTTAGAGTGAACTGTAACTGTAATCTTCTTCTTTTGCTCCATATGACTATAGATAGAGAGAGGAGTAATCAGGAGCTTGGCGTTCCCTGGTCGTGTGTGTGTGTGTGTGTGTGTGTGTGTGTGTGGTGTGGGGGGGGTTGAAGTTAATTAAAACAGCAAGTGCAGTAACAACCTGCACCGTCAAAACAACAGGGAACGACTTCGGCCCAGTGGGATATTAAACAAGCCTCCAACAGTCACGCTGCCACTGAGCAGGTAATATTCCTGCTTCCTTTAATTACTTCTCGGATAAAAAATTTGTTCCTGGCGTAACCCTTGATTCAACACTCGTGATGATTCCGATGAGACGGGACTTTCTGACGATAAAGATAAAGCGGATGTACGGATGAACCACTCTTACCATCCAGACAGCTCAGCGGCGTCAGTGCTCACGGGTCCGCAAAGGTTTTCGCTCCGTCGGTGGGTCCTCGCGCGCTCCTCTAACTCTGGCAAAGAGGCCAACGCAGGATGTGAGCTGTTTCCATGGCGACAAGCTCTACTCCCACTGCCTAGCAAAAAAGAAAAAAAAAGTGTGTCATTATCCGGCGCTGTGGATAGAGGCCGAGCGAAGGCGCAGCCCACAGGGCCATTTCCTCTCCCCTCTCTGCCTCTCTTCCCCAACCTGACCATGCATCTTCCTAACATCATCCCAATTTGCTCCATTTTCCAGCCTCTTACTCATTTCTGCTGCTCTCCGCATCCACATCCACGTCCACGTCCCATTCCGGCCAGTGCATTCACCTCTCTAGCGCTGAGTAAAAGAACACGTGTAATTTATCCCCATCACGGAAGAGCTGTAAAAAGCCTGGTGGCTGTGAAGTGTAAATCAGAGGTGCAGGTTTAATTCAAACAGAAAACTTTGCACGGAGATTTCCGCTGCTGAGTTTCCCGAGATCATGGCTTTTGATGGTGTTTTCAGCCGTGCTGGCAAAAAATATATTCCTAATCCATTCATGGAGAGCACTCAGATCTCAAATTCATTCATCTAAATTTATGAGACTCATCACATTTTAGGAGCGCCCCATTTCATTAGCATACACTCAGGCCAGGGTGCGTAGTGTGTGTGTGTGTGTGTGTGTGTGTGTGAGCACACTCAGCATTAATCTCCTTAGCTAGGCCAGTGGCTGTCATTAACAGAGGTGTGTAACCCTCGGGTGAAGACGAATGCCTGTACACTCACACACCTGCTCTGAAGAACCTCTCTCCAGCTCTTACACTTGAGTAGTGTTGCACAGGGAAAAGACCTGCTGAGTTTCTCCATTCAGGTGTGTGTGTGTGTGTGTGTGTGTGTGTGTGAGATGTAAATGTTCCTGTACACAACATGGCATGTTCATACACTCTGTCTTAAATTAGCTTTAAAGG
This sequence comes from Pangasius krempfi, assembly GCA_037576825.1. Taxonomy (NCBI): domain Eukaryota; kingdom Metazoa; phylum Chordata; class Actinopteri; order Siluriformes; family Pangasiidae; genus Pangasius; species Pangasius krempfi. The sequence goes on along the minus strand of CM074975.1, from coordinate 1,937,855 downwards.
AATCAAATACACATGGTCAAGTTTATTGGTTATGGTTATAACACCTACATAAGCCCTTCGTGACAACCGACATCAGCATAAGTGTTGCTAAAAGCCTTATTCCAAGATGTATCAGCTGACATAAGTCAAGTGACATAAGTGAGTAACGTGCCAGGGTAACAAATGGCAGTCGTCTGGTTTCACTGACCTACAACATCAGTCAGTCTGGAAAGTGTCATAACAACCTTATGTAACATGACTCAGGTGTCATGTCAGCTTGACCTCACAGTGAACAATAGCAGTCTTTTTAAGCATTGATGCTTATTGGAATAAGGATTTATGACATGTTATGTTTGTCAGGATTGGCTTATGTAGGTGCTGTGTTGCCTTATGAACACTGTTAGTTGTCACAGCCCTTAGAGATGAATCTCAACATGTGGATATTTTTTCTTGTCTCTCTGACTTGACGTTGCCATAGCACCTACGTAAGTCCTTCCTGGCAGCTAACAAACATAAACGTTTATAAAGCCTTATTCCAACAGGCACCAGCTATCGGAGAAATCAGAAATCAGTGCACTGATCTATTTTCTAACGTACAGTGCGTAAAGTGACATAACACAACTTTGTGTCCCTTGACTCAGATCTTATGTCAGTTATGTTATAACAACAGTGATGACCGTAACGGCATTCATAAGCCTGCATAAGCCCTTCATGACTACTGACATGAACCTGAACATTTATCATAACAGATGTCAATATTAAGGATGCATTATGACAACCTTATGACACTTTCCAGACTGACTTACTGTATATTAAATGCTATGACAGCTGTAACAATGTGACATAGCTTGCCAGGTAAGATAACAACAGAGTTATGTATCTTTTTTCTCGCCCCTTAAGTGTTTATAAGATACTTCTGAAAACTTATTATATAATCATGAATACAGTACAGCAGTCTATAACGTATCATAACTCAACCTTATGTCACTTGACACTCTCACCAAATGATTGCCACTTGCTACGTTAGCATTGACTCATGTGTCTCAAACCTAATGTCACCTGACTTGGGTGTTATGTCAGCTTTACTTCAGAATGAATAGAAGCGCTCTTAAGGACAGCTGATGATGGTTGTAATAAGGCTTTATAAATGTTTAGTTGTCAGAACGGGCTTATGTAGGTGCTGTATGAACACCTTAGCATTATGGACACTTTCCAGGCTGATGTATTGTATATTAGAATGCCACGACAGCTTTAACCATGTGACATAGCATGCTAAGTAAGCTTTAGTTCACTATTTATAAGATATTTTTGAAAACTTATTACATTTTCATGACACTGTAATAACATTTTTTTTTATCACGAAGGGTTTCTGTAGTTTTAGAACTAGGATTGAATGAGAGTGTTGACTCCTGACTGTTAGGAGAAGAAGAAATTCAGTAATGTGTGTGTGTTTGTGTGTGTGTGTGTGTGTGTGTGTGTGTGTGTGTTCTCATTCACAGCCCCAAACACAGCTCAGTACGGGACCACCGGAGGCGGGGAAGCTCTGCTGGCCTGCGGTTTCCTGGTGCTGACTCTCAGCTCTCTGCTCTGCGTTTACTAGCGATACGTACAGCCATACGCACTGAACTGGACTGAACCATTCTCACGGCTCATTTCCGGATCCGATCTGGCAACGTGGTTTGCTTTTTTCTTTTTTTTTTTTTCTTTTTTTTTTGGCGCGAAAAAGAGAGAGATATCAGTAAGCAGTACTTTCGAGCTGGTGGGTTTTTATGTTCTGTGGAATTTCTCATCATGTAAATATGTACGGTTTACATTTCTGCTCCCCTCTCCTCCTCCACCGCCCCCTCGTTTATTTTATTTTCATTTCTTTTCTTGATTGCCCACTTTGTGAATCAGCACCATTGTGCTCTTTTAGAAAGCTTGAGAATTAGCCGTGTTGTTCTGAGGGGGAGCGGGGGTTGGGGAGTTGTTGTTGTTGTTGTTACCAGGAGGGGGAGGGTGTAGTAAAAGTGGTGTGTGTTGTTGTGTTTTTCTGAGAGGACGCCCTGAAGTGTGCCACCGCCATCAGAGTGCTCTCGTACACACACTCCTCTGTACTCTTTCAGGTCATAATATTTAGCCGGCTAATTCGAAACCACTCAGATTTGCACAATCAGAACAATCAAAACGATTTTTTTGAGAAGGGAACGTTTCCGCGACTGCCGAAACAGGGACATCGGGTTGTACTCCAGTATTCCAGTATTTCACCGACAAACGCGTGGACCAAAATGACAGCCATAATTCAGTGATTTTAGCACATTATGCTAACACTTAAAAACTCTGCCATAATAATTTGAACATAAATACTAAGACAAATATTTACCTCGACATTGGTTGCCCAAATGTGTAACAAAATTTCAGCTTTTTTATTTAATTTAATTTTATTTTAATAACATTTTCATAAAATAAAAAAAAAAAAAAGAATTTAACAACTAAAATACTAATAGATATTTTGAAATATCCAACAGCTGTCATTTTGTTTGATTTTATTATTTAAGTTTGTTTTTCAAATCGTTTTCATGCTTTTTTTAATGAAATATGATTTTGGCAGTACTAATAAAAGGCTTCAGGAGGCAACAGATTTAACATTTATATATAATTATATTACGTTTACAATGCGTCATAATAATTTGATAATAAATTCTGAGACTGATATTTTACCTTCCCCAAATTTCTAACAAATATTTCAAATGTTCAATTCTTTTTTTTTTAACTATTTCATTTTCTTTTAACCGAAATTGAATTCATCTGATAGTTCTCATCATGAGCTTGTTAAAAGAAAACAAATATGAGATATATTTAAACCGATTTCTAGACATTATTTCTGATTTTACGTGTTGTTACGATTGTTACGTGTCTTTCTATGAGATAAATGATTGCAATTATTTACATTATCAAACGTGACATAAGAAACGATTTCTGGAAATCGGTTTAATAATCTTAACAATTTATTTGTTTTAGCTCAGTCATATAATGATTCATGAATATTTATAAATATTCCATAAATAATAATTTGATAATGAATTCTGAGACAAATATTTACCTCGATTCCCCAAACATAATAAAATTTCAGCTGTTCAATTCTTTTTTTTTTTTAATTATTATTTTTTTCATTTGAATTTGGCGGTACTGAAAATTACTACACACATTCACAAGACAACAGAGCTGACAATTATATACATATATATTTAAAAGATTATATAATTATATTCTTTGCTTCTGGGAGCCACAGACCGTGGAAATAAAACCAATGTGAGATGTATTTAAATGCATAATGTGAATATAATGTATGTATAAAATCAGTTTTATGCAGAATTATGTCGAATTTAACTGGTGTTAAACAAATTTACATTACAGTATGCACACGTGATTAGCGGTTGATTTGATTACCCTTCCTAATGGTCATGATGGATTTCTCTACAAGAATCTCTTTTTACGTTTATTGAGATTATGGATAGATTTTTGTTTGTTTGTTTGTTTGTTTGTTTGGGCAAAGTGTGTCTCTTTAGTAACGAAAACTCGTGTTCGGTTCTATCTATTTTATTTCACTGTATGCGTTTGTTGTCGTTATTTTTCTTTGTTCATGGAAATCGTGTGTTACTCTTCACTTTTAACAGATTCGGTTCTATTTTATTTTTTTAATTATTGTTATGATGAGTTGTACAGGATTTTGATAATGTTTTAATGCATCACATGACGTCCTCCCTGCTTTTGCTTTAGCCGGTTTTTGGATGTGAAGTTGTTTTGAAATGGGAAGCAGGAAAAAAAAAAAAAAAAAAAGCGGACAGTATGATATATGATATTTGAAATATGATATAATGATATGAAGTGTGAATCTAAATGTCACTGGTTATCATTTTAAAAGAAAGTATGCAGTATGGCATAGTTTACAATGTCGTCTTTCAGTTTAGATGCCATATCTGTCGTTAAAACTTCTTATCGAACAAATAGACTCGATCAGTTTAAAAAAAAATGAGCAGTTTGTAATCAAAAAACATTAACTTTTTAACTCAGAGGGTGTGAACACAGATATATGATATCATAGAAGCTAAGTCGTGTGTGTGTGTGTTTGGAGAAAGTAGAACTAATTTTATATTCTCGGTAGAGCCTTGTGTCTAGGTTTAGTTTGACCTCTACCCTAGCTCTCACACACACGTTGTGTATTTTCCGATGTGCAGAAATTATGATTGTGCTGCATGTCAAATGTATGTTAAGGTGGCCAATGACCATAAACCAATACCTTTTGAGTACAAAACCAGTTTCAAGACTGTTTTGACTAATTTTTACTCGCCGGATAACCATCACACAAACGATCCAACAAAGCTAACAAACAAAACATCACAACAAGATTTCCTTTAGACGCCTTTTAAAAAAAAATTCTCCCGATGTTGATTTTCAACTAAATAATGTGTACGAAACAATCTGTATTATTTCTTTCACACATTCCTTTTTTTCCCAACAGCTTTATTTAGCTCCATTTTTTTTTTTTTTTTTTTTTTTTTTTTTGCGATTTTTTTAACGCAATTCAGGTAGAAAAAAATTACTTAAAATCCTGTACGCTGCAAAGAAATATATGTTAGCAAGTGAAAATATCTTGAATATGAAAATATCATCATATATCTGATATTTCTTATTAGGAGATTAGGACTAATCAATTACAAGACTATTCAGCTAGTTTTTCGTAGCTTTAAATTTGTTTATTCGCAGATAATTTTGCTTCTTTCTAGAAATAAATGCTTAAGATTTGAACAAAAAATGATCTCCCTATAGAACAAGATGATTTCAAGCTTGAAATTTGTAACAAATATCTAGCAAAAGGTTTAATATTCCTGTATTTGGTTTATTGTAATCTCACAATAGGAAACACTATAAATACGACTAAGATATTTTTGCTTGCTGAGACGTCGTTTTTCGAAGTGTATACTTACAGCACAAGATTAGTGACATTTCTGCACTACAAAAATACTTATCAAGCAAAAATATCTTAAATACAGCAGAATTTGTCTAATATTTATTAATGTTAGATTATGCTAAAGCACGTATCATTGTATTAAACCGATTTCTAAGCGATATTTCAAATTTTAAGAAATTTGAAATGAAAAGTTCTATTAGCAGATAATTTTGCTTCCTTCTAAAAATAAAAAAAGCATAAAATAACTGCATTGTCAAGCTTTAATATTAAAAATAACGTCTCAATCATGTTTAATAATCTGTTGCTTTTAGCATAATCTTATAATGATAATACGTTTGCTATATTCAAGATATTTGTACTTGATTTTTTTTTTTTTCAGTGTGATGCGAAATGTAAAGTCCAAATGTAAATTAAGAGTTATTAGTTTCAGTTTAATGAATTAAACATCGACGTGACAGTAATTCCCGAACGCAGCAAGGCGGCCTTTAAACTTTCAACTTCAGGTAAATTAAGTTTATAAAATTCATCCAACTGCAATCAGGACCTGACCTGAATTTTACTGATGAGTTTGCAACTGCAGTGTTATTATCATATCAGTGATAAACAAATGTTTTCTCAACCATCATAATCATAAACTTTTAGGGCGAAAGCCTGTCTATAAGCACATGTTATAGCACCATCAGCAGATTTATTCCAAATATTTCACTAAATGACGTTCTTTATGCTTTTTTAGATTTTTCCTTGTGATAATATCCTTACCTTGGCCTAAAATCTTTAATATGGGATAAAATCTTTATCTCAGGCTGAAAATGTAAATCTTAAAAAAAAAAAAATTTAAACGCTACCTAAGTTTTTTTTTTTTTAACCGAGTTAAAGATTTTATCCCGAGATCAAGATTCCCGCCCATGTCAAAGATATTATCCAGAATTAAAGATTTTGATTTTAAACCAAGATAAAGATTTTAGCCCAAGTTAAAGATTTATATTTTAGCCAAGGATAAAGTCTTTAACCCTGGCTCTTTTAACCCTTTTAATTTAGGTTGAAATCTTAAAATTCTGGTTAAAATCTTTTCACTTCAGGACAGAAATCTTTAACTCAATCTAAAGTCTTTCAGTACAGTTTAAACCTTTATCTCGTTAAATTTTTCTCTCGGGCTAAAATCTTTACCTTGAGCTAAAAACTTTTTGCTTGGTCTAAAATTTAACTCGTGTAACTCTGGCTAAAACCTTTAACTCAATTTCCCCCTGGGATTAATAAAGTTCTTTGAATCTTGAATTGAATCTTGATTCTTGAACTCACCTAAAATCTTTTTCTTGGCTAAAATCTTTAACACAACTAAAATGTTTGACTCGGGCTAGAATCTTTATCTCAGGCCAAAATCTTTAACTTGGGTTAAAAAAATTAAGTCTTTATCTCTTGCTAATCTTTTGGACTCAGCTAAAATCTTTATCTCGGGCTAAAATCCTCAACTTTGGTCAAACATTTGAACTTGAGATAAAAAAATGTTTCTCTTGGGCTAAGCTCTTTATCTCGGGCTAAAATCTTTAATTCTGGCTTATACACCAACATTCACCATGTTGATTTCATCATCATCTGACAACCAATTTGGGGAATACGTACTGTATAAAAATGTGCCTTTAAAGTATTTAAATGAGCTGTTGAACTCCGTATAAAATGCTAACAAGCTGCTGGTAAAATAAGGTCATAAACATCAGTGTGCGGTCTGCAGTGTTAAACCGTGTGTGCAGTATATATGTCGCAAGACTAAGTCCAGATTTATCTATCATAAATATATCATGAAGCAGTTTTGGCACAAACTCTTTTTCCATAAATATTCAGAGTTGGAGAGCGATTCAGACTTCATTAACGTTGCCTAAGTGGATCTCGAGTTAAAATAAAACACCAGAACAGACAGGAGGTGCTCATGCATGCAGAATTATATAAAAAAATATAAAAAAGTTAAATAAAAGTTACAGCTTTTAAAAAAAAAAAAAAAAAAAAAAAAAAACAGTATGTAAATAACAAGTGCTGCAAATTGACATCTAATGATTGCAATTTACTTAATTACAATTTCACATGGATAGGCAAAGATTATTTTGCGTTTAATTCCTCACACAGTTGACGACTTTCCTGTCTTTAATCTGAGATAGAACTGCAGAGGTATACAATTCCACATACTCGTCTGAATCTAAGGCTTCATAAAAGGACATAATGAATAGTTGCTGTTTTTAAACCACTTCAGCGCTGAAAACAATTCAGCACTTTCACAGATTTTACTTGTTAGGAAATGAAAGCCTTAGCTGTGTTTAGTACCTGCAGTATGTTATAATGACGCACTATGTACATTGTCTCATTGTGATGATCGCAGCTTTCCTGCTAGACATATCGCATCTTCAAAAAAATAAATCAACAAAATAGCAAAATCATGTAACGAAAATTTATAAACTTAGTAAGTTACATAAAATTAGATGCTTACGAAGGGATGTAGGAGGAACTCACATGACCGAATGATGACAACAGTTACTTTGTAATGAAAACATAAACAGTTAGTTCGTGGCTATAAATAAAACAGTTGGAAGTGATTGTTTTGTTTCGTAGTTTCACGTTACCACTTTTAACTAGTGCCAGGGACAAAAGTAAATAAACGCATATGTCTTTGTGTGTTCACCTTTAAAAATTCTGTTTCTGTCCTTTTTTTTTTTTAAACAAACCATGAAAAGTCTGTGAAAACGCGTCCCTTATGGACGTAATATCTCTAGCCCTGTAGCTAGGCTCTGCTCTGATGAGCTACCTGAAGCGAATTAATTGACATAAATGCATGTGATTGGTTAAACTGCAAAAGAGGATCTGCTTCAGAAGTCGAGTTTGGGACATATTTAGAAAACTAGATATTAGTTTTTTCACGATGATCATCTCTACACCAGTATCTTCTGAAATACTTTGCTGGTTCCGCAGCCGGACAACAAGTTAACGCCCCCTATCTTAGGAGAACTGAGCTTTCACTGTTTTCTCAGTGCAGATTTAACACCCCGGACACCTGTAGCTCACCTCTCAACCCCTGGCATCTTTCAAAAAAGGCTTTATTTTTTTAGAGTGGTATCTCTGTGAGCAGGAAGGGGATGATTCGTTTGACCCAGCGGTTAATAAAGTCCTTCCTGTGCCTTTGTTAGATTTTGATGGTGGGATTTTATGGAGTGCTGCAGGGCTGCTGCCTTCACTAACCATGAGCATTCATTCTCTCAGCAGCAGTCCGACTGAATCCAGCATATCATAGGGGGAAAAAAATTGCAGCTCTAGTAGTGCAGGTTGTACGCTTGTCGTTTTTCAACAGCCAACCACAACGTTTAGGTAGTTTAGTTTAGTCTCCACTGAGCAACGAACAAAATCCGTCAAACTGTGGATTGTTTACAGGTTCTACCATGATGTCACTTTCCTGTTGCCATTATATATAAAGTAGCTGCCAAATGTATGGCTCCTAAAAGTCTTTATTTTGCCACTAACACTTTGTCGACACACCACTCTCTATTCTCAGTGAGCTGGAAAATAAGTTATCCAGGCGACGATGCAGCGTTCTTGATAAAGCGATACGTATTTATACAGCGCGATCTAATCCTGAGCGCTGTGTGAAACTGATGAGGCCAAGACATCATGGTGGCCATTTAGGTGAAAAGTGCAGGATAAATTGGTGGTTTATAAGGATAGTTCAGCGTTCTACTCAAGTGGATGTGTCTGTAACTCGAGTAGCACTCTGAGTGTCATCAAGTGCTCTATTTTACGATGGTCTTAGCAGGATAGGATTGGGAACGTGCCTGGATGCATTAAACACTCGGTTATAAAACTCTTTGATGATGAAGCACTAAGTGTTATCTCCAGATTCACTTTAAATTAGAGAACTGTGTCTTATCAGTTTTTTTTTTTTTTTTTTTAGGACATAAGCCAAATTACTGTGCTTTTATTTCCTATCCTTTTTGTTATTCTTCCTTGCAAGTTTGTACACATTTCTCTTTCCGAAGGAGATTTAATCCAGAACTAACCAAAAGGTGTCCACTCCAGCTCAGTTACTTATACGTATATATCTTGCTTCTTCCAAACACTTGTATCTCATCAACCTTCAAGCTGAAATCATTAAACTCTCAAATTACTCCTGAGCTTTTCACATATTATTCCTCCTTTCCCTTGTTTTCTTTTCCCCCTCATCTTTTTCTTTAGTTGGGGGAATTGTAAACTCGTTTTAGGAAGCTGATAACCCTTAACTCTTTGGAAGAACCTGTGAGGAACCCTTTGTGCCTAAGAGTTTATAGATTGGTGGGTACGATATACAGAGTCAACAAAGTTGGTGTACATATGAAGACCATCCAAACTTACGTTTGCACCAATTTCTTTTCTTTTCTTTTCATTAATCCTTTCTTTTTTTAACCTCTCCATCATCCAGTAGAAATCCATGGATTTTAATATCCATTGACACTTTGGTTTGTTCATTAAAGGTGTTTTCCTACTAGAGAGGCTTCCAAATAGAACCTTTTTGGGAAAAAAAAATCACTTAAGGGGTTCTTTGCTGGTTCATGTGGAGGAACCCATAAAGACATTTCCCTATCAGAGAGGCTTTGAAATAGAACCCTATTAGGAAGCTAAGATTGCTTCACGTTCATGAAGAACCCAAGAGGAACCCTTTATCTGCAAGCGAGTATAGATTGGTGGGTATGATGTAGAGCCACCAATGTTGGTGTACATATGAAGGCCATCTGAACTTATATTTAGCCCACTTTGTTTCCTCTTTCCCTCATTAATCCTTTTTTTAATCCTTATATCCTCTAATCCAAATGATTTTGATATTCATCAACTCTACATTGTAGACACTTTGGCTTGTTCCACTGGCTTCCAAGTCAAACCTTTTTTTTGAAAGATAAGACCCCTCAACTTTCCACAGAACTTGTGAGGAACCTTTTTTTTTCTGAGTGCATGATGTAGAGCCACCAGAGTTTGTGTACATATACCGTTTGAACTTGCATATACACCAAAATGCTTTTCTATTTGTGAATCCTTTCTTTTTTATCCCTCCATTATCCAAAAGAAATGCACTTATTTTGATATTCATTGAGTCTAGTCTCTTCAGCTTGTCCCTCTGGAGGGTCCTTCAAAGCCCTTTCCACTTACAACCCTTATGAATAGATAAGACCCCTTAACTCTCCATAGAACCATTGAGGAATCTTTTTATTCCTGAGAGTGTATAGATTGTTGGGTACGATGTAGAGCCAACAAGGTTGGTGCACATATTAAGACCATCCAAAATTTTCATTCATTTACACCACTATACATTCAAGGAACCCTTAAAAGGTGTTTTCCTATCAAAGAGGCTTCCAATTAGATCCCTTCATCCTTCAGAAGAGCCTCTCAGGAACCCAAATGCATTAATTTTGACACTCTAGACTATTTAGCTTGTTCCACTGGCTTTCAAATAGAACTTCTTTGGAAAGTAAAGATCTCTTCCCAGAAGAACCTATGAGGAGTGTATTGATTGATGTAGAGCCACCAAAGATGGCATACATGTGATGACTATCTGAACTTACATTGACACAAATTCAGATTGTCCTTCTGTATGTGAAACATTTCTGTTTTTTTATCTCTCCATTATCCAGTAGAAATGTCTTAATTTTGATTCCTATTGACTGGACACTTTTAGAAAAAAAAGGTTAAATCTTAATCCCATGAGAATCCTTCAGCTTGTTCTCTGGAGAAACCCTTAAAGGTGCATTTCTTCTTCAGAGAGGCTTCCAAGTAGGACTCTTTTTGGAAAGCTAAGAACCCTTAACTATTCAAACAACCACCGAGGAACCATGACATTTCCAGAAACAAGCAAATTAATGACCTTGACCCATAATATGTGCATTTTACACTCACAGAACTTAGCAGTGTTTATCGTTTTTATAATTGTTTTTCATCCCTCCATTATTCCAGAGAAACCCATTACTATGTTTCAGATTTCAGAACGTTTCAGGTGTTACGTTAATGCTTGCACGTTTTATATTTCATACTGCGAGCGCTCATCAGTCTAACCACAACATACGCTCTGTCGTTCCTCCACTTCTCATAGGAACCTAGTGATGCTACCTAGGTGACACCTAATGATACTTTTCACTTTTTTCTTCAAAGCTACAACCATCATTTTTGCTGGGAAAGATTGAGGTATTCACACAGACCTCTTGACAGAAACTGACTCGTCTCAACCTGCTGGCATTTAAATAAAAAAAAATAACAGTGATTTATCAAACTACATTCAATACATTGGGGTAAAAATATACATTTTTTTTTTTTTTTTGCCTAAATCACCTGTCTGTATTTCATATTTCATTCTGATAGCACAACGATGAGAATCAAGCTCCTTTATGTTCAGGCTAGAAAACTCTTGTTCTTCATGTCCACGTCCATGTTCCTGTTCCTGAGCGTCGACAAGCTAACTTTATTTATAGTTTAATTTTATTTAAAAAAAAAAAAAAATTAAAAATCCTTCGTTAAAAGTGGTGAAAGTATAGAATGGACATCATGAACACATGTCGGGGGGCCTAATTTATTATTATTATTATTATTATTATTATTATTATTATTTTGCTTTCAATTTGTTTTCCAAATCATTATATGCTGAAAAATTCTGTGATGAGAAATTTTAAATGGTCATCTTAATGTTTATGGAGGTTCTTTAGCCACCACAGATAATAGTTGTATATTTATAGGCTCTAGATCACTGGAATGACATATATGGCTTTAAGTGGCATTGATATATATTGATATTTGTCAAGAACAAAAAAAAAAAAAAGAGAAATCATATACCTTAATTACTTTAAAGTTTACATTGTGAATAGCACGTATGCAATTTCATTTTCATCCTGTTTGATGTAATTTTGTAGCAGTGGTTTGATACTAATAAATGGAAGTTGATGATGGAACTGTGCCTTGTGTTTTAAACGCATATTCACATCCCTACGTTTTTGACCGAGCCAAATAAATATAGAATAAAACCCTCTACAAAGAATCAGTTACAGGGTGATGTGATGAACATTTTACACCCCAGCGCTGCTGAATTCTCGACTCTGATTGGTCAGAAGGTTGGTTAATTTTCTAGAACAGCAGCTCTGACAGTAGGGCAGCTACAAAGATTTATATTATTGCGATGGTTCTGATTTCTGTAGTAACAGCTCGTTCACAGGGACTTGTTCAGCGGACGCTTCACAGAAACAGATTGAAAAAATGAGTGTAATCGTTGACATGGTGAGGTTTTCTGTAAAGAGATGTTTATTTAGTCTCAAGTGTCAGCGCTGTGCAAGTCAGAAGTAAAGCTGTAACTTTACGCTTACGGAGGTTCTCAGTTTCGCAGTAACAAGCTGTATTTTTTTTTTTTGTCTTATTAACTTCAGGAGAGAGAAAAATGAGTGGTGAGGGAGCGAGTGGTTATAACGTAATGCTGCTATAGCGTAAGTGAGAACAGAAACTAACTTGTTTCTTGGACATTCAACAACATTAAATGTAGCTATAAATGGATAAAACGTACGACACATCATTGTGTGTGTATTTTTGTAGGCAGGTTGCAGTGGAATAAAAGGAATAAAACACTTTGCGATGTGCTGTTGTAGGAAAATAATCAACTTTGTAGTGGTAACAGTAACTCCACTTCATCACACCACCCTGTCATTGATTATTTTTCTATAACAGCACCGCACCAAGCATGTCATTCCTTACATAAAAGATATAGTTTACCTTTACTTGAATACACAACTTTACAGGTAGATGAGGAGATCCTGGAAGGCTGATCACAGGCCTGGTCTCATTAGCATGTCTTTAACTAGCATGAGTTGGTTTAAATGAGTGTGCGCTGTCAAAATGAAGTGGTCTCTCTGTCAGGAAGTGAATAGAGAAAGAAGACACAGGAAGAGAAGGAAAACAGAAGGCAGTACAGTGGGAAGTGGTGACATTGGTGCTAGGTTAGAACTTTCTTGGTAGAGCTCATTGTTGTCTTGGTAAGACAGCCTTTTTTGCGTCATAATAAAACCTAAAATTGTATTTTTGAGTGTACGTAACCTAGACATAACCTAAACGATAGATTAACGAGTTGGAAAGAAGAATACAACAATCTCCAAGCTCACAAAGAACAACCAATTATCTCTACTCTTAAGGAAAAAAAAAGCTCCTTTACCACACTCAATGGTTCTTTAGTCAATTGCTTTTGGGGAAGCTCTAAAAGGTTCTGTGGAGAATACTACAACAGTGTGTTTTCCTTTCAGAAAAGGTTCCAAGTAGGTTCTCTTTAGAAAGCTGGAACCCTTAACCATCCAAAGAACCCTTGATCAGGGGTGGAAAATACTTACCTAATACTTAAGTATTATTTTGGTAGATTTGTGTTTTACTCAGTTGTTATTGGAATTGAAAACACTTTGCTCCTTACATCTTCTTCTTTCTTTTTTTTTTTTTTTTTACCTCATTCTATATATTTTTTCACCTTTCACTTTTTTTTTTTTTCAAAATATCCAATCACATTCACTTCAATGTCAAACAAAACTACACACATTGATGCTAATGTTCGCTTTTCCCAAAACAAAAAAAAAACCCCACCTGATTTCACCTGCCCCTTTAAATTAACTCGCACTCCCAGAGGTTCACATACTTTTTCCAACAAAGATATTTAATGTTGGATAATTTTGGTTAATAAATAAAAAAATCTATAATGTTTTTGCATCGTTTGTTTAACTGGATGAATTAGATGAAGAGCTGATCACATTTCAGGTCGAATTTATGCAGAAATACAGAAAATTGTAAAGGGTTCACAAACTTTCTAGCAGCACTGTACATATTTAATCAGACTAACAAACAAATTCATTTGAATGACATTCGTGTTCATTTTTAATCCATTAAAATATTTACTTGAATGTGTTTAATTGTAAATAATTTTTTTTTACCTTCAGACAAGCAGATTTTTAACTCCATACCCTTACTTTTTTATTGAGTATACTTAAATACATTTACTTAAGTAGAGTTTCTTGGTACTTTTTCCACCTTTGGCCTTGTGGAACAATTGACCGTACAGATTACCTGGTGTGTAGATTACCTGGAGTATAGATTACCTGGTGTGTAGATTACCTGGTGTGTAGATTACCTGAAGTATAGATTACCTGGTGTGTAGATTACCTGGAGTATAGATTACCTGGAGTATAGATTACCTGGTGGGTATATTACCTAATCTACACTATAGGTTACCTCGTGTGTAGATTACCTGGTGTGTAGATTACCTGGAGTATAGATTACTTGGAGTATAGGTTACCTGGTGTGTGGATTACCTGGAGTATAGGTTACCTGGTGTGTAGATTACCTGGAGTATAGATTGCTTGGAGTATAGGTTACCTGGTGTGTGGATTACCTGGAGTATAGGTTACCTGGTGTGTAGATTACCTAGTGTATAGGTTACCTGGTGTGTAGATTACCTGGAGTATAGATTACTTGGAGTATAGGTTACCTGGTGTGTGGATTACCTGGAGTGTAGATTACCTGGAGTGTAGATTGCCTGGTGTATAGATTACCTGGTGTGTAGATTACCTGGAGTGTAGATTACCTGGAGTATAGGTTACCTGGTGTGTAGGTTACCTGGTGTGTACATTACCTGGTGTATAGGTTACCTGGTGTGTAGATTACCTGGAGTATAGATTACCTGGAGTATAGTTTATTTGGAGTATAGATTACCTGGTGTGTAGATTACCTGGAGTATAGATTACCTGGAGTATAGATTATTTGGAGTATAGGTTACCTGGTGTGTAGGTTACCTGGTGTGTACATTACCTGGTGTATAGGTTACCTGGTGTGTAGATTACCTGGAGTATAGATTACCTGGAGTATAGTTTATTTGGAGTATAGATTACCTGGTGTGTAGATTACCTGGAGTATAGATTACCTGGAGTATAGATTATTTGGAGTATAGGTTACCTGGTGTGTAGATTACCTGGTGCATAGATTACCTGGTGCATAGATTACCTGGTGTATAGATTACCTATGTAAAAGAACAATTGCTATTAAAATTTATCCATCATAGTAACTTCCTTTATTAAAGCAAAGTTTTTTTCCCAGTCATTTTGACAGTGTTGAAGCACAAATCCACATCTGATGCACATAAAATCCACTCTTAATCCTGAATTACCTCAACACTAAAAAACTCATTTTCCTTGAGTTATCCATTTATTTAATATCCCTGTGTGCTAACAGCTACATGTAGGCTTTCGGAAAATAGCATAATCTGTGAGCTCAGTGCAGTTCGGGTAAATTTTAATTATTTGCTGGATTGTGTTTAGAGCTGTGGAAAATGAAATGTAATTCAATTAAACATGGCTAAGCAACGGAAAAAACACAATCATCTAAAGTGCTAATTGGTGTGTATTAGAGAACATCGGCTTATTGCAGACTTCACCTTCTGCAAATGTCTCCAATGAGAGCAGAGGCAATAATGATTAAGCTGTCCAAGATTCAACAAATTTACTGTACTGATACAGTCATTTCCATAAATATTGGCACTCTTCAAGAGAATATGCACAAACGATCACACACAATCTTGCTCATAACAAGCTATGAGTACACAGTCCAGGTACTGGTAGTTTCAGTTCAGTATGGAATCACTGACATCTTATGAAGGCAATTAGCTTATTGCAGCTTATTGCAGTAATGTTCATTGGATGCAGTAACATTTGCTGATCGCAGTAACATTCTCTGATGGTAGTAAGGCTTGCTGGTCGCAGAAACATTTGCTGATCACACTAGTTGATCGCAGTAATGTAGCTGATTATAGTAATGTAGCTAATTGCAGTAACATTCGCTGATCACAGTAATGTAGCTGATCACAGTAACATAGACTGATCGCAGTAACGTAGATGATCATAGTAACATGCATATGCATTCCCTGATAGCAGTAAGGTTTACTGGTTACAGTTACATTTACTGATCACAGGAGTGTAGCTGATCGCAGTGATGTAGTTGATTGCAATATCATTTGCTGATCATAGTAATGAAGCTGATCGCAGTAACGTTCGCTGAAGGCAGTAATGTAGTTGATCGCAGTAACATGCTCTTATCTCAGGAACATTCACTGATCACAGTAACATTCACTGATCACAGTAATGTATTTAATCTCAGAAATGTTTGCTGATCACAATAACATTCGCTGATCACAGTAATGTAATTGATCGCAGTAATATTCATTGATCACAGTAATGTAGTTGATCGCAGTAACATTCGCTGTTCACAGGAACATTCACTGATCACAGTAACATTCGCTGATCACAGTAACATTCACTGATCGCAGTAACATTCGCTGATCACAGTAATGTAATTGATCGCAGTAACATTCACTGATCGCAGTAACATTCACTGATCGCAGTAACATTCGCTGATCACAGTAATGTAATTGATCGCAGTAACATTCACTGATCACAGTAATGTAATTGATCACAGTAACATTCGCTGTTCACAGTAACATTCACTGATCGCAGTAACATTCACTGATCACAGTAATGTAATTGATCGCAGTAACATTCACTGATCACAGTAATGTAATTGATCGCAG